>JAOTQQ010000007.1:10649325-10671454 GCA_026546715.1 Gallinago undulata
GGTGTCCCTGCCCAGGGCAGGGGGTGGCACTGGATGGGCTTTAAGGTCCCTTCCAACCCAAACCATTCTATGATTCTCTTTCTATCTGGCAGAAAAAAGAAACACTTACAGATGTATTTACTAGGCGATTAGCTAGATTGATATTTTAAAATCCCTTTTTATTCATAAAAAAGGCAAAACCCAACATATTGGAACCTATGAGAAGAATGGGAACTAAAGTAAGAAAGTGTTCCTTTCTCCCAGCTCTCTATAGAAGCAGCTACTTCATGTCAGCACTATGTAAGTTTGCAGAATTAATCCCCAGATTACCTGGACAGCAGAAATCTACTTAAAAGGAGATTCTAGATTAACTCGCTCACTTTGAAACGAAGATGCTTGCAGCCCTTTGGTTACACTGCAATTGTGGAAAATATTAATAATGAGGATTTTCAAACTGTCCATAAATTCTTTATGTTTATGCATAGCTCCCTCATTTCTCACTGGGGCTGGACCATGGGAGAGCTCTGCTGGCAGATAATGTCTGCTGACATGTAATTGCAGTTCTGCTGCTGTCAGCAAGTATCAATAAGAAGGAAATCAAAAGTACTAGACATAAAAACTGGCACTTTCTCTATTTTAGCTCCGGAAACACAATAGGTTAGCTGACCTGGTGCTGGCTAGAGCAGCCTAAATTTCATTTCACCATGTTTGTAGGTGTGTATTAGCTCCTGTCTTTCTTCCAGTTTATACCATTTCCAAAGCATCATGGATTCCCAACCAGTACATCCCATCTGGATTCTACCAATGAATCCCCATGAAAACTGAGAGAAACAATAGTTCATTGCCTGCAGTCCTGTTCTGCAGTACAACGTTCACTGCCACAGGACCAGAGCTCTTCTTTCCTCCCGTTCTGACACACCCAGGCTCCATGTGGCTGTAGAAGAGAGACCTAAACTGAGTCCTCTCCTCCCTCTCAGTACCTGCCATACCCAAGGCAGGGCTGTAGATAAGTGCTGCTTTTTGAGATACAGGTATTTCACAGGACACTTATGGATGAATTAGTTCACAGGGATTTCACAGAGCGGGACTCTCTACCAGGTGCTGTCACCTACCTTAACTTGGTGTCATGAGAAGGTCAAGCATGCTCCAAGGACTTTGGACTTGTCATATGGCTGAGCTTCAGCTCCAGCTCCAGCTTCCCATCAGTAATGCAGTGATTGTAAGTCCTCCCATTTTTGAGATACTGTCCTGCCTGTGGAGATACCCACTTCAGGGGTTAAGGAAGGCCTCTGGAATAGCAAGTGTAGAAACAACGTACAGCACCTTGCAACTCATTCCAGTCTTTTGGGGCTGTTACAATATTACTTGAAATCCACAACCACTGGTGGAGCAAATCCAGCAGAACATGTGAGGAACGCCTTTAGGATGGCTGGATTTACACACTGATTGGTATATTTTTATTTTATTCTTATACCATGGCTATGTATCTGAATATCTTCCAGAGAAGCAGGAAGCCATATGATGTTTACATCCTACCTCGTGGACTATCACTCCTACCCAAAGAGCTAATTCAGAACACCCTGAAGTAGTTGGAAGTGCAATCAGAACAAGCCCAAATGAATACTGGGATAAGTAAAACCCCAATTTTTGTCACAACTCTCTTTAATATAAAAGTCCTTTTATAATGCCATCAAACCCAGGCAAGTCAAAGCATTTGGATGCTTTGCAAGTGCAAACATCACTGTGTACTCCTTCACAGAGGAGACCATGCAAAGAGGTGTTTTTGACCTGGTTTCCACCAGAGAAATTCAGAGCCTACCTGCAGTAGGGTGCTTTACATCCCCTGTTCAGGTCAGATAAACACAGGGAGTAAACTGTGGCTCTCCTGAGCGTGTAATGACAGGGATTAGTCACAAGAGGGAGGCTGGCAGGACAGCGCCTTAAGCCTGAGGAGATCTCCAAGCACAGCTAGTAGCTGGTCCCACCACAAATCACATAAATTAGCAAGCAAGCTTGTCTGGAAACTTGTCAAGGAGACTCTAAGTGAAAGACACGCTGCAGTATGGAAGCTCTCTCTGTGTGGGATGTGAAACCAGCTCTAATCAGTGATTTACGAAGCCATGGCATTAGTTGAGGAAGACCTCTATGCAGGGAGGTGGGCACTAGCGTGGAATATGGACAAAGGCTTTTTTGGACGCAAGAGGGAGAAAGAATAATCGCTAATAGGAAGAGGATTGCACTGGGAGTGAAGAAGAGGAGGTTTGAGAGAGACAGGGGGATGATAAAATCAACTTTTGTGTAAAGGAAAGCTTATTTTTGTTCACAGCAGGGGGTGTCACCATATGCGCACCTCATGATCGAATTAGTCATCACTTCTTGGAAGAAATTCTCCAGAGAAACAGATATCCTGAGTGAAAGAAAGTGATACCTATAGGGCTTATCACTGGGCAATGTACAGCAGTGGAGCTGTATGAGGGAAACCATGGGAACAGCATTCAAAGTTCACTGGTTTTAACCCTGAAGGAGATGTAAACTGCCAATTAATGCTGAAACTTACATCCAGTAAACTCTGGTTTAGTATTACCTTCTGTTTCATGGTAATCACTAACAATGTTTAGGACTCTCTTGAGTGCAACCTTTGAAGTGACAGGCTCACAGCCCTTTTCTGAACCAGGGAGCTCTGCAGGAACCATCAAACCAAATGGAAGGAGCTCTTCGTCCACATAGCTTACAGTTAAACCCTGGGACTTACCATGACAGGAGGTTGTTTATGCCAGAAGTTAACATGGCTGCAAAAGATGATTAGATAAATTCATAATAATCCATTGGGGCTATTAAACAAAAAATTGCTTGTGGCAAAAGAATTGCCTGAACAACTGGCTACAATCGTTTACGTTTGTCCTGTTCTTTGGCAACTGCTGCTGCTAATTAGAGACAAGATACTGCCCTGGATGGACCCATGGCTTGATCTCTTTCAGCTGGTCCTGTTTCTCTGCAGCAGGAATCCCACAACTGCACCTCTCCCTCACCAGGCTCTGGAAGCAGCCCCTGCACCTTCAGCAACTTCTGTTTTCTCGAAATTAATGCTCCTGAGAGACTAAGTACTGTTTATCCTTAGAAATTCCAGTCAGGAAGATGAGAATAACAAAAGGTCTGCACATACCATGCCATATTTCAGCATTACCATAAACCTGGAACGACCCCAACACCGAAAGCTCTTCAGTTCTGGAGCAAGGTTTCCACCCACATGCGTTCCGCAGTGTCCTTCTCTTGAACTCGGGGCTTTGGATTTTTACCTATAAAAACAGAATGAGTTCTGTGATCTCTGTTTGGGCTCGGGCCAGCCCCAAAATCATCCCAGCCCCAGGTACTCAGCTCGGTTTAGACTAGGATGCTATTTCAGAAACAGGGACTGTTCTCTTACTGGTTAAGCATCAAGAGAAGAATTATTGCTGTTGTCTGTCTGTCTGCCTGCTGAGATGAGGGATTGTCTCTGTACATCCCATAGCACATAAAGAACACTGGTTCAGTAAAAGGGGAATGCAATGCTCAAAAGTTAAAGAAAGTATCTCACCACTCTGCTCAAACAAACTGTATTCTCAGTAAAATCTGTTTCCCTGGTGAAAGCAGTACAGCAAGTTAAAAAATCCCAAAACATAAACAATTGCAATTAAAAGTTAAAAGATAACTAATAAATAGTTTAGCAAAACATAAATGCAATTTCAAACTTTGCCATGTATTCTTTGGATCCTACCCAGGGTCTTTGGTCTGGTAACAGCAGCCCCTAATGCTTTCCAGTTTCCCTGCTACAGCCATTAATTGACACAGCAAACTTACAGATGGCAAATTTAGAAGCACCTGAAGGAGATGAAATCTCCTCACTCATCAATGGCAGCAGGGTTTGAGGAGAGCTTTCAAAGAAATCAAACACCAGATAAAACAGATGTCTTCAATGAAAACATAAGGTGGGAGCCACGTACCTCCCCACCTTGGTTGAGCTGTTCCCTTCCCTGCTGTCCCAATAGATTTCCAACTGCTCCCCACTTCCCTGTCCCAGGAATCTGCAGCAGCATCTGTGTGCCAGCTGCCCACTAAACCAACAACAATACAAACACATTTAAGCGTTTTGCTCAGGCAGGACCGTGGAACGTGCAAATTTTTCTCCCAGAATATGCCCAATTGTCAGTGTACAGATGGTTTGCCTTTGAAGGAATGCTTCACATAAGACAAGGTTCTGGCAGAAACCTGCCTCGTTACTTGCCAGCTCACCTTCTGGTACGCATTAATTAGGTTGCTGGGCTGCCACGGCATTAGAAGTCACAGGGCTAAGATGGTCGGCAGCTCCAGCAGCTCTCCATGGAGATTCCTGGCAGCTTGGCTGCATTCGTCCTCACAGAGAGCTTAGAAGTACTAGCATTTTACTTTAATTTTAAAAATGCAAAAATATTTAAAATAGAATTGTCATTTCCTATGGATCTGCATGTAGCTAAGAACAGAAGTACTAGCTTACCGGGAAAGAATAAGTATTGCATGAATAATTTGAAATGCCTCCTAACCCATAGATGTTTAGGTGGCTTCTCCCAGGGAAACCTCCAGAAGCTCAATTGCAGGTGCAAAGTTGCAGCTACCCCATGGGGTACCTTCCCCTGCTCTGCTGGGCACAATCCTGCTAGCATTCTGGAGACAGATATTGGAAACCTTAACTGAGCAGAGTATTTCCACTTCTTGGTGCCACTGGGAACGCTGTGGGTGGCAACCATTTCTCATTCCACGTTACCAAACAGCCTCCCAAACACTAAAGGCAGAGTGAGCTGAAACATGAGCTGTGAGAAGCACCAGCTACAAAGGCTCGTGATTGCTAACAAAGTAAGGAAATAGATCTGCCACTGATGCGCAGCCCTTCGCTTTCTGTCCCTGGCTGAAAAAAACACCCTGTACCTGCACCGAATCCAGCAGCACTTGTACCAGCAATCCCCCAACTGTCCCTGTAGTGGCTCCTTCTGCTCCATTTTTGGGATGGTTTCCTAGGGCTTCACGAGCGCAAATGCTTGTTAACGCTGTTCTAAGCGCACCTTGATGAGAATTTATGCTGAATGGATTTTCCTAGAGAGCAAAACACAGGTGATTCCATCTTCTGAAGCAGAGAGAAGACAGGATCCATTTTTTATATTACTCTGAAGAGGTGGCATCACATCCTAGAGGAAAAGCTGTCTTTACTGATTACCTCATATGAAATCTTAAGCAAATCTGATCCAGATTCATCCCAGCTGCCTTAGATACTTAAATGATACTGAGATTTTTGGATTTGGTCACCTTTAGAGAGAACAGAAAGGCATCATCAGAGGGCTGTTCAGAGCGGGAGAGGGGCGAGCCATCCCTTTCCACTGCCTCTGCTGTGACTGCAGCCCAGAGTTAGCTATTCAAATCAATGTCTATAATTAGGTGGGATAAATGTGGACCCTGATGCCTTTGCATTACTCAGCTATCTTGAAGTAAACTGCATAAACCTCCTGCGTTCTGGCTTTGAACGTGGAAGATAAACCATACGTGTGTCCTAGTTGTGCCTGGGCATCTCTGGGGCTGATGAAGGTCTCTCCCAAGGTCCACCAGAGCTGCCCAGGGTCCTCTGCAGTCACTCCTGATGTTCTGGGGCTCCTAACAGCATCTCTGGGGCTGCTCCTGGGCTCCTTCCAGCATCTCTGGGGGAAAATGTTGTCTACATGCCAGAAATATCAATCACCATAACCTTTGAATTAAGCCAACTACCAGGGGCTATTTGATCTTCAGCAAAAGGCTTCGTAGCACTATTATTCTCCTGCCCACCTCTTCCCCTGACCCAGCCACAGAAGCAGTTGGGATTATTGTTATCCGTGTTACCACAGTATGTATGTATATAAACCATAACATCCCTCTGCCTTATAGGAATGCCTGAATGACACAGCACCAGCCCGATGCGCTCTGTTTGTGCAGAAAGAATCGAGGTCATCTGCTGCTCCTGCCTCAGTCCACCCCCACATCAAGGCAGCAGCTTGAGACTGGGTTTGGGGAACACAATTAGGAGCCTCTTTCTGGTTTTAGCTACAGTATGAAACAACAAGAGACCTTGCTGGCATCCTAATGAATACATAAGATCATAAAAAGGCTCTGCTAAAACAACAATCAAAGCATGCTCGGCACAAGCTGTGACCAATAGATGAACCACCAGTGCAAGAATGTGCTAACAAAGTTGGATGGTGGAAGGCAAACAGTACTGCAGAATAAGAGACAGAGAAAAGGTATGTGAGAGAGACATTTAGCCAGCCTGGGATGCTTAGCTGTCTCACCAACAGAGGTGTCACTGAGCATAGCACTGAGCCAGCCGCCCACCACCAGGCCTGTCAGAGGACCCTGCCTCACCCAGGCTCCCTCCCGGGGGGACACCACCTCACAGAGCGCTCCCCTGGCAGTGAGGGGAGGGTGCCAGAGCCCTAGCAGAGGGTGCCCAGGGAGGGTGTGGAGTCCCCTTCTCTGGAGATCTTCAAGCCCTGCCTGGATGCTCCTGAGGGATGTGCTCTGGGCAACCCTGCTTTGGCAGGGGAGTTGGACTGGATGATCTCTAGAGGTCCCTTCCAACTCTGACAATTCCCTGATTCCAGGCGCTTCTCTCACAGGAGCTGCTGGTAAATAGCATCTCCCCCAAGCGCCCTCGGGCTCACCGGGGCAAGGTCGGGTCCCTCCCGAGCACCTCGGGCTCCCTGAGGCAGCAGCCAGGCCACCCTCGAGCCCCTTCAGTAGAGGGAGAGCCCCTTCAGCAGAGGGGAGCCCCTCCCCGGTCCCCTCAGGATCCCCAAGGCAGAGGTCGGGTCCTCCCCGACCCCCTCGGGCTCCCCGGGGCACTGGCCGAGCCGTCCCCGCCGCCCGGTGCCGCCGCAGGCCCTGCCCGGCCCAGCCCAGGCCCTTCCTGCCGCCGAGCACGGTTGCCATAACAACAGCCGCCCGGACCTGCCGCCTCAGGCGGCTGCGCGCCAGAAAGTGCTAGAAAGACGCCGCAGCCCGCGCATGCGCAGAGGGGGTCCCCCTCGCCCCCGCGGTGCCGCCGCAGCGCCCCGGAGCCAAGTGAAGAAGGGGAACGGGAGTGGCGGCAGGGACGGGCGGCTCTTCCCGGGGGAGCCGGAGGGGAGAGGCGGGGACGGAGGGGCTCGGGGACTGGCAGGGGAAGGGGTCCGTCCAGGTTTCCCCGAAAACCGCCCTCCCGCCCCCCCCCGCAGTAAGGAGGAGCCGCCGCCTACACTGCGCAAAGTGCGCAGACAGCTACGGGAATGGGCGGCTGCGCGAGGCCACCGCCCAGCGCCCTCTGCGGAGTCATTGCGACGGTTACCAGGGCGCTTCGGTTTCACCCAATCAGATGGCGTTAGCTCATTCCTGAGGCCCACAGCCAATCACGCCCGGCATCAATCATTCAATTCAGCCAATCGGGAGTGGCCTGGGCGAGGAGGGCGGGCACTCGCAGGCCCCCGTTGCCTAACAGTAAAATCAACAGACAGAGGGGCGGAGCAAATAGGAGCCCAGTGATTTGAATGGCAGCCTTCTAGCCAACCAGATTTCCTCATTTGTGGAGACTCGTTAGGAGTAGCCAATAGCTCCTGTGTCTGGCCGGCTAGGCGGGGAAGAGAAGGCTGCGCGCGCATTCCGCTGCTATATAAGGCTTGACGGTTGGTTCACGCAGTCAGAGTCGGTTGGGGGAAGAGTGGCGTGGGTTGGGAGTGAGCTGTGCCGCCGCCATCATGAGGGAGATCGTGCACCTGCAGGCCGGGCAGTGCGGAAACCAGATTGGGGCCAAGGTCTGAGTAGTGGGGAGGGGGGAGGCGGGACGGAGCGGGGTGGGGCGGTGAGAGAGAGAGAGATGGGCGGTGAGGGGCACCCTCGGCCCGGCCGCCCCTGACGTGATTTTCCGCCCCGGCAGTTCTGGGAGGTGATCAGCGACGAACATGGCATCGACCCCACCGGGACCTACCACGGTGACAGCGACCTGCAGCTGGAGCGCATTAACGTCTACTACAACGAGGCCACAGGTAGGTACCCGGCCCCGGCGCCCGCCCCCTCCCCGCGCCGCCCCCGCCGCCGCCCTCACGGCTTCTCCCTGTCTTGCAGGTGGCAAGTACGTGCCCCGAGCCGTCCTGGTGGACTTGGAACCCGGTACCATGGACTCGGTGCGCTCCGGGCCCTTCGGCCAGATATTCAGGCCAGACAACTTCGTGTTCGGTGAGTGCGCCGGGAGCGGGGGAGGGACCTGTCGTGTAACCGGCTCGGGGTGGGGTGGGGAGGGCAGGGCCGGGCCGCTGCACTGCGGGCTGCACCGCCCCGCATGCTCCGGGAGGGGGGTTAATCCCCGCCGCTTCGTGACGGGAGTGAAATACCGGGGGATCTGCGGCCGGGGCGTGATGGCAGCCGCTGGGAGAGCGGGTCTGAGAAGGCACAAGAGGTCGTTGCTCTTCCGATTCTCATTATCTCCTCCATAATACTAGAAGAAATCAAATGGCTGCTGTATCACTGATAACGAACGTTTTCCCAGTATCTGCTGAGCCATTTCAGAGGTGCTTGTGTGAAACCACAGCTCTCTGCTCGGTAAAATGAAAGCTTTTATGGGGGTTTCTCTGTAGCCTGATGCTCCTAAGCTTTGCTTGCAAGCAATAAGCAGTGACCGTAATCTAATACGAAAATGGCTCTCTTCCAGGTCAGAGTGGAGCAGGAAACAACTGGGCAAAGGGCCATTATACGGAAGGTGCTGAATTAGTTGATTCCGTGTTAGATGTTGTAAGAAAGGAGGCAGAAAGCTGTGATTGTCTCCAGGGCTTTCAGCTTACTCACTCTCTCGGTGGTGGTACGGGTTCTGGCATGGGTACCCTCCTCATCAGCAAAATCCGTGAAGAGTACCCTGACCGAATTATGAATACTTTCAGTGTTGTACCCTCCCCTAAAGTATCAGATACTGTAGTAGAGCCCTACAATGCCACACTCTCGGTGCATCAGCTTGTGGAGAACACAGATGAAACATACTGTATCGATAACGAAGCCCTCTATGACATATGCTTCAGAACACTGAAGTTAACTACCCCAACCTACGGTGATCTGAACCATTTAGTGTCGGCAACCATGAGCGGTGTCACCACCTGCCTGCGGTTCCCAGGCCAGCTTAATGCCGACCTGCGGAAGCTGGCGGTGAACATGGTTCCCTTCCCCCGTTTGCACTTTTTCATGCCTGGTTTTGCCCCGCTGACGAGCCGTGGGAGCCAGCAGTATCGTGCTTTAACCGTGCCAGAGCTAACGCAGCAGATGTTTGATGCAAAGAACATGATGGCAGCCTGTGACCCGCGTCACGGCCGCTATCTGACCGTAGCTGCTGTTTTTAGGGGCCGTATGTCGATGAAAGAGGTCGATGAGCAAATGCTGAACGTTCAGAACAAAAATAGCAGCTATTTTGTTGAGTGGATCCCCAATAACGTTAAAACAGCGGTCTGTGACATTCCACCTCGTGGCCTGAAAATGTCCGCCACCTTCATTGGTAACAGCACGGCCATCCAGGAGCTGTTCAAACGCATTTCTGAGCAGTTCACGGCCATGTTCCGCCGAAAGGCGTTCCTGCACTGGTACACGGGCGAGGGCATGGACGAGATGGAGTTCACAGAGGCTGAGAGCAACATGAACGACCTGGTCTCTGAGTATCAGCAGTACCAGGATGCTACAGCCGAGGAGGAGGGGGAGTTTGAGGAGGAAGCCGAGGAGGAGGCAGAGTAAAAGCTATGCAGATGAACTCCTGTAAATTTTGTTTAAAGCTGTATGAACTCTTTCATTGGTTTCTTCTCTGTCTGTGTTGTGTTCCTCTTCCTGTCTCCAAGTCACTTCAGATGCTGTACAGGCACCATTAAAGCATTTTTCACAGTGCACAAGCTCGTCTCTTTTGTTGCTTTTGGTAAACTTTGCGGGTGCCGTTCCCGTAGGTGAGGGCGTAGGTGTGGCGGAGGTCTGGAAAAGGAAAAGGGGGACTTGGTGGCAGCCCTGTCACCTCCCCTGAGGCAGCCAGGCTTCCCTCCAACTCCCTCACAACTCTGGGATGTGGTGGCCCAGAACTGATGAATCTGGTTGGATTTCTAGTGATGGGTCCTGACAGAGGGGACACTCCATGGGGGAATCCAACCCTGAGCTCCACCTAAATTCAGGTCTCTGTCTGTGGCCTCCCGTCACAGGGCTGGGTGTGGGGGAGGTGGGGGCTGTCCCCACCGTAAGGGACAAAGGGGTGTCTAAGCCATGGTGCACCCCAGTGCCTGGGGAGCAGGGAAGGTGGGTGTTTCTGGCAGAAGATGAGCCCCACTGGCCACTGCAGCATGGCCACATGTCATGGAGCTTTGGGGACAGCTGTGATGAGCTGCTGCTGCGACGAGGGACACCGTGGAGCTCCCGTGTGCGCAGCCTGGCTGGAGCCACCTTTTAAAATGGGTACGGAGGGGTTTTAAAATGACAATAGGTGTGACTGCAGCCTCAGCTTGTGATGCCAGCTGAACACCTGCTGCCAAATCACTTGGTTCATTAAAGCACATTTCTCCTGTGGAAACAGTTCCTACCTTCAGTGCTCCCCAGGTAACAACCCTGGCACTGAGTAGCTGGGCAGGAGATGGCAAGAAGCTTCCTTGTGAAGAACCTCTTCAGTGTTCTTCGTTATAACTGCTTTAGGGTTCATTTTCTCTGTCTTAAAAATTAAATTTCTCCTTCCAGAGGGGGACTGGTTGGAGTGGTTGAGATTGCACTGACTGGTGGCTCCTGGCGGGGGGGGACTCTGTCTATGGGATGCGGTGGCTTTCAGACCAAACAGGGGATATTGCAGCTGCGAGGAGATGGGCTTTGCCATGGGCCACCTTGAGCTGCCAGGCCAAGGATGGGGACAGCAGCCACCGCACTTGCCTCCTGAACAGGAGTGGGGTGACAGAGGCCCAAACGACCCCATTTCTCTCCATCTCTGAGCAGAAGACCTGCCCAGCCTCACCTTTCCCCATCAGCCTGAGCTGCTTCCACCCTTTTCCCCGAGAATCGAGCTCCTGCTGACGGGTTGTGTGTTAAAAACGGCTTTTCCTGCAGGGCTCTCCCAAGCCCCAAAACACATCTTGCTGGAGCCACACTCACAGGCTCAACAGATACACTCTCGGCCACTGTCCACCCCCAGGGATGTCACCTCCCCACCCTCAGCTTGCAGTTCTGCCCCGCTTTGTGTCTCCTACCATTTCCCTCCTCTATCGTGTGAACCATGAGCAGAATTTGGTTCTTTCCAGCCTATCTCCTGCCTTTCCCAGCCCACGCTACGGGCTTTGCTGGGGCCAAAGATGCCAATATGAATTACTGATTTGTTGACATTTTAGCCCAATACCTTCATGCTCTGCTCGGGCAGAGCTTCCCCATAACAGACAACAGAAGGACTTCAGACTCTGCGTGTCGTGCCACCAAGGCCTGACCGGGAGCAGGCAGACACCACGGGGCTGTCACCGCCTCTCCGCATGGCTGATACCATTACGCTGCATTTTTCGGTGCATTCCCAACCTTTTTGTATCATTTACCCTTTTGCTTTTTATCAGCCTTTTTAGACCAGAATCGTGTTAGAAGAGGGGCTTCTCCTGGGGCAGGGCAGGGGGTGGCCTCCAGCCCCTCTGGGGGAAAAAAATAAATAATAAACTGCTCACTGCTAACAGCGCTGCTTAACGATGGTAATTAGTATTAGCGCCTCTTGATTTCACTCGGCTGATGGACTCACCTGGGACGAAGCCGGTGTAGGACGGGATGAGCCCCGCGCTGGTGTAAATCCTGTAGTTAGGCCAGTACGTCTGGGGAAATCTCTTGCCAAAGCTGCAAACTGGGTTTCTCTGCAAAAACTGGAAAACAAACAAAAAGACACATTCCCCCCCCCCGCCAAAGTAGGGTTCGTTTTAAACCATATTGTTTTCCGAGTCACGTGCTGTGACTCTGCAGAAAAAGAAAATATTTAAGCCAACGTAAAGCAGTTCTCTTTCCAGTTCTGTTTTCTTCTAATTAGGAACTACCTCCCATCTGCCCTTTTCCCACTTGGAAAGCTTTTCTCCCCAGGATGCTGATGGCAACCTCTGTGAGCTCCGACCCCGGGGGCACGGAGCAGCTCCTGGCCTGGCATCATCCTTGGGATCTCCACAGCCTGGACTGAGTTATCTCCTCTGGGCATCAGCACCTTGTGATGCACCACGAGCATCGTGTTTGATGCACCAGGAGCCACCAGCTTCTGCAGGAGCTGGCTCTGGGCTTCGGACCCACCAAGGGTTTGGTTTGGTTTGACCCCTCCAACTGGTTCTGTTTCTCCACGAGTCCCCCCCAGGGGTGATTAGCCAGTAATTCCCCCAGCGGGAAGGAAGAGGAAGGCTTAGGGAGCGTTAAGTGAAGGGACAGTGTAAACCTTCTCCCGGGCCTGTCCCTGCCCTCCCGGGGTCAGACCCCGCTGCGGGGCTGTGCCGGAGGATGGAGGTTCCACCTCTCCCCTTCTCTGCAGCGACAAAACCCATCCAAGCTCTCGCTGAAACCCCGCTGCCCTGTCCCGCCGGGGAAGGCAGGGGGTTCGTGGAGGCCACCAAAGGCGGGGACCACGGAACCCCTCTGCGGGCGAGGACGGAGCGGTGGCTGCGGTTCCCCAGGCTGCAGCGAGACGAGGGGGTTATTTTGCCTGATGCAGACAGTAAGCAATGAGCCGTGGCACATCCCGGGAGGTAACCTAGGGCAACAGAGATTTAGGGCAGAAGATTTGTAGCTTGAAGTCAGAAGCCATCTTAGGCAGAAATGCAGCATGATTTCTGTTTTTTTGGTTTTTTTTTTTGTTTGTTTGTTTTGTTTTTTTTTATTTTTTTTATTTTTTTTTCTCTTTAGCTGCTATTCCTTTGGCACCCGATGCCGCGGCCGCCCCCTGCCAGATCCTGCCTCAGAGAAACACCTCCCTCCCTGATTTACTGCATGGCAGAGGGTTCTTCAGACATCAGGGGCAGAAAGGCTTTGCAAACAGCATCTTTATGTTTGATAACGCCTGGTGGGGTTTTTTTTTGTTTGTTTGTTTGCTGTATTTCAATTCCTATTAACGGCGGAAGGAAGGGATGAGAACCCTGCGCAGGGAAATGCATTTCAGCCCCAGCATCAGGCTGCCGTGAGCACCTTCAGCTCGGCTGCTCTCCCGGCTGAGTCATCCCTTCCCAGCCCAGTCCCTCCCAGCCGGGGAATCCTCGGGTTTGGCCTTTTTCTCTACATCAGACCCGCTCGTTCGCTCCGGGACGAAGGCACCGCAGTGGATCCCGGTGAACCACAAAGGGCCGGGAACGTCGTGCTCCTGATGCCATGGAGGTGCTGGACCAGCGAGGTGGCTGCGTCCCAGGGAGCCCACCCCATCCTGGCAGCAGGAAGAAAGGTGTAGCTCCGAATGCAAAATATCAACTGCTGTGGGAGGGATCTCATTTCCCCTCTGCAGGAGGATTATATGGCATTATAGAGGGGGGAGAACTTAAAAGCAAGGGGACAAAATATTTTTTTTTTCAGTAGTGATATTTCTGCATCCTCCCCAAAAGGAGGAGAAAGAAGATCTAGAACCCTTTAGGACAAAGTCTGTTAGTAAAGGAAAAAGCCTTACAGCCAGTTAAAAGGCAAGAAGAGCCATCCGAGCAGCCCAGGGAGCCACCAGCGCTGCCGTCCAGGTGGAGAAGACACGTTGTGGAAGAGAAGCCCAGAGAGCTGCACCCTGTCCTTCTGCACTCAGAGCAACATTTTTCTAATAGCCACCCTTGAACCAACCCTTAATAGATTTTCTTAATCCTTTTATGAACTTGTTTATCCTCCCTCAATGTCCCAAGGAAACAAGTTACAGAATTTAATTGCTCATGATTTTTTCACCATGTTACCTAATAGCATTTCACTTTGCTTGTACTTATAACCCCGGCTCTAACGCTGCTGCAATAAATGAAACTGCTTCTGGTGTTGGGGAAGAATCAATACCAACAATATATTCCTGAAATAAGACTTGTGGATATAATCTACCTGGTGTTGTCCAAATTTGTCCATAGCGTCCTTCACCCCCTGGATGTACCTTACACCATAAATCCAGGTGAAGCGGGGGATGAATCCTGTGTACCCTTCAGATGAAGACAAGAGAGAACAGACATATCGTATAAGGATCAACCAGTCTGGAAGTGGGAGAGGCTGGGATAAATATAAAACCTTGGCAGAGTGTAAGAAGGGAAAACTCATCCATTTAAATGGTAAAATTAACTCTTACATGTCAAGTATCTTTTCTGAAAGAGTCTTTTTTTTTATGGTTCCCAAGGGAAACTCAACAGGGCTGAACTGATCTGTGTTGGTCTCCGTGAGGTTTGAAAGAAACATTTCATTTTCTTATAGTCTTTTCTGTTGTTCTCTCCCAGTTTCATACACAGCCAGGGGCAAACAACTGGGTGTCTGACCTTTCTTCCTCACTTGCCCTGCCCAGCCAGCAAGTTTTCACCCATTATAAGACAGAAACTATCAACTAGATAAAGCAGGGAGAGATACAACCTAAAAGCAGCCAGAACTCCCTCTTTCCAAAGCCATGCTTTGGAAGGAGGGAAATTGGTGTTCTGCATCCTAAAACATTGATGCTCTTCCATTCCACCTGAAACTCTCTGACCTGCAGCCTCGGCGTTGGCTGCGGAGCCAGGGGTCCCTCCTGCCGGCGTCGTACCCTTCGGGGGGAGCTCAGCCCATCACCCTTCGTGCTTCTCCTGCTCACGGAGGAACGCTCTCCCAGAGCAAGGGGAGACCTTACAGAGTGTAACTCCTCCTGAGACAGAGTTTTGTACATTTATGACGGTGCGATACACCACTGTGCGTTGATTTGATGATTCAGAAAAGCGTCTTATTTCTAGGAGAGAAATAACCACCTCAACAGTCACAGGATACTCCTCAAGCCGTGGAGGTGGTGCAGAGTCCCTGACCCATCTCTCCTGCCTTTCTGCAGCATTTTCTAGCCTGGCCCCACAGCTGTGGGGAGCTGAGGTGGCTCCTGCATCGCTTCCACCACGGGCACCTCAGGGGGAGACCCGAGGGGGTGACAGCATCCGAAAGAAATATCCCTGGCAGGGAGAGGAGCAGGGACATTTTTCCATCCCAAAGTGTTCAAACCAGCTGGAGCCAGTGCCCTTGAGATTTCCCCAGGGGATGAGGGATGAGATGATTTCTCAGGTGGACTCGTGCTGCACATGACCTCCCTCTCTTTTACCTGGGATGACTTTCTCTTGGATCACTCTTGGTATGTCCAGTCTTGGTAAGCGGTTGTCCTGCTCTGCGGTGGCAGCCACTCCTGGCAGAGTCACACCTTCAATTTTTATGGGCTCAAAATAAAAGCAGAAATAAAATGAACACCAGTAAAACCTGCTTCCTCCCTCGGCTCCACTGCTTAAATCACTGCCAGAGCCTGGGAATGGCAACGGCCATTTCTGTTTCTTCCTTGCTTTACACTCAGAGCTACTCCAAGAATTTCGGGTAAAGTCAAATTACCAGATGAGCTCTCCGTACGCAGAGGTTTTTCAAAATCCCCAGGGAGAACAAAGGGCTCTGACCTCCTTCACAAATCCATTTCTCAGAGCAAGGAGCAGGAATGCCCCTCCTTGGGACTTATATCCGAGCCAGCTTTTGACTCGATACGTCAAATCTCTAATCTCTGCCTTCAGGGGATTTGCAGAGCCCCGGCCGGCTCTGACCTGACGAACACTGCCTCTGGCTCCAGAAGAAATAAGGGACTTGGACACGATGGTCCCGGGTGACACTGGCTGCGCCGTGCTAAGCAGCACCCAGCTCCGCCAGCAAATCCCAGTGCTTGTGTTCAAAGGAGGGCTAACGATGGTGGGAAAGGTGGGAGGGAGCAGTTCAGGGGTCAGAATCCCAACACGTAACCAAAGGCGCCGGGAGCCTGCTCTTTTCAGGAGGAGGAGACGAAGGAGGGTTCCAGGTTCACCCAAAGGAAACACCAGCCTGGCCACAGCAAAACATGAGATCTAGTGACTGGGATTTGAAGCTAAAACTCAACCAAATGAGAGGTTAAGCCTTTTTGATTAGGAAATTAATGATTATAACAATTTCTGGAACATGTGGTGGATTTTCTGCTGCTAGAGATGCTTATGTACTTGATATTTCTCTACACAACACTCTAAACTTTCCACTCTTGCCACCCACGTCCATATAAAATTCCCTCTTCTGAGGTCCCCTGGACCAAGGAGATATCTTTCATGCCCACCAATCCCCAGACCCCCATCCCTCTGCCACAGCATCCCTTATCACGCGTCTTTTCCACCCAAAACCACTTACTGGTTTGCTTCCTGCCAGGGCTCTGCACCTTCTCGCTGGGGTTATCTCAGGCAGTTGCCACTCTTGCCCCTCAGACACGGGCTGGCACAAAACCCTCCCTGGATACCCCCGGGGCAGTCGTGTCCACGGGGCGTACTCGCCGGGGTGGTCCTGGGGCTCGGGGTCCATGTGCATCCTTATCATCTCTGCCTCTTCCAGCCCTGGCACCGGTGGGAGAGGTTTTGGCTCAATGACTG
Organism: Gallinago undulata; assembly: GCA_026546715.1. Classification (NCBI taxonomy): domain Eukaryota; kingdom Metazoa; phylum Chordata; class Aves; order Charadriiformes; family Scolopacidae; genus Gallinago; species Gallinago undulata. Next base: position 10,665,903 of record JAOTQQ010000007.1, read on the forward strand.
GGTTGGGAAAGCTTGCTGCTGCCTCAGCTTGCACATAGGGAAAGTATCCTGTGGGACAGAGACTGAGTTATGGGAAAGAAGTGGCCGAATGAAGACAAAGGATCCCCATCATGCTGGACCTCGCCCCCACTTCATGCTCCTCTAGAGGGAAGGAAAGGAGCCTGGAGGCCAACAGCATCCCTCGGGCTGTGAGTCCATCCTGCCAGTGCCATCAGCCCCATCCCATAAACCAGCCTGCACAGAAAATCTGCACAAATATAAGTTCAGTAACTGAATTTTTTTTCTAAGCAATGCCTAAACTGTAAAATACCATCAGCCACACTATAAAGATTAAGGGGAAAACCCCCAGCCCCTTATCCTTTTCTCCATGGGGCTGCATCAGGACACCCCAAACACAGACACCATGTCCCCCCCACACCCAACGAGGGTTTCAGGCACTGGCTTCACTGCTGCTCATCGAGGAAAGGCTCTGCTGTGACACTGGCTGGAAAAACAATTATCTTACATCCAGTGGATGCTAAATATCTCCACTGTGACCTAGGGACAGAGTCCTGTGCCTTGGGACACCACAGGGACAGCTGAGCTCGGCAACTTTCTCCTGACTTTCCCTTAAAACCACCCTGTGACATGGCTCCCCGGCCTCTACGACACCTCCTGCCCCGAGCCAGGAGTAGAACCAATGTCTCCCTCCTCAATGGGTCTGGAGGGTGACCACCCTCACAACCCACAACAACCTTCTCCTTATCAAAAAACTGGTTTTAGGTCACTCGTCATTTTTCAACAAACAAATTCCTTCCATTTTTGCCCTCCTACATCTTATTTTTCCCATCCCTCTGGTCATTACTATCTTCCCCGAACCTCCTTCTGTTCCACAGGCATCTGGATCCCCAGCACAAAGCCCCAAGGATGAGACACCATCTCCCAGCCAAGGCTTCATCTCCAGAGAGCCCCAGAGACCTACAACCTGTCCCAGCTCAAACACCACGGAGCAAAATCTACCCCTCTCTGCAGGAGTATAACACTTCTGAGGTTTGCAATCCACTTATGTTTGGATTATAAAGTACATATTTATTGTTTAGAACTTTGTAAATTATATATATACTCTATGCAACTGAATTATTAAGTGTTGTCCAGGCTAGCAATGAAATAAAGACAAATCCTCTATGAAACTGATTTTTTGATACAGTGCAAATTTTAATGCAGGTTTGCCTGAATATTTCCTTTAATATTAATGAAAACATTGCATCTACTCTTCTCTTTTTCATCCCACAAACCAAAGGAAAAAATGACATTTTACACTTGAGAAAAATCCATATAAGCTTCTATTTCTGACCCTAGTTTTGCAAACTGATCGATTCAGAAGGGTTGCAGAGTATGGCACTAAATGAAAAGCCAGGAGAGCGCTGTGCCTTTGATTTGAGCAAATAGCTGTGTGTTTTCAGCCCAGTTCCCGGGGAGCAGGTGCCTGCACGCTTGGTCTGTGCCATAACCCCCCTCCATGCCACCACCCCTGGAGATCCAGCAGAACCCTGGCTGATATCCCCGACCAACTGAGCCTGACCTCACTTCCAGGAGACACACAACATGGGATTCAACTGATCTAAAACCACTGATGTACTTGGTGCCCAACAACAAGCCTCTATCAGAAATAGACCTGAAGAAAGTGTCTTCAGACTGAGTTTGCTGAAGGCAACCACCCAGATCCAACTCTGCCCTGAGCTCCTTGATCTCCATCATCTAGAATACCCAGAAGGATGCCAGGCAGTAGCCAATGGATTTTGCAGTGAAGGGTTTGAGGGCTTACTCGCTGACAGTAGGAGCTGTTGAGGAGGAGTTACCAGCACAGCGAGGTGCTGCTCCCTGTGGCCACATTCTTTGGCATTTCACCAACAAGCTCCCAGCTGTGAGCTCCCAGCTCCAAACGGTGGCAGATGATGTAAACGTTGTCAAGAAGAAAGCAAGAATGAGGATAGGATAATGAGAGAGAGCACAACCAGGTCAACTGGTTGGTTGGGCCCATCCAAACTACATTTTAGTCCAAGGAAACGCAAATTTAAATATCCAGGAATGAAGCCTGTAAATGCCACCTGCGTGGATGCTGGAACAAAGGGCTAGGAGGAACAGAAGGGCCAAAAGTTTGCAAGAAGCTACACAGCCCAAATTCCCAGTGTGAAATGGGAAAACACTGCTTCAGCGTGGCTGTCCCCAGGGAAATGGAGACCCAGATCCCACCTGGGCAGGTGACCTCTGCTTTCAACCAGGAGAGGACTCGCCCCCACTGAACAGGGTGTCCTCAACAGCTCCAGCTCAGACACGTGGTGTGGTCTGTGGCAACTGAGTCTCCCAAGGAAGTGACCCCAAGAGGGGCTGACACGGGGTCCTGGTGTGGCTGCTCCTCAGGCCTGATTTGGGTCTGCTCAACAAGGACCAGGCACCCTGCCCAGAGGGGTTGGGACTCAGCAGGAGATTCCTGCAAATTCCTGGTGCTGGGAATCTACAGGATCGTGACAGGGTCTGATGGAGGATGGGCCCATTAGCAGGAGTGGGGAAGGTGGGAAGGGCACGGGAGCCCTTCTGCTGAGCTGAGGGAGGAGCTGCAAGACCCCAAATGAACCACAAGCTGTGAGTTAAAGCTCCGAGCACAAGGAGCTGTGGACCAGGTGGGTCCACAGGTAAAGGGTCAGAGGGAACAGAGCTGACTTTCCCCAGAGAATGGGATTTTATGTGGAATGTGCTGGTTTTTGCTGGGATAGCATTAATTTTCTTTGTGGTAGCTTGCATGGGGCCGTGGTTTGGATTTGTGCTAAAAATAGTGTTGATAACCCAGGGATGGTTCAGCTCCTGCTGAGCAGCCCTCACACAGCGAGTGCTGGGGGTGCACAAAACGCTGGGGAGGGACACAGCTGGGACAGCAGCCCCCAGAGGGATGTTCCAGACCATACAGTGTCCAGCTTGGCAATAAAACCTTGGGGGGGAGGTTGGTGGGGGGGGCACTGCTCAGGGACAGGCTGGGCAGCGGTGGGTTGGTGATGAGCAATGATTTTCATTGGCATCACTTGCCTTTCCTGGGTTTTATTTCTCTCTTTTTGTTGTTTTTCTTTTCATTACAGTTATTAATTGCTATTAATATAGCAAATATTAAATAAATAAATAGAAATAGACAGTATTTCAATTAAACTGTCTTAATCTCAACCCACGAGTTTTCTCACTTTTACCCTTCTGGTTCTCCCCCCCGATCCCGCTGGGGAGAGCCGAGAGGGCGGCTGCGCGGTGCTCAGGAGCCAGCCATGTTTAACCACAACAGGAATATGGAGGAACTGGGGAGTGAGTCCATAACGTGCCATAAAATCTCTTATCTTCATCTAACTGAAGATAACCTGGGAACTAAAACTCTCCAGATTCAGTGCGAGAGGCCCCGTGCCCATCAGGTGAGGTGGACACTCCAGCTCCCCACCAGATGTTCCTACTCCAGAGCTATGGTCACTCCATGGAGAACATCCCATTTCACCCCGGGAGCCCATCGAGGACAGGCATGGCCTCTGTTGCCCCTGATTGACCCCATGCTCGTTAGCAAAGCCCGTTCTGGCAAAGGGACAAAACCCCGGGGTCTGCTCACCTGGACGCCCAGGGAGATAACCCTGGACACCATGCTTGGTCTCACTGAAATCCTCAATGAACTTCTGCTTGTGCAGCGGCGCCAGCACAGAACGAGGGCTCCTCCTGACCCCGGGGTCCGTCAGCAGCCGGTACGTGGTTTTGCCATAGGTCTCCCCAAACTGATAGTTGAACTGAGGGACGTAGCCCTCGTAGCTGAGGAGGAAACCAGAACAGAGCAGTCACTGAGGGGGTGCTGGAAGGTGTCCACTGGGAGGATGCAACCTCCTTCAGAGCTTTTGTACCCTGGAAAGATGACGACCAGGAGCACGCACGACTGGGAATACTGGAACCCAGGGATGTGCCCGGAAGCGTGAACGTGTCCCTGCCACCAGAGCACCTGGGAGAGCTTATGGTGGGAGCAGAGCGTGGGCTGCAACAGCTGTGTCAGCACTGGTGCCCACAGCCCCCCAGTCAAAATACTATTTCCAGTCAAACACGCCTCAGTTTTAAGTTCTGCAATCCCTCTCCTCTGTTCTAAAACTCAGTGAGTTACTGGGAATTTCCCAGCATCCCTTATTCAATATTGAAAGTCAAAAAAAACCCAGAAAAAATGTCTTGCTGGTACCCCCCAAACCTCTCTGTTCCAAACCCTCGTGGCACGGAGGGGGATGGGGCTCACAAACCCACCCAGGCCCCGCATCCCACGGGAGAGACCGGGGTGGGTGCAGGTGGATGCTCAGTCCCAGTAACAGGCATCACTTGATTTTTTGGGGCCCTTCCCATGGGGTGCGCAGGGACACGCTGCTTCTCCGCTTCCCCCCATCCCAGGACGGGCAGTTGGACTCTTTGGTGGCTCAGGGCAGGTGCCGGAGCTCTGGCTCCGCTCCCGAGTCCACCAGTAGAGACCAGAAATTTCAGCTATTCCCAGTATTAAATTTCCTAGCGGTGATGTTATCCCAGCCCCAAAGGAGAAAGGCAGAGCTGCCAGCTCCGATGTACAGACAGAAATATGCAATCGATGATCCCAGGCGTATCTGGGGATAAAGCCGGATGATGCACGAGGATCATAAGATGATGAGTAAGTACTTTCCCTTCCAAATACTTTAAAGAGCAGCGAGCAGAGCCGTGCATTTGCGCTTGGCAAGTTCTCTGCCTGCAGGGTCTCTCACCCGAGGAGCCCGGTGCCTCGGCCCCATTGATTTTTCAATGAGTCTTGCAACACGGGGTGGGGGGGGAAGCTACTCCGGGACGATAAAGCTGAGCAAGAGCCCAAATGATCCAGCCCGCATAATTACAGGATGGCCAGAGGGGTTTTGATGATGAGCAAAATAATGGTAGGGCTGAGAAAGGCTTCCAGTCAGAAGCAATGAAAAGCGAGGTGATCCCAGGAGCTGGGGCGAGGCAGTCGGGGTTTATGGAGGAGGGATCTCCCGCAGAGGGAATTCCAAGCGCTGCCGGTGAAAGCCCTGGAGCCTGGGGAAGGGACCGGTCTCAGCGGGGCCGTTTGGCCTTCTCCTGCTCGCTGTTCTGATTGAGAAACCAGAGAGATTCCTCCGTTCCTGTAGCTGACGCTGCAGGCGCTGCTCTCCAGCCTGGCGAGCGGAGAGGAACCGGCTTTCCCAGGGCTGAGCCCCATTTCACTTTTCTCTTACTCAGCCATATCTCTCTCTTCCATCACCACTCCCCAGACTGTGTCACCTAAACCTGCTCAGCCTTCCTCATCGCCAGCAAAAGCCTTGGCCCTGGGCCCATCCTCGCTCGGCTCTGTGCCCTTCCCACCTCCAAGCTGGAATGGGGCTGGTAGGGCTGTGCCCAGGATTCATGGATTTACCCCTTCTCTGCACACCAAGTCCTGCCCAAACCATCCACAGAAACATCACATGGTTTGGGTTGGAAGTGACCTCAAAGATCATCCAAGTCTCACCCCCTGCCCTGGGCAGGGACACCTCCCACCA
>JAOTQQ010000007.1:10682970-10695421 GCA_026546715.1 Gallinago undulata
TCCTGACTCCAGATCTGGAATCCGGCTCCTGTCCATCCCCGAGTCCAGCCTGGGACTGTCCCCTGTGCCTGCTGGTGGCGTGATGATCACCCTGGGAGCTTGATACAGTTTTGGATATACTGTATACTTTTATTATTATTATTATTTACTATTTCATTATTCATTAATATTTTCATTAAAGTAGCTTAGTTTTTTTCTAAACTCATAAATCTCTTTTATCTCTTCCTCTCCTCTCTTTTCCTTTCTTTTCTGTCATTCTGATTGGTCAATCCGGTCAAAACCACGACCCATGGTGACCCCCACAACTCAGCCAAGTGACACTGGCCCAGTCCCTCCGTGGGCTTGACGCTCAATCTGGGCAGACCTTTGTGCCCCCAGATCCAGAGCCCAAAGAGCCATAAGGATTTAAAAATGTGAGACCTCTCTGTAGGAAAGGGCTGGTCACCACATTTGGTGCACAAAATATTGAGTTTGACAGACGGGTGGGATGGTTGGACCTTGTCCTGTCAATCAGACACCCACAGAGACAAGCTGCACCCTTTAGCAGGGGATTCATTTCACTGTCAGCAACCAACTCCTGTGCAGACAGCTATCTGAGCGAGTCATTCCGGCTGCATTTAACATGAAACTCTATCTGGCTGGAAGGGACAAAAGGAGAGGCTGAAGGATCAGCTGGAAGAAAAACTAGAGGTAGAGCCAAGTAATGGAAACCATGGAAGAACAATGTGAGAGACAGTGCTGAAATCAGATGGGAGACGAGGAGGAGATAAAGAAAAAAGGACAGTTTGAGGCTTGGGCCAGGAAAAAATCCACAAGTCTAAAGGTGAAAGCTGTTTCAGAAAGGGCAGGAGACTGGAGAGAGCTGGAATATGTTGTTACTCAGATGCAAACCCTCTCCCATCCTACAGTTCCTGCTGCGTCGTGACTGCAGGGCACCAATTTAACACTCTGCAACAGGACCCTGACCACTGCCAGCCACCAGCAGAACTGCTGGTGTCTCCTCATGGTAAGACCCAGTGATCTCCCATCCAGACCATCAACAGAACTTTCCCTGCCTTCCTGAACTATAAACAAACCTAATCCTTTGGGAGGGACATGCCAGAGGCTAAGCTGTGCAGTGATTTCTGATCGGTGCAGGTTTATGGAGCAGAACACACGAGTCCTACACAACTCTCCTCTGAGGAGAGGATTTCTGCCATAGTAGAGATGCTTTTACACTAGATTTACCCCTTCCATAGAGGAGGGAGCTAAGTGCCACCACTGACAGAAAACAGTTTTCTTTGTCAAATGTTCCCCTTCTGTTTGCTGATGAAATCTTTCCTGCACTCAGCTCCACTCACATGTTATTCTTCAGACATCCAGAGAACATACGAACCTTCTTAAAAGCCCAGGTGACATTCTTGACTGGCATCCCAAAATTCTTGCTCTAACACCACTGGCTTCCCATATTAATGAAATATTTGGTGCAAACCCAGTAACGTAAACAGATGGTCGCATCAATAAACAGTACATCTCAGATGGTCACTGTGACCAGAACATCCTGCTTCAAGAACAACCTCCCACACAAAGCAGGACTGGTGTCCACAGCGCGTGCCACAGCCACGGCAAGAGGAAGGTCACCATCTGGAGGGCGCAGCAGGTTGAACGGGTAGCTCTGTAACACTGATTTGTCCCAAGCATGGGCAGCTCCTCTTACCTGACACAGGGAATATTGTTTGAAATGGCAAATTTGCTGTAGATCTCCCTCTGAGACAGGAACTGGTTGAGGTCTCCGTTTTCCATGTACTCCGTTATCATGCACAGCGGGTCATCGCGCACGCACACCCCCAGGAGCCGGATGATATTTGGGTTCTTCAGCCGCGACATGATCTTGATCTCCTTCAGGAAGTCGTTTCTTGTAAAACAGAAAACGCAGGTTCGAATCCTAAGCTATTCCTTTGTCTTAGGGAAGCAGAAGTAGCACGTAAAAGAGATCTCTGTTCCGAGACATTTACACGTCTCCACACTGGTTTGAAAGCTGGTTCTGTGCTTGTGTTCCCACTGGCCCCCCCCCCAGCAAACAGGATTAACACAGCATTTCAGCTTGACATTATCTCTGTTCCTGTCCTCCCCCTCCCTGCGTGTGTGCCCTTCCTTACACACACACACAAAACACACACAACACTCACTCGCAGAAGTCACCAGGGTTAACCTATGTGAAACTGAGTATTTGCTTCTCCTCTCAGCCCTGCGGATGGACTTACCTGGCTGTTTTGTTGACATCGGATCTCAACATTTTCACCGCTACGAGGACAGGCTGGTGGGTGAATTCCGTAGAGGAGACTCCCAGGAACTCCAGCAGGCCATCGGCTTCACAAAGGTGCACCTGCGGGGCAGGAGGCAGAGGCAGCCATGAGAGTATGCACAGGCCAAAAACCAGAGGATAACACATCTGTCACATTGAGATCATCAGTTGGGTCGTTACTGGCAGAAGGACCAAGTGAATGACCTAATGAAGGTGACTCTGCTCTGATTGGAAATAGCCCATAGGTTGGCCCTAGATCCTGGACAAAACGTGTACACACATTATATAGCCCACGCTGTAGGAGTGGATGTGGATTGCAGCCTCATAGGGCCCCAAGGCACTGAATTTACTCCACTTGTGTAGACTGGTGCAGTAGATTACTGGGGCAGTCCCAGTTTTCCCAGCAAGTTCTAGGGATGTTCAGAAAGGCCACTGTGCTGGAGTTGTCTGCTTTACTCCACCTGTGTATGCCAACAGCTGGGCTGTAGAGGTTTGGCATGTACAGTTCACCCCAGCCATACACGTACACAACTGTCCTGCAACCAGCTTCAGTCATCGCTCAAACGTGACCGAGGAGCATCCAGCAATCACAGACAGCTACCCACAGTCCTCTAATTTCAGGGGAAAAAGAAAGAAAAAGAGAAAAGTGTGTGTCTGTCCTTGCGTATGTGATGTGAACACCTCACCTGTGAATATACCCAGAGATTTATACTCTAATGAGTACACAAAATGCCAAGTTTCTTCAGATAAAAAAAGACATAAAATTACTGCCATAAAATTACTGTTGTGTAAGAAAGGAGGTAACAAGACATTTGGGTTAAGAATTTACCAGAATGCATATTCTACTGGAGAACTGGGTGGGGAAAGCAGACAGACCTGAGCGTGTGGGACAGGAAAAAGGATCCGAGGAGGGGAGCAGACTGGATGTGTCAGCCAAAGCCTTGGAGCAGTGAGGGGAACGTAATGGGAGTTTAATGAATTTTATATGAAGAAAGCACAAGAACTTACATGACAAGCACAGCGAGGTGAAAAAGGGAGGCAGCATGGAGAAACGGGACAAACCCACAGAACAGAAACAGAAATACAAAGATGGTGCTGTGGCTACACGGAGGATGACATCTGCTGTGGGGAAAGTAGAGTCACGAGACCAAGAATAGGAAAGAGCCGCGGTTCTCAGTGCGTGTGTGACAAGCACAGGTGATGTGTCACTGGGAGTGGATGGTTAGGAGTAAGGAAGAAAAAGAGCTTGAAAGGGAAGAAAGCTCTGAGTGGAGAGGTGAAAATAAAAAAGCAATGAGCCATGTTGCTAGAAGGGAGACTGCACACTAAGCCTGAGAAGCGGAGCGGAGCATGTGATGACAACCAGTTTGGTAATGGCTAAGGAGGTGAGGAGGAGAGAAGGGAGAACATGATGCAGCACATTTGCAAAAGTGAGGGAAAGGGCCTGTGACGTGAGGAAAGGAACAGGCTCTGAATCAATCTCCCAGGAAAATGGAGATGGGGAGTCTGGCTGTTGCTGTTTGATGACACAAAGGATGAGGAGGAGAAAGCTTTGACAGGTATAAAGACAGAAACAGGAGGGAAGAAGAAACCAGGCGCAAAACAAAGAAGGCAAAAAAAAAGCCTCTCTGTTTCACTTTTGGAGCACAGCCCAAGATGGGGCAGGATCCAGGCACCGGCAGAAGGGACTGTACTGACAGCCAGGTGAAGAGGTGGAGGATGTCAATGCTTTTCCAATACATTGAGTGATCCAGAAAGAAGCGAAGGGGACAGGGAAGGGGCTGAGGTAGGGAAGGTGGGCTGTCAGAAAGTAGGAACTATAAAGATGGGCCCATCACAGATGAGGAAGCCGTCAGTTAAGGGCTGTGCTTCGCCAAGATGTTGCAGACAGGTAGAATTTAAGGCTGTCAGTGAGCAAAAGCTGGGCAGGAAAGAGCAGAGGAGTGGGAATGGGTGAGGAGAAGACTGGAACTAGGGATGGTGTGGAAACAAAGCAGGGATAGAAGAAAAGGCGAGGTGAAAACACTCACAGCTTGAAAGCAGCTCAAGGAGTACAGAGAAAGCTTAGCAGATGTATGTATGTATCATGCTGCCTGAGGCTTCTGACACAAACTGGGGCTTAAGTGAGCAGCAGTGCTGGAGAGTGTGCGAGGGCACCGCAGTGCCTGGGAAATGTCTGTCCCTGCTTGGGCCAGCACAGAATCTCCACTTGTTAATGTGAAAGCTGTTTTTACAGCTAGGATCAATCTGTCTTGGCTGGAGTCACTGCTAGTTTTCAAACTCGAGCCTTAAAGGTGGGTGACAGCCACCACATGTTTGAGATATCCATGGACAACCATGAAACAGCCTGAGTTCTCATCCCTAGGCCTTTTCTGTAGGATTGTAAATGAGGATATAGAGAGTGAACAGAAGACTGCAAAGCTCATCTGTTGAGAAAGACTCATGTGGCACCAGCAGCAGCCTCACAGGTGCAGAATGGGGCTCTCTGAAGCCTACGCTAAGGGACATCAGCTTTCCCCAAGAGCAAAAACATGTATTAAATAAAATATTGGTCCCTCAGCCCCCAGATGTGAAGCAGAACCAGAGAGGCAGCTCAGAAGCTTCACTGTGCCAAGCACGTTCTTTCTGTTGAGAATGGCTGTACCTCTCCAAACTGTCCTTCTCCCAGCTTCTCCTTGAGTCGTAGCTGCTGCCGAGGGAACTCCCCCACCGAGATGTCCTTCTTGGTAAGCGAGTCCACAGTGAGGGCCGGGACTGCGTACATGTTGTTGCCAGTCACACCTTGCAGGTGGACGATATCTGTCTCGGCATAGTGAGGAACGTTGTTCTGAAAGCCTTGGTGAGGGGTGGACTTGGTCAGGTCGGGCTCAGCATAGTCCCCACTGCACACTACGGGGAAACCAGAGACACAGGGGATCAGACACACTCCCATAAAACCAGTATGGTCTGGATTCCACTCCTCTCCATCTCCTCTGGGAATTTAGCCTAACTGCACACCTACGTCCTTGTACCGAGGTACATGCAGATGGAAGACACTGCTTTGCTTTTCTGGGGCTTCAACCAGACGAAGCTGCACTTCTGAGGTGCCAGTGAATTCCTGTTAAACAGCTGCCTGCTCTACCCAGTTAGAGAGCTACAGTTCTTGCCCAGACATGGAAACATGAGTCTGAAGTGATTTCCTGTTTCTGATTCATCCTAAATACAACCCATTTCCCTGACCTGACGCAGGGACGTTGTCTGCAACAGACTTGCTCTGGATTCCCTTCTGCAATAAAACTGATCAAGGTTTCCATTTCCCATGTACATTTTAGCATGCCATGCTACCTCCTACAGCATATTCACAGAAATATCATGGGATAACTCTTTACAATTAACTCCCTGTAAGGTTAGAATTATACAGCATTTGTTCTCCTTCAAATTCCTATCCTGACTCAATCCAAATCAATCTTCCTGTGTAGTACAATGCTGGATCTTAACAGCTTGTCAGTGCTTGGGGAATGCGGCACTGCCCTTCCATTCACTAATCAGCACTGCCAGCACCGAGCAAAAAACACTGCTGGAAACGTTCCCTTCTGTGAGCATCCAAAAGCTCCCCAGGGGCTGGAAGCCAGTGTACCACTGACAATTCTCTGCTGTGTTTCCCCCTGCTTTTTCCAAGGAAATTTCACAGAGACCTTGTTGCAGGAAGAAGTACTAAAGGTCTTCTTCACCCTGGACAGCCCAGGAGTGCTGCAGGGGCTGACAAGACCAACGATGAGCGATTGCTAAAACCAGCTCCTAAAAGCTGACCTGTCTAACATGTAAGTGCAGTCTTCAAAGAGAACAATTAGAGGCCACCACCCTCTAGTGGGGCTGGTGCTCCATCTGCCAAAGCTAAGTACTAAAAGTTTCAGAGCTCCAGAATATTCTCTCAGGTCTTTGGGTTAGTGTTGCACTGCACAGGAGTCAGGGAAGATTACTTAGACACTGAGAAGAGGCACATTTTAAAACTCGAAGGAAATAATAAAAGAATAAATGCAGATAAACTGATAAATAAACAAATTTATCAGAGTTAGCTTGATGGTTGGACTAGACGATCTTAAAAGGTCCCTTCCAACCTAGACTATGCTATGATTCTAAGAATAAATGCATAACTTTTGGAGACTGATGATTACATTACCTGAATCCTCTGCACTTTGGGAGAGCTCCGGAAGCTTTTGGAGCAGCGTAGCTGGCTGGTGATATTCCAAATCCAGTGGGAAAGCACGTTCATAGGTGGGATTGGACTGGTGGATCTGGGTCTGGTTGTTGGCAATGGTGTAGCTGTAAAAGGAGAGGCGAACCGTGGCATCCTCCTCCAGGATTCGACGTGGGGCCTGCAAAAGAGAAAGGAAAAAGAAAAGAAAACTGCTGAGGCGATGCTCAGTTGTTAAGTAATGTATTGGCTGCAACCACAGCAATTTCCAGTAACATCTTGGACAGGACTGGCATCCTCCCCTGCTGCGGGAACAGAGTTGCTGCATCTTCCCCTGCTGCGGGGAGGATGCTCTACAGAGCTGGGGAAACCCTGCGCCTTCCACTCCGAGATCACTGGGATTAATACTTAATACTGAGCTTGTGTCGGCAGAATAGCACCATTGTATTACCTTTTCCAACCTTTTTTGAACATACTGCTTCCAAAGAATAATGATTATAATCATCAGGAGCAGAAGAATAATAGCCACAAGGCAGCCCACGAGGATGGAGGTATTGGAGTCATCTGCTTTCTCTCCTATCCAGGTGCTGGTTACAGAAGTGGTTTCTGCAATCACAGGTATGAAGAAGAATCTGGAGTTAACAAAGCCCAGGTTGTTACTGCCACCATGTCCCTTCCTACATGTCCCCAGTACAGAAAAGATCTCAAGCAACCTTCTGAGCATTAACATTAGCTGTGTTCACATTTTGCTCTCATCAGAGATTCTCATTTTGGAGGCTCATAGCTAAGAATTGTGCAGAGAACTTCTGCAGTCAAAGACTGCTCTTAGCAGTGGAACAGGTTCTTGTGATGGATCCATGATAGTTAAGACAGTTTTCAGAGTTTCACTGGTTGCACATAAGCCTCCATCCCACTTGCTGTGAGGCAGCCTCAGCCAGCTGAGGGAAGAAAAAATAGCTGAGGCTCAGAGGACCCTAAAACCCAGCTCTGCGCATGAGGGCAACAACCAGGCCATACCCCGGATCTCCAGAAATGGAGAGGCCACGCCAACTAGGATGTTGCTGTGAAATCCCCTGACACTTGAGCCCTTGGCATGGCTAAGTGACAGAAGTCCTTACCCCAAGTCCCCTCGGTAACGTTGCACTCTGTTTCCAGGAGATCCGTCGTGCTGGTGGCTGCCGTAACAAAATTAGGATTCACGCTCTCCATGTCTGTGGAAGGAAAGGGAAGGCGTCAGTTCAACAACCTCCAGGTTCCTTGCAGGGATCAGTGCAATCCCAGCCACCTGGGATCCCTGCCTTCCCGAGCAGGACCAGGCTGAGACCCCACAGCGGGTCACCAACAGCAGGAGCTGAGATACCTGCTCACTTCTCAGCACCCGCAGGGATGAGCCTCTCCACTGCGCAGCGTGGGCTTCCTGACCCCAGCAAACTGCCAGTGTCTGCAGGAGCCTTCCCTGAGCTCGGCCAGAGAGAAGGAGCTGCAGCAAGAGCCTTCCTTTTTCCCATTTTAGCATAATTATAAGAATAGTCAGCCCAGCCCAGCTCAGGAGTCTGCCTAGTCCCATGCATGCCAGGGAGGGAGGCAGTGGGGGCTATCAGCAGGGTAAGCAGCAAGCTGCAATCAGAGCACTCTTTCCCCAGGAACCTCCTCTCGCTATAGCTGGATTAGGGACCTTCTACTAGGAAGCTACAGCCAGGTCAGTTCACTGTCAGCGCTGCCCGTTTTCTCCAAGACTTTGTCCGTTCCCTTCTAGAGCCTTTTAAAGCACCTCATTATGCATCACAGTTAAGTCTTGGGGAAAAAAAAAAAAAAAGTGTCAGCTGCTTCTTTTTCATGATCTGCTAACTTGATCATCAGCTGTACACGCAATTAAATTATTTGTAACAGAATACTCAGTAAAGGGGAGTAAAAATCAACCCCATAAGCAGCAGGCAGCTGTCCCAAGAAGAAGAAACACTCTGTAGTCCAATTCTTGGTTGTGCCGGCTGTGCTTCTCTACACGTGCATCAGCCTGAAAAGCACCCACTGTAGACAGGACCCTTCTACCCCTGCATTGGCCTTCCAGCCCTCTCAGTGCTTCTACCTCCTCCTTGCTATCCTGTAGCCCCACAGTGCCCTACACCCGTGTTAACCCCACATGTCCTGCACCTCCACACCATCTCTTCTGCTCCCTGTGCTTCCCCAAATCTGCTCGACGTGGCGGAATTCTCACCTGACTGGAAGGAAATCTCGCTCATCATCATCCAGGTGTCAGCGAAGTAGAAGCGGCAAAGTATGGCTTTACCTACACGCTGGTTGAGGGGGACAGTCACAAACCTGGCACTGGGGTTTTTGTCATCTAAGACAGTTGCCACCCCGACAGGTTCGGGCTCCCAGTCTGCAATCAGGCGTGGTTTGAACAGACACTCCACCTTCTGGAAGATCTTCACCCCCTTGGAAAACATGTTGTTACAGTGCACCTGGGAAGAAGAGAGCAGATCAGAGAGGAGGAAGGCTTACAGACACCTAAATCAAGCCACAGGGATTTTCTGTTCATGAAGATCTCCTCTTTCTAATATCTCCCTGTACAGATACTCCTAACCCGGAATGAGTGACTTGTTCCAGAAGAGCTTCATCCACTCGTAGTGTGCAAACAGAAAACTTGTGCAAAATTGATTCTGAAATAGCCCTTAACTTTACCTGCATTAACATTCATGGTCAAATACGGGCGAGCTCTTCAGAAGGCCCATATGCAAATCAAACAAACAAACCCTGTACTACTCTAAAGCTTCACAGACCAATTCCCTTGAACATACACCCTAAGAGGGAAAAGGAAACCACACCTGGGCTCTAGCCTCTTCTAGAAAGCCTTCAGCATTCACAGTCTGAGATAGTTTCTTCTAAAAAAAAAAATAAATCACCAAGCAACATGTGCAAGCTGGAGAGATATTCCCCCCTGACACATAGCAACTCTTCTGCTGTGGTTGCTCCTTGAAGACAACTGAGGATCTAGATTTTTCTTTACGCCACTGTGTAAGCCTGCATCCACCAGCCTCTCCTGGTGGCTCAGTATGTCATCAGGTTGTCCCTGCTCCAACGGCACCACTGGTGTAGCTAATGATGTGGAATTTGAAGCACAATCACTAATCACCTGCTGACGCTGCCAAGCTAACATCTCACTGAAACAAAGGTGTCCTCTCTCAACTCTGAGTTATGGCTCTTCATAGGCCCCTTCAGAAATAAGGAGTTCGCAAACTGCTTTGAGGCTGACTTCACACCTCTCTATTTGGGAGGTTTGTTTTACCCTCCCTTTTTCCCTTCCTGCTCTTGGTTTGCAACCAAACAAAGAGGCTCCAGCATAGAAGTGACATCTCTGTGTCCCTGGGTTGTGGCCCTGTAGACCCGGCAACACCAAAGTCCTGGCACTCTCCCAGGCCTCCAGATCTTCCAAGGAACAGGCTTCGCAAAGAGGGACAAGGCTTGGGAGGATCCCTTAATGCTGTTCCACTGTTTCTTCAATGCAAATCTTGCCCTGCACCTTTTTAAACAAACTAACGTGGCAGTTTAAATCCTGCCACCCAGTCCTGAAGATCTAGACCACGTTATTTTAGCACTGGGGCCAGTGACCAGGAACAAGGTGACCCTTAAAGTCTTCAGTATCCCTCAGTCCATTCTGTTTCCATAGCTGTGGTGGTCTGACCCTCCCTAGTGACTCCAGGAATTATTTCCTAATGACGAAGGAGTATTAGCAACTGCGACAACAACAGCTTCCAAACGAAGGGCAGCTTTGAACCTTATTAATTGCTTGGCCTCTCTGAGGTCTTGCAGTGAATAGCAGCGAAGCAGTAATGAGGACGACAGGCCTGATGAGCAGCAAAAAGACAAAAGAGGGGTATTTGCATATAATTAGGAACAGATGAAGCTTAGACAACGCTATTGAATAAGGAGAAATAGTCATCCATGACAAGGCAGGGAAGCCTGAAGCCTGCACTATACAATTTGTGCTGTACTTGGAGAGGAGTTGGATATGTTCATATCTTGGGCTGCTATTCCAGACACCGCCTACCGATGTCCAATTTTATAACATGCAAGCCTAAGCCATTTGCAATGCAGCTGCAATATTTGCTAACGTTTATTTTTAATACTTCCTTGGATACTGGGCAAGCTCAGAAAACTGGAATGAATCTAACAGTTATGAAGATAAAAACAGCATTTACAAACCACCTGGCCTGTAGAAAGTACATGCAAAGCTGAAACAGGCAACATTCAATAAAGAATGAAGAATAATCAATATAGGTTTACAATGAAATGCCAAATGAAAAAGCTGTTTTATGACCTTATGTGTTTGGTTGATCAGGATGGCTGTGTTTATGTGATTTACAATATTTTTATAAGGCATGTGATTTACTCATTATAACATTTGACTCCAATTAGCATAGTACGAACTCACAAACTACATTAATTGGATTAAAAATTTATCAACTAGTAAATCTTACAAATTTTAGGGCACAAATCATTCTTCTGTAGGTGTTTTTCTAGCAGGAATGTATTCCTAGCTCAAGGTTATTCGCTACCATTTTTAAGGATCCAAAAGAGACAGCAGAATCACTAGCAATAAGATAAATTAAATGTGGAAATAAATAAATCAAAGTTTCCTAAAATAATCTGAAGTTTTCAGGACTGACTCATTTCAGATGAACTTGGGAACAACATGTAAGTGATGCTTTCTGAACTGGACTTTTATCCTGGACACCAGTAACTTTGAACTGACTTTTAGCATGATACCAAAGCCTTAATGAACACCGGCTCTGTCTGTTGGTGAGGAGAAGTGATATGATCACAAAATTCACAAACAAAGAAAAATCATCCAAAAGGAGGAAAGTGGTACCACTCTTTTATGCAGTCTGATGGAAAACCTGCATTCAGTTCACGTTTCTATACCCCCAAAAGAATACTGGCAAAGAAAGAAAGGATTGGAAGACAGCTACAGGAACGACCCTGGATCTCATGGGGAAGGCACTGAGAAGTTCAGCCCACTTAGCTTACTGAAGCAAAAATTAAGAGAGTGGTTTAATCACAGTATAAAAGCAGGAAAGTTTCTGAGAAGGCAGGACTTTTTTTTTTTTTTTCTGCAAAACCAGGCCAAGAGCCAACGGTTGCAAGTTAAAAATAGACAAAATAAAACTAGGGTAAGTAACCACCAAAACAATTTACTTAAGGATGTGGTGGGTTCCCCTTCATTTGAAATCTCTACAAGAAAAGCCACCAATCCTTTTTAAAGGATTCTTCTATTTACTACAGACTCAAAGTTCAGTTCATCCTTTTCCTGCCTGTTTTAAGAAATTTCCCACAGCACAAGCAAAGTCTGAGGCATCTAGAGAAATTCTTGGTCAAAAAGGAAGCATGTTCCTTTACCTCAAGGGTCAGGCAGCCCTTAGACAGCATGTAGCCTACATCCTAAATCTTCCTCAGCTGCCCAACCACTGCTTCAGATGGCTGCTTGTTATCCCTTTAAGCCAAATACTGAAAGGAGAGCAACCTGCTGGAGGGACAGGATGCTACACAGAGGGACCTGGACAGGCTGGAGACCTGGGCCTGTGCAAACCTCAAAGTTCAGCAAGGCCAAGTGCAAGGTCCTGCACCTGGGTCAGGGCAATCCCATGCACAAATCCAGGCTGGGCAGAGAATGGACTGAGAACGGCCTTGAAGAGGATTTGGGGGTGTTGGCGGATGAGAAGCTCAACATGAGCCAGCAACGTTTGCTGGCAGCCCAGAACCCCTTGGTTGCCCAGGGCAGGCAGGTAGACCAGGTTGCCCAGGGCTTCGTCGAGCCTCACCTTGAATGTCTCCAGGGAAGAGGCCTCCACCACCTCCCTGGGCAACCTCTTCCAGTGCTCCACCACCCTCATTGGAAAGAACTTATTCCTAAGATCCAATCTGCTTTTCTTCAGTTTAAACCCATTGCCCCTCGTCCTGTCACTGCAGACCTCTGTAAACAGGCTCTCCCCAGC
>JAOTQQ010000007.1:10695521-10716363 GCA_026546715.1 Gallinago undulata
GCAGAGTAAAGTGGCAGAATCCCTTCTCTGGACCTGCTGGCAACACTTCTTTGGATGCAGCCCAGGATGCGATTGGCTGCTCATGTCCAGCTTCTCGTCCATCAGCACCCCCAGGTCCCTTTCCTCAGGGCTGCTTTCTAACACCTCATCACCCAGTCTGTACTGATGGCAAGGATTGTTCCAGCCCAGGTGCAGAACCCCACACTTGCTCTTGTTGAATCTCATGAGATTCACCTCAGCCCACCTCTCCAGTGTGTCCATGTCCCTCTGGTGTATTGACAGCACCACACAGCTTGGTGTCATCCACAAACTACCTAACTCCTTTCTTGATCAAGGAGGGAAGCCATAGGACAAAGGATAACAGTTTTAAACCGAAAGAGAGTAGGTATATATTGGAAATAAAGAGTTTTTTTCTTCCTGTGAGGGTGATGAGAGCCTGGCCCAGGTTGCCCAGAGAAGCTGTGGCTGCCCCATCCCTGGAGGGGTTCAAGGCCAAGTTGGACAGGGTTGGAGGTGTCCCTCCCAGGGCAGGGGATTTGGAACTAAATGATTTCTACAGGTCCCTTCCAACCCAAACCACTCTGTGACTCCACGAGCTCTGGAGAGGCAAGTGCTCCCCTGCTTCACTTTTCTCCATTGGCAAACTTGGGACTCCTCCTGCTCTGTCTGTGGTAGACTCTGCTGTCAGGCTCCTGATATCCTCCTGCTTTGCAAAGAGGATGCAGAAGGGATATGTGGAAGCACCCAGACTCAAAGCCAGCCCAGGCTGCTGGAGAGGAAGAAAGCTGACTACCTTCATGGAGGTGAAGTTCCGTGGTCGGTCAAACTGGAACTCCATTTCAACAGAGCCTGTGCTGAAGCTCTCATTCTTCCAGCCAACATAGTCATAGCCTGGCCACACACGGTACTGGTGGCTCTGTGTGAAATCATCCAGTCCCAGCACACCGTCTGTCAGCTGGCCCAGACCACCGTACAAGTGCCTAGTGAGAGAGAACCAAGAGTTAGGCAGAATCCAGCAAAGAGAGCTCAAATAGGAAAGCACACAGGTCCTTCAACAGGTACCAGGAAAATATTAGTTTGTTTATTTATCTTAACCCATGCTGGACAAGAATTCATTCCCCGTTATTACACAACATCACTTATTTTGTTCAGGCTGGGCTTTCAAAGTCTTTCCCTACTTGGGAAAAGGCAGAAGTTTTTGCATTGATATCAAGCACTGACAGCAAAGCCAAGCTACAAGCAGAGCCTCTTGAGAACCAAGCAGACTACAGAAAATGACACTGTGTGCTCTCCAAACAGCTTTAATTGCGGCATTTCAGCATGGAGCTGCATGGGAGGAACCACTCCATCCTGTCCTGGGGGAACCAGTAGGGAAAGTTTTGCAGGCAGGCACAGAAAAGCAGGAAAAAGCAGCGAGACCACGAGTAGCTCACCCAGCTGCCAGCTCTAACCAGGATCGTTTCTGGCATTGCTCCTCATGCCAGAGGGAAGTGTTATCAGCTCCTTTTCCAAGGCTGATCGGGCTCTTCGCCCAGGACCCTGCCTCATTCTGCTTCCTAACCAAGGGTGCAGAGCCCCCTATACAGTTTCCCAGCACAGTCCCAGAGCAGAAGGTGTCAGATGTGGGACGCTCCTAACTCACCTGCCCTTCTGGGTGCCATCCCTGCCATGTCCCCTGTCCTACAGCAGGGAAAATGCAAACAGTTTGGCTCTCTTAGCGCCTGAACTTGCTCCCTGGACCTGTTCCATCCAGCTGCCTCTGGGCTGGGCTGCTGTGTGCACTGAAGTTCTGCAAGTCCATCCCAGGAGAGCTGTCCTGACACTAGAATTTGCACAGGTATGTGTGCCTTTGAACTCCAGAACAGGATTGGCAGCTGGAAGAGGCCGACTCCTGCTCCCAAGCCAGTCAGGGACATGACCTTGAGGTTAAGGAGTTTGAAAAGTCCTTGCTTAGCACACTGGGGCTTGTGTCTACAGCTGCAGCTCCCTGACACTCCCCAGAAGACCCAGCTCCCTCAGCTACTGCTGGACAGCCAAGTGTAGCACCTACATCTTTCTGCACACAAAAACCTTTTTTTTTAAATACCCAATCCCTACTATATCAATGCACCTTGAATGCATCAGGTATTAACATACAAAGACATTGTTACCCGGTATCTTGCAACACCCCACAAGCGTGAAGAACGTACTTTTCACCCCCTTATTTTAACCTCCAGCACCATAGAACACAAGTAAGTTTACAAAAATGACCTCTAAGCATGAAAAAAATTATAGGCAACATTAAACATTTTCAGGAAGTGAATACCAACTGAAACAGGACATACAATAAAAGCATCTTAAGTCAATGGATGACACTGGGTCACTGAGGAGACACTGTCAGGTCACTTGTTAGGCACATTCCCACACAGGCAGGGATATGGTGTCTCAAGAGGACACCCATGCCCAAGTCTGTCTGACATTTCAAGACTCTGAAACACACTCAAATCTGTATTTATAGCAAAGAAAGTGGTCACACTACATGTCCAAAAGTTCAGGTGGCTATTTAACATTTCAGATGCAGACTCTTAATGAGCTCTCCTTCTGTAAGAGACATGTACTGAGTAAACCAGAGACACCTCAAAATGCCAATAACGTGCCACCCTACCCAACTAATCCGTGATGTGAAAAAATAACAGACCTTGTAATGAGCTGTCAAAATCCAGGTACTTTAGGCTTTTTGACTCCAAATTGGAAAAGCATCATACCCAAGAAATCTTTACAGTGAGTAATCAGCCACCATCCTCTCATGCCACATTGGCAGTGGTGCCTCTGCTGACCTGGAGCTTCTCACAGGGAGTGATGCAGTTTTCCAAGTTGTTTCAAGTCCATCAGAGCTTTGCTTTCAAAAACAATATCTCAAAATCTGTCCAGAAGCTCACAGGTACCAAGTGCAGGCCTAGAGTTCAGGTGTTGCACGCTTTCTTGGATGCCCAGTTTACCCTGGAGACCTCCTGCAACAGTTTAAGATGCAATCTGCTAGCAAATGCATTTCCCATATCAAACTGCAGAAGCAACAATGGCAACGAAGAGGGGAAGGACCTTCATCTGCTCCAGGGACACTAGGATGGAGGTAAAGGTCCAGCCAGCTCTCCCACTCCGATCTGGGGTAATAGAAGAGGAGCAGCACCTTATAATCTGCAGTATCAACGACAGCTTAAGGCTGTACCTGAACCAACAAAGAAATCAGTGGAATGAATACGGTCACAATTAAAGACCAAGAGTGATGAGGGCTTTAAGGCAGTCAGACACATCAGCACTGTGTCATCACATCATGTAAAGATGGAAGCTACGAACAAAGACAGCACTCAGCTGTATAAGGACACATTCTTATCTTTAAAGAAAAGCAACAACTTCTATTAACTTTTATTAACAAAAAAATCATTTCTTCCCTGCCAGCCTTCGGCAGCTGGGGGAAATGGGTCTGATGCATCCTGAGCCCGTGCCCTCCTTTAAAAGAGGACTAACAACGTGTCAAAGGGCCTGGAATAATGAAGCCACAATGCTCTAGGGAACTAATAGGCTGGCTTGCAGCTCTGGAGACCTCAAAGAAGCGTTTGGGATACAAGATACTAGTGACAAGGTAAGTAGGAAAGAAGAGATAATTTGCACAGTGACCGAGAGAGAACAGGACGACTTCGCCCACCTGCGCTCCTGGTAGCCATCATAGGTCGAGTCATTCAGATAAACGATGGGGAAGCCAGGAGCCGCTATTGTCCCTCCTTCAGGGATGCTATAGGATGCCAAACCATCTAAAAAAGAAGGCCATATACCTCAGAAATACAGCAGCAGCAGCCTTCCATCATTTCTGTCCATATGATCCTTTTATTTATGATGTGGACCAACAGAAGCAGTTCCGTAGGCCTGGGATTCCCTCTGCATACGTGGGGACGCAGGCGAGTCCCAGTCAGCATTGTTTAAGGACTACTTTCCAGGGACAGGCATGGGAATGGCTACTTACCATACCAGACACAGCCATAGAGCTCCACCCTCATACAGACAGTCATTGGCATCTCCGTCACAGGAATCACCCGCACAAAACGTGCGATGATGGGAGGCCGAAGATCTTTCAAGACCACGTCGTAAGTATCGATGTTGCCTTGGATCACCTGGAGAAGAGAGATCCTTAGCAGCAACTTCTCCCTGTCGTGCTGTTCATTTGTACAGTGGTGTATACTTGTCCCCCATCATTTGAGACTGGGGAGCTTTCCCATGCAGTACCTGCAGAGGATTAGCTGCTGCTGCTCCCCTCTTAACTGGTACATGGCTTATGGGGTGAAGAGTGCTGCCATGTCACCTCCTGGCCACTGCAGGCCCATACCAGGCACTATTCTGAGGGAGAGGAGAAAGGCAGGCTGGAGATGAATGCACATGTGGATGATACATTGCAGAAAGCTCCAGTAACTTGCACGTAACCTTCTTTCTTCAAGCGAGTTTCCACATACTCTCTAACAGCAGGTAACTGAGCACTTGCCCTCATCACTTGCTACCTGACAAAGGGTCCTGATGCCCCTTTTCTATAAGCCAACAAAATTCCAGAGGTGCTGTGGCGTTTGGGGGATGAAGGTGCAAGCAGCTGCAAAGCAGATGTTTAGAACAGAAGTATTCGGCGCTGTCTCGGTCACCCCATCCCACCGAAATACAGCCCGACACGGCAGGGACCTTCACTCTCCCTGGTCCCTCAGTTTCACCACTGCCCTGGGAACAGCCCACTATTTATTTTGACAGTCGGTGTGTGGAAACAGCCAAAGCTGTCAATCCCCCAGCAGCGGCCAGAAGTGCCCAAGAGATTTTTTTGAAAGGATATGGACCTATGGAAACACAATAAGAACACTTGCGATATCGAAAGTCTGAACCGTAAGTGTGCGGGCTCCATCTAAGCTGGCTCCACAAGACCTTGCTGATAGGAGATAAAACCCAAGAGGAGACAACATAAGGCAGAATATCCCACATCTTCATAGAGGAATTGAAGATCCTTTGAAGCTGCCCATTTATTGGGGAATCTTGGGGGTCGCCAGTATGACAAGTCAAAAAGTCCTACGCAGACAGAATAAGAGGAAAAACTTACTCAGCCGTCCCCCTCAGCAAAAGGTACATGTGCACTGGCCCTGTATTGGAAGAGCTGAGATTTTTGTCTGTCCTGGATGGACATTTTCCGAGATGAAGACACACTTTGCACAGCACCTCCACAAGGTGGGGTTGCTGCTATTGAGCACACTTGGTTTCTCAGGGCCAAAACCCCCTGTGATAGCTGCGTGGGGAACAAACTCAGCACCAGCTTCCAGTCCCAGCAACTACTGACAGACTAGATGTCCCAACACCACCAGGAATGAAGTGGTGCTGCTGGTGAACAACTGTAGATGGCTGATGCCAGAAGCCAATAAGAGACCAGGACCAGGCAGTGCTGCACCATGGAACGTTAGTCCCGGTGTCAGAGAGGAGGGGACAGGGACAGCAACCTGAGCAGATCAGAGCTGGAGGTGATGACTTTCTTGGTGAGGAGCTGCACATGCTACATATCTAATGATGCAACATCCTGTGAGATCTAAAACTTAACAACACAGTGAAAGGGTTGGTTTTTGGTTTGGCATTTTGGTTTTGTTTGTTTGGTTTTGGTTTTGTTTGTTTGGTTTTGTTTTTTTTTTTACTGAAACTATTTATGTGATCTCCCTGGACAGAGAGATGCCAAGTCACACTGAAGTCTCAGTGATTTGGAATCTACCAACGGCAGGACTGGAAGAGGACCACCAGTGCATACAAATAAGTAGATTAGGATCTTGCATCTTCATCTGCACCTCAGTCCAAGGCTTGAATGATTCTATAGGACCTTTTTACCAAATTATTTGGCCAGACATGAGTGCTTTTAAAATACGGATTTGCTAATAGATATTGGTGACACATTTTGAAAAAGATGTTTTATGGAAGGTAATTTTACAGAGGAGGTGAAAGGGCAGGAATTGCACCCCATTATGTATGTCATGTCCAGAACAGCAGCAGCAGAGGAGCAGAAGCATCTTCTCTAAGGGTACCAGGAAGGAAATCTTTTTGGTCTCATGTGATGGGGAACAGGTACACACACTGACAGAATATACATGGACTTCCACATATAGAGAATAGAAGAGAGGATGGCTCAGCTGAAGCATGTATTCAGCTGTGTATGATGCTACATTACCTTATTATGGCCTAAGAGGGAGAGCTTTCAAAAAGTGACCCACACTAAGTCGTAACAGCTGATACTAACACAGTCCTTGGTGCCTGAGAACACTGCTCTGCACAGGACTGGGGAGGGAGACAAAAACCATTTAGCTGCTTGTGGGTGCGTAACCAATTGAATTCTGAATTGAATTCTGATATAACTCGAGACACAGACAGACTTCACCTAAGAAAGTGCCGATGAAGAACAGTTAGCCCCACGGAGTTTAAACTTGCCCTCCCATCCTGCAAACACAGGAACAGTAGCACACACCAAAATGAGGGGCACAGGCAAGATAACGGTAATGGCCAAATAGCCAGTCGAAGGTCTGAGTGAGCAAATAATTCATGAACAAGCCAGAAGCTATTAATTAACACTGCAATACACTGTTATTTAGATAACTAGACCCCACTAGACCCCACTGTGACTTCCAAAACACCCCCAGTGCTAGAAAACATCACCGCACCAGTACCTTTTCTAGGCTGGCTTATGTCTTCAGACTCCACAAGCCAACCTGAGGCAGGGTGAGCAGGTCAGAGGAGCTGCAGGTGAGAGAAGGGGACTCCTGCCCAGGGAAAGTTTAATAAAGGCTTTTGAACACCACCCAGAGCCCAGCTAGGGCTGAGCTGTGTGCTCAGATCTGGGGACAGCAGGAGACAACAGTGGTAAGTGGGGAAGCTTCTTCCGAGTATGCGTGCTCAGCACATTTCCTACCCTCTAAACTGCTTCCCCCCTACATTAAACACGGCTATCGGACACCCAGAAACCCATCTCCATTCCCTGCCAACCCTTCCCTCTTTTTTAAACCCAAAGCAGGCATCTGCTTTGCAGCTTCCAATTTAGAAGCAAGTGTCTGGCTGGTAGAGGGACATTCCCATGATGTTCTGAACACAGGCAGAAAGGTAGTGAAGAGCTACATTTTTCAGTCATGGCAGTGACTGGGATTTGGGGGATCAGGTCAGGGGAATAACAGTCCACCATCACAGCAAACACAGGACTAAGGCAGGGGACACTGAATGCCTGACACAGAAGAGTCAGGATAAAGTCTGATGCACTTGGCTGTACCTAGAGGATGTGCCTTCTACAGTCTAGTTCTCAATGACCTCACTTCTGCGTGCTCCACAATTTGGTTCCTCCTGCACTCACCTTCCTGCCCTGACGGTCTTTCCAGGAGATCCAGCGCTCTCCATTGCGGCTGTAGTCAATCCGGTAAGCACGGGCAAATTCCTTGCCCGTGGCACGGGCATGTCGTCCCTGAGTCCCAATCAAGGTGATGAAAAAGAGCTTGTGCAGGTCAATTTGAAGAAACTGCACATCTTCTGGCTGCAACAAGCCAGCCGGGCACCAGGCGCCGTCCCCCTCTTCCCTTTGTAACCTGAGGGGAAAACCACACACATTAAAACAATATCACTTCCAAGGATCCAGCCTTCCCAGTAACTGAGGAAACACCTTGAAACTTTGAGAACTGGGAGAAAGAAACCGAATCAGCAAGTGAGACCTGATTAGCTGGCTACCAAATGCCTCTCTCCTTTGGGGTGATGGTCAATTGAGACTTAGCAGAGTTCTGTAGTCAGTTTTGCCCTGTTCAGAACAGCTCTCTCCATTTCAGATGGCTTTCGTTAACTGTTGGAGTAATTTCTTTCCCATACACAAATTTTCATGTTGATTGGAAACAACAATGCTCCTCGGTAGGTAATTGCAGACTGAATGCTTTCTAGCACCTTGCTAGTGAAGTGCATACTTACTTCTCCTAAACCCCATACAGTAAAGTCTGACCACCTCCTACCGCTCCAACAAGTTCAAAGAGGAGTCATCTTAAAAATACATTTCAGAAAGAAAAGCTCTTGCCCATATATAAATTATTCTGGGTCATCTCAACACAACTTTCACCTTTCCTTCGTTCAGCAGAGCTGCTTGTCCAGGACACCACTAGGTGTATGATGTGAAGGTCTCTGCTTCAAAACTGAACATTGTGGCACCAGCTGCAAAGACGAATGCTTTTACCCTTGGAGATGGGATGCCGAGCAGAGTGCTGCAGCCATCAGCAGGTGGAGCCACCACAGGAAACACTGCCTTACCCGGGCTGCTGTGGGCTCTGCTGTGCAAGCCACAAGGTAGTGAGAGTTTGGAAGATGAAAAATTTACCCAGACACAAAAAGACCATGTGGGCTTTTTAGCAACAGCGATTTCTTAGCAAAGAGCAAGCCCTTGAAGTGCCCTTGTCTTTGGGACAGCTATCCTGTCTCTGATGAATCCGTGAATGCTCAACCCAAGCACCAAAGCAGGCAGTACCCAGAAGACACGGAAGGTCAAGGCACAGGCTAGAGAAGGGTTTTGTCTCGGGATGGTCAGCTGTTTGTGCAGGACTTTCTTACGGTGATGTGGCAAGAGAAGATAAAAGAAAGGCAGGAAGGGTGATGGTGAAATGACAGGGACAGACACCTGCATAGGACAACTATGACCTCTAACAAAACAAAGTCAGCCGGAGGGTGCCTTCCTGTCTTCGCCCTGTGGACATCCAGCTGCCCTGGCACTGAGATGATGGGAACAGATGGCAAGTGATGCCTGAAGAGCTGGAGATAAGCCATACCCCAGAGACTAAAATAAGTCTCCCAGCTTTCAGATCCACAGGCTTCAAACTCCATTGACACATGACACCTAAAACCTTTGGTCCACCACAGAGTAAGAAAAAAAAAATAAATCAAACACTAGGAGAATTCTATGGTTTTGGATAGTCCAAATTAATCATAAAAACATAAAAGTGTCATAGTTAACCTGAAATTCATATGGTTTGCACCAAAACTGTTTAATATCATCATTAGAAACAATTCCAAGGAAACTTAACTTTTTTAAGTATTATCCTCAGTTTGTATCTTTGAGAGAAATGAAATGACCAAAAAATGAAAAGCCAAGCTTCTTCGAAGAAAGACTGTAGTACTGCTTGACACGGAAAGAAAATCCTTTAGCTGCTTTTTAACAATTCCTTAACGCCGCAGTTTCTTGGTTTTTGAGTCAAAGTGGACACACCCCATTTCCTCAATAGGATGCTGTTGAAAAGTTCATCCTCATAAATGATTTCCTACAATTTAGTTTAAAGAGCTCTACAAGAATCCCAGGGGCACTGTCCCTACCTGATCTGTAAGTCACAAATCCATTAGAGATTTATTCACGGAAAACAAGGGTCGGAAGCCACCTCTGGTCCAATCTCCTGCTCACAGCAGGGCCAACTCCACAGCAACTGAGAGTGGCTCAAGGCGTTGTACAGCCAAGTCCCCAAAACCTCCAAACTCTGAGACTTAACTCCTCTCTGGGTAGCTGTCCCACCACTTCATTCTCATGGGGAAGAACTGTTTTTTCCTTAATATTGATTCAGAATTTCCTGTATTGCAGCTGGTGACCATGACCACTGCCTCTTGGTCTTTCACGAAGCACTAATTAGATTTAATATGGAAGCAGCGAACAAGCTAAGCAAATAGGTTTCTCTAAGGGTGAGGGAACTTCTTCCTTAATATACCAGTTATCTAGAAGGGAAAAAGCATTACATTTCTTTGCCAGAGACTAACCTACCGTGCATACTGGGGTCCTGTGGAATCATACCACTGGCTGGAAGCAGTGATGTCTTCATCTCGTATCGTCCCTTCGTGCATACCCAAGGGGTAACGGCAGATAGCTGCAAACGGGAACACAAGCAAGGAAAAAAAAAAAAATCAGTACCTTATTTGAAGGTCAAGCAATGCCAGACAGAGACCTACCTCACTGGGAAGGACTGTGGAGGGAAGCACGTATTGCAATCCTGAACAAAACTCATTAGTTCACAAACCCAGGGCTGGCATAGGGAAGCCAGAGAGGCCCTGGCATCAAGGGACACACTCTGTGGGTGGCTGTGGCTCTCATCAAAACAAGCAGTGTGAGGCTCTCACCAAAACACACATCCTCTCGAACAAAACCATCCTTGGGTTCTGTTTAGGTGCCACCAAGACTCCTGTTCAGACATCCCTGGCTTTTTACTACACACTCAGGGACACACTCACCTACACTGATCCTCAGAAAAACATCACAGCTCACCTCTCAGCGAGATGAAACAACTGATGCTGGGCAAAAGGACTCTATATGATCCTTCCTACACAGGGCTGAAATCATCCACAGAGCAGCCCCTTTGGTTTAGAAGCCAACGCAAGAGGTGCTTCAGACCCTCATGGAGCAGATCAGATCAAGATAACCAATGGAGCCCGTGGGCATCACAGCCAGGGAGCATCAGCAGGGCTACTGGGTGTGCTGGAGTCTGGGGGGGAACACCAGGGCATGCCCCCTTGGGACAGAGAAGGAGCTGAGAACACGAAGCTGCTTGAGGAAGTCACAGGCAGAACTGAGGAGTGTGAGCAAAGCTCCAAGCTTATTTCTTGGTGAAAAAGATAACTGCAGGAGGGTGGGATCACAGCCCTGTGCTAAAAGCCCACACCACCTCCCAGCATCTGATGGGGGGGGAGCTATTCCAGCACCTCTGGGTGAGCTACCTCCTGTGCTTACCACCACCAAAGGGACCCTGTGTGTGCCTGACTCTCTAGCAGCCATCTCCCCTCTTCTTCCACTAGGTTTTAACCATCAGAACCAGATGGCAACCCCAGTTCAAAGTTGGACAGGGGAGGGGGGTACAGCACCATACCCCCATTACAAGTGTGTAACAGGGAGCCCAGGGGTGCCTGCTGAGCTCCTCCCAGATCTCACTTCACTTCTGGCTGGTTGCAGCCCAACCTCAAACCTCTGCAGGTATCTACAGGCCAGAGCAGGGTCAGAGCCAGCCAAAGGGCTTCAAATAAACAGAGCCAGACCCAGATGAGTAAAGAAAGGTCCTCAGGGGAGCGCTGCTGCCTCACCACCCCTTCAGCCAAGCTGGAAAAGTATTAGATTCATTTACTTCACAGACTGTCTCCAGCTCAAACCATCTAATTGCAGAGATTTTTGCAATATATTGCAGACCATTATCTTACTTACCTCCATCACGACTATAACTTGCCAAATCCTGTAGGATAAGAGGTCAATGCCCTCCACAGGGCATTGACCTCCATAGGCTCATGTCCCTGTCTCTCCCCTAGCTCTGTGCCAGGTAGGGTTTTCTAGCTTTCCTTCCACACTTTTCTCTCCAGAACACCTCTTGCCAGCTGGAGAGCTGTGGCTTATGCTTTGCTAACTGGTAATTTTACTTTCCATAGTGAACACTGTATCTCAGAGCCAGGCTAGAGCCAAGTTTGCTCTGCAGGCCACATGGTCGAACTCATGAAGAGATAACCAGAACTCAAGACAGACCTGGTAAGAGCACAGCCCCCCTGGGTGAGCAGAGAAAGGAGTATACTCATGTGTCTCAGCCCTCCTGGAACACTCTGGAAAATTCACTCCAGCAAAGATGTCAAGGAAGACTGGCCAACTCAGTCCAGAGGAGGACATTCAGGAACTATGTTAATTAGGACTTTTAGATGCATTCGTTACGTTTATATGCATTCACCATGAGAGGGCAAAGAAAGGCTGAGAACAACCATAAGAAAGGTGGGAGATTAGAGTCCTCCCCCAGCCTAGCAGCTCCCTACCAGGGTTGACTTCGGTGCCAGATGGCTCAGGCAGTGCGGCCAACAGTAGCATGCAGAAGATCATGGTAGCAGTCGGAGGCGCTGCGCAGGGTCAGACGGGTGCGAGTCCTTCAAAGCCAGCAGCTGCCATCTACATTTCTGAAAGACAAAGCAGAGAGAGAAGATGAGAGTCCTCCAAAGACAGGACTTCTCTGTGCTGCAGACTTGCTCTGTTGTGGTTGCCTCAGGGCAGGTTGGGCAATCTTCCGTGTCCTCAAGAGCATCTTAACCTCAGCCCTACTCTGACCCATCACCTGATCAGAGGCTTGGTGAGGAACTAATGATTACCCAACTAACCATACCATCTCGAAGGCTATTCATTCAGTTTAGCTTTTAGGAGCTCAGCTGCCATGACTACTGTGCAAACATACTCTCTTAACTGCTCTTAAACAAGTCCAGTGCAAAGTAATCTCTCCCCTCATTGATTCTTCACTTTCCCTATTATATTAACATGTACTGCAGCAGAATCTACACCAAACCTGCAGAGTCCAACCAGGCTCCCCAAGTGGGGTTTATCCATCTCTAACTGCACCAGCTGCCTGCTCCAAGTAGCCAAGTGGGTACTCTGGAACTTGTCACACAACCTTAAGATAAATGTCTAAAACAGGGCGAAAATAATCTCTCCCAACATGTCCCCATTGCTGCCAAAAGAGCATGTGCACTCACACATGCAAGCACACTTAATTTCCTGTTTGGAAACAAGGAAGATAGCAAAGGGCTTAAACGCTGGCAATTCCAGTGGAGAGCCATGATAACACCTACAGGAACACAAGGTCACATCAGCAAAATTATGTGAATTCTCTGTGTCCACATTCACTACAAAGAGCCTCGGGACTTTCCCATCCTGGAGGGCAGCTTTACAGGAGGCAGGTTAGAGGCTCCATTTCATATTGAAGTGTCAGGCGAAAAGAAAACAGATTCAATAAATGAAAAGTTGCCAGAATCAGAGGGTGTTTGCTCGAGAATCCTCAGAGTGGTAGTAAAAAGACAAAACTGAATGTTAGGATATGTTAGTAAAGAAAGAGAAGATAAAAAAGGGGCCATCACTATGGCAGTGCGTATACAGATATAGGAATGACAGAGTATCAGATGCCATTAGCTCAAAGATTCGTAACAAAAGGCCGTGTTTTTTTCCATCCAACATAATTAAACTGTACAAGTCACAGCCGTGAGTTGCCATGGCTACCAAAACAATTGGATATATTCACAACAGAAAGATACACCACAGCTTCTTAAATCCGAAGGTAAAACCTTTGGCTCAGGAAATCCCCCAGCCGCAGATTGCTAGACACCCAGAAGCTAAATCAGGGTTAGAATCACTGAGGCTTGCCCTGTTTTTATTCTCTTTCCTAAGGATTTGCTACTGGCCATTGTCCCTGCTGGATTCCATCAGAAAAGATGGCTCTGAGCCTGAAAAACAACTAAGGGCCTTCTTGGGCAAAAAGCCAAATGCTCGTGCAGAAGGAGAAACTAATGATGGGTGGATGCTGTGCCCAGCCATGCAACAAAGCAAGAAAACTCACAAAAAGACCTTAAAATTACCAGGACACCTCCTGCTTCAGCCACCTCGGGTGCTCCACGTGAGCCCACTGGCCAAGGCTGGGAGGAGGGTGACCACAAGGTTCTGTGATTTCATGGCATCTTGGGTGGTGAGTGTGCAAAAGCAAAGCACGGGAGAGAAAAGGCAGCCCGAATCTCAGCAGGAGGGTCTGGCAATCCGAGAAGAGGTTTTGCCCAAGCACTCTCAAGCTGTGTGCGCATCCAAGGTTGTTCTTCCCCCCCCTGAAATGGAGAAGGCTAATCTCTGATGCAAACACACCAATTCCCACCATCCTGTGACAAGCTGCATGCACAATGGAGCAGAGACTTCTTGTAGCCACGCAGAGAGAGATTTTGGAAAGAGCTTGAAGACAGAGCTGGTGGATGTTCATCTGTGCAGGCGATTTGCTGGGGTGCCCCGGAGGCCCCCAAAGCAGGACTCGCAAAGGGAACTGCGGGGACTTCAGCACCAGAGGAGACTCTTCTCCCACAGGACGTGAGAAAGTGTCATGAACATTAAGGCTTTAACTATAAGTACATTCCTGCAGAAGGTGATGGGAAATGCAGCAGAGAGCAGTGTGGTGGTATATGGGGTGCCCTGACCATGCCCCAGTTATATGCCCAGATCAGCTTGGCTATCATGAGTGCAGTCTGGGATAGAGAAGATCTTTCCCCTGGGTCTCCATTCTGGACCAGCTACTGAACTGAGCTGCAAGTCGCTGAGGAGACCCTGGCAGAAGAACAGAAGCTTAGAGACCTCTCCCAGGTGACTTCTCAGCTGGAGTCCTCAGATGGCAGAGGATGAGTCCACATACATTCCATGTCCTCATCACCCCTTCAGGGGCCAGAAACAGAGCCTGGCAAACAGGGAGAGAGGATCGGGCAACTGTAAAGGCACAGGTTGGCTCCCACCAAAAACCATCCTCGAATTTCCCTCTGACTTGGCCAGGGAGCACTGAAACATCAATCATACATCACTAGGAGATGGCCAGAGCCCACTGGTGAGCTAAAGAAAACAAATATGAGAGCAACTCCAGACATCACTAAGTGTTCTAATGCCTTGGCGTCACATTGGGTCCAAAAGCCCTGCAAAGAAGGATCAAGAGCAGGGAGGCAGATGCTGCAGCAGAGCCTGGGGATGAAGGAGCACCCATCCTCTGCCACCAGCACAAAGCTCAGTCAGGATCGGCTACTGCCCTGAGTAAAAAAGGACTGAGATGAGTCTTAGCATGTGGATTTTGGCACAACTACTCTTTTGTCAGAAGACAAGTTTGTCATCCTCTCAAAAGCACATGGAACAAGTCATGACAATGGCCACCAAAATCACAGCAATATAATATTGTGATGTGAGCACAAAGAGCAACATTATCTCATATGACCAGGAACACCCCAAACACCACAATTTAAGTGCCCAATTGCTTTATGTAAAAGCTCAGGCCATGTTCTACATCACACCTATTGTACTGCCACATCATTGAACTGCTTGAATACAGCGACCAGAAGATAAAAGATAACAGGAGGGAAGAGGGAATGGGCTGGGGACAGGAAGCGTCACACAGAGATGCTCAAGCATCACACCAGCTCCTGCCACTGAGCCATCAACCAGTGCTGGAGCACAGGTATGGACTGGGGCACCACAGACAGTTGGCATATGCAATCACAGAACGGTAAGGGATTCGAAGAGACCTCTGGAGATCATCTAGTCCAATCCCCTGCCAGAGCAGGTCCACCC
This sequence comes from Gallinago undulata, assembly GCA_026546715.1. Taxonomy (NCBI): domain Eukaryota; kingdom Metazoa; phylum Chordata; class Aves; order Charadriiformes; family Scolopacidae; genus Gallinago; species Gallinago undulata. The sequence goes on from JAOTQQ010000007.1 coordinate 10,710,643, forward strand.
AGAGCATTCATAGGAACGTGTCCGAGCAGGTTTGGAATATCTCCAGAGAAGAAGACTCCATCACCTCTCTGGACAGCCTGTTCCAGGGCTCTGCCACCCTTACAGGAAAGAAGTTCCTCATGTTCAGATGGAACTTCCCATGTTCAAATTTGTGCCTGTTACCTCTTCTCCTGTCATTGGGCACCACTGAAAAAAGCCTGGCCCCATCCTCCTGACACCCTCCCTTTAAGTATTTACAGGCGTTGATCAGATCCCCGCTCAGTCTTCTCTTCTCCAGACTAAACAGACCCAAGTCCCTCAGATTTTCCTCATCAGAGAGATGTTCTAGGCCCCTCATCATCTTCTTAGCCCTTTGCTGTACCCTCTCCATCAGTTCCCTGTCACCCTGTCGCAGCCAGCACCTTGTGAACCAGGGGCTTCTCAGGTCTTGATGGTTACATGGAGGTCAGTGGGTCAAGCTAAAAATCATGTGGCTTGATGGAACTGCAAGCCAAAACTGGAAGGTGTGGTCATAGAGACCAGCCTGGTTTCCAGGAAAGACAAGGAAACCTTCAAAGCTGGCTCTAGAGCTCACCTGTCTGGAGCTCTGCGCCTAGGAAAGCTGGCTTTGAATTTGGGCCTTGACTGAAGAATGTCCAAGATGAGCAAGATGCATCTTCTTGGGATGTATATATCTCCATGGATGACAAAGGGAACTTAAATGGCTGGCCTGGACTAGCCTTGTCATTCCCAGGCGGCCACAGTTTGGTGAGACAAATTCTCACCTTTGTACATGGCAGTGACACACTATTTCCAGCAGTTCAGCCCTACACAGGGATTCCAGCAGCTGGGCTCAGCCTGGGCTGGGTTTGCTCTTCCCACCAGCTTGGCTCCCAGTCCTGGACCACCAAAGCGCGTGTTTGGGAGTCCCGGGAGAGGTGCTGCTCGCAGGGAGCAAACACTGTCATTTCTCATCTTCTAGAGCTCTACAGCAGCTGCTGTTCCCTTGAGCAAGGTCACCAAGAGTGTTTCTCACCCCTACCTCATAATTCAGAGGAGCCTCAGCTCCACTCAGGAGCTCGTGCTGCCGGAAACCACTGTTTGAAGAACTACTGATGTTGGTTTCTGCTGAGTCTAAATCTGCACGCTTCCCAGTGCTAAAATACACTAATACACTGAACTACACTACTGAATACAAGCCTCTGTACAAACTGCTTGGAAATCATCTTCCTAATATATTTTTTTTTCTGGGTAGACCACTCGATAGTTCTCTTTGTAGCTCGTTCAGCGGCATTAGAGTCCCTTGCTGTACTCATGCCTTTCTTCCTGACCTGCCCACACATACACAGAAAGTGCCAAAACTCCAGCACAAGCCCCAAACCAGCAAGAACAGGATTAGCAACATCCTCACAGAGGCAAGAAAGCGTTAAACTCTGTTCTCAGGACTGAATGGATCAAGTTGCTAATTGCTAACAGCTGGCTGCAGGAGAATAAAATCCTGTTACAATCATTGTGAGAGTGGAAAAAAAAAATATCTACTTTCTGAAAAACTCACTAAGAAATGCAAAAGAGGGCAGTTTTTTTTCCCAATATACCCAGCAGATGCCATGTCTAAAAAGCCAACCCGTCTCTCTGTGGAGGAACAGCTCGTGGTGACCCAGTGCTGTCCCCAGCCCAAGGACAGGACCTACGACAAAAGCACAGTGGGCGCAGGAGGGAGCTATTCTTTAGCTATGTGCATGAAGAAGGTGGGACTTGGAGCTCCTCCAGGTACTGTTCTCCCTCCAGAGATCCATTATGGAGGCCTGGCATGTTTGCAAGCCTCTCTAGATCCCAACTGAAACAGGCATTTGTTTTAACTGGTTCCTTCACAGATCATTACCTGGGACTGGGACCTTCGGCTTTGCTGCTGGACTCCCGTTACAGATGCCCAGCACTGCACCAAGAAACTCCACGGTCATGATCAAGACTCTTAGCTGTGTGTATGATGCACTCTGTTTGTACTACAAGAGGATTTATCCTAAAGCAAAGTATCCTCAGAAGAAGTTCAGGAGGACTGGACAGTACCTCCTAGCATTCCTCAAGGAATTCAAGGAGGAAACAGCAAAGCTCCTAATTGGGACAATATCTGAAGCCTGAAGAAACAGAGGCTGGAAAGTGTGATTTCCATTTTTCTGGCTCCAGAATGATGGTGGAACATTTCTCTGCACCTCAGAATTAATCTGAGACACCCCAAACACAGCAGTCTTCCTCTGGAGCATGCACAACACATGGAGCTCCAGTTTGGACCAAACAGAATTCGCTGATGAAAATGCTCAATAGAAAGGATTCTGATCACTTCTTAAAAGGTTTTTGTTTAGTTTACAATTCAAGTACTTCTTGCTGCTGCTATCAGTTTTGAGTTTTTAGGAAGGCTTTTAAGCCCCAGTCATCTCCTCCCTATACATTCCTCTTTACTAACAATGATCCTGCCTTTGCAACTCTGCTAGCATCACGCTAAGAGTGTGTGGGGACAACACACATGGGGAAAGGCAATGTCTTCTCACGAAACCAACTGCCATAAGATTGGAAAAAGCAGAGCAGGGCTGCTGGCCTGAGAAGGTGGCCAACCACTCCAGTAGAGCTGCTGGAGGGTGAATGGATGGGACTAGTATCAGGACAGCCATGCCGCATGTGCAGGAGCCCCACAAGGAGGTTTTCCTTAGGTGACCTTGGACCGTGGTCTCTCTGGCCATCCCTAGATTCAATCAACCAGGCAGCATGGGGAGAGGTCTCTGCATGACACATGGGTGGCATGTGGACATTAACACCAAAAACCAACACGCCAGACAGTAACAGGGGAGCTGGGCTGGCCCTGCAAGATCCCAGCATGAAGTGTGAGGCTGCAACAGGAGACAAGCACCAAGACAAGCACCAACAGAGATGGTCAGGAAGAGCAAAAAACTGTGGCAATGTTAGGAACGTGGATGGGGACATAAGGCAGGAGCAGTGACCCCATAAGGTGATATCCAGAGCAGCAACAAGGCTGGACAAATAAGCAACTAGATTTTAGGTGAAAGGGTTGGGTAACCAAGATGCATGTGAAAAGTAAGACATAGCAATGGGAAAAGTGAGACCGGAATAGGCTCCAGCATGATCTTTGAGGTGGCATTAGGAGAGCTGTCACCACAGGAGACACAAAAGAACACATGGGGCTAGGAAAGGGCCACAGCATGTGGGAGTGGTACATGGGGTGGAGACAGGGACATCACAGAGCTGGGTCTGAGGCAGCAGCAGAAGAACAGCAAAATCAAGGGTCTGGGTGTACTTTGTGGTCACCCTCCTGAGGGGTGGGTGACAGGACTGTCTCAAGGCTGAGGAGGGTCTGAATCTTGTTTTCTATGTTGTAGCCACCTCACCCTTGCTAAATTTTAGGACAAAACCAGCATTCCAGTTATTCACGACACCCATTTAACACTGGAGAAGGTTCGGCCCACGGCCCCAAGCCTGAAGAAGTGCCTTAACTACAGCCCACAGAGCTGTGGGTGCTTTTGAACAGGAGTTGGAGACCCGCAAATCCTCTGACATTTTCCCATTGCCTGTTGGCCAGTCCCATGGGAGTGGGGTGTCCTCGGTTTGTGACACTGCACAGAGCACTTTTATCACAAAGCCAGATTTAGAGATAAATGAACAAAAGCAATTTAATCCATCAAAGGAACCAGGCCAAAATTAGAAGCCATTAGACAGACAAAGCTCAAGATAAGGAAATGCAATTCATGGTACTAATAATGGGTGGTTCTTAGCTCAGCTACTCCAAAAACTCACCCTTCCCCTCCGACAACGGGTAGAGGGTCCTCTATGCTTATCTCAAATGAGGAACCTGGAGGTGCTTCCCACGGCCCAGGCAGAGACTCTACATGGGACGTGAATACACACCCTAAACCCAAGGGCAGGGGGAGCTTCCTGCACCCCAAAATACACGTCCCCTCAACCAAGGGGCAGCCTCCAGGCTCCATTCCCACTGTTTTAATATGACAGATGAAGCAGGAGAATAGAAGATGTACACAAAAAGTTCTGATTGCCTCCCTTCTCCTTGTCCCAAAGCAGCAGCAATCACTGTCCCTCACTGGAGCTTCCTGCCCACGCAGAACATGCACCAGAGAGCACCTGGCACACCAACATTTTCACTTTAGTCCTGACGCTGGCATCTCTCTCCAGCCTTTTTAGGGGGTGGATTTTTGTTTGGGATTTGGTTTTGTTGTTTTTTGGTTTTTTTTGGAGGAGGAGATTGCTTACTTTTTTTAGCCTTCCTTAAAACATATCAACTACAAGTTAGCAATAGTCCTCTCAAGACCTACAATCTTCCACTGCGAGAGTCTCACATAGCAACCAGATATATGACATGTTAACCACAGAGATGACAGATGGAGTATTAAGAGCACTCAATCTAAACCGCCTTCCCCCCTCCCCGTTTCTCAAGGGGCTCTACCATAACCTTTTACTTAACTGCGCTCCAGCTCGCCTTCAGGAGGAGATCAGGTTACTGAGTCGCAGAATTATTCAGGCTGGAGGAGGAGATCCTCAGGAGAGCATCTAATCCCACCTCCTGCCCAAAGCAGGGTTAGCACCAATTTCAGAGCAGCCTGTACAGGACTTTGTCCAGCGGGGTCTTAAAAATCTCCAAGGATGGAGGCCTCTCTGGGGAACACCTTCCACTGCTTGACTGTCCGCAGAGGGAAAACGTCACCACTCCTTATGCCAACACAGAACCTCCGGTTATTTTCAGTGGATATCACTGTCAACCCTCCTGCTGCCCACCTCAGTGAAGAGCCTGTTTCTGTCTTCTCAATAACCTGCTCTTAGGTGTCCCAAAGCCTTCTCTTGTCCCAGCTGGCTCCATCAGCCTCCTCAGTGAAGCCAAATTCCAGCATTAAATTACTTAATATTTTCTCCCAAGTCACCACTCGTGAGACAGAGTAGCGGGACAGCTCTGGTTGGATTTTGGTATGATTCCCATCAGCTTCATGGCCAAACTAGAGAATAACTGAGCTTGCCCCACACTGACACCAGAGCGCTACTCCATGGCACTGTGTTTAGGGACGGCGTGGATCACATTCCCACTGGTAACTATTTTTGAGAGGTATCAGGTGGCGCTTTCTAAACCAACTTATTCAACATAGTACAAATCAGTGAAATGGAAATGGAGATCCTGCCACCTTAGCACAGTGAGAGGGCAGGGATAGGGTACACTGACAGCAAACAAAGACCAGATACCACCAATACTGACCAACTGGAAAGCAGCTGACCTGCTGGAAAACAGCTCTATGGAGGGAGACCTTGGAGTCCTGGTAGACAACAAGTTGCCCATGAGCCTGCAATGTGCCTTTGTGACCAGGAAGGCCAATGGTCTCCTGGGGTGCATTCAGAAGAGAGTGGGCAGCAGGTGGAGGGAGGTCATCCTGCCCCTCTGCTCTGGTGAGGCCCCAGCTGGAGCACTGTGTCCAGTTCTGGGCTCCCCAGCTCAAGATGGACAGAGAACTGATGGAGAGGGTACAGCAGAGACTACAAAGATGATCAAGGGACTGGAGCATCCTCTGCTGAGGAGAGGCTGAGGGACCTGAGGCTGTTCAGCTGGAGAACAGAAGACTGAGAGGGGACCTCATCGATGCTGAGCAATATCCAAAGGGGGGCCAGACTCTTCTCAGTGGTGCCCAGTGACAGGACAAGGGGCAACAGACAGAAGCTTGAACACAGGACGTTCCA
>JAOTQQ010000007.1:10716463-10734015 GCA_026546715.1 Gallinago undulata
GGGGCCAGACTCTTCTCAGTGGTGCCCAGTGACAGGACAAGGGGCAACAGACAGAAGCTTGAACACAGGACGTTCCACTTGAACATGCAGAAAAAATTCTTTCCTGTGCGGGCAGCAGAGCCCTGGAAGAAGCTGCCCAGGGAGGTGATGGAGTCTCCTCTGGAGACATTCAAACCCCACCTGGAAACACTCTGGGTGACCCTGCTCTGGCTCTAGAGCATCCAGAGATGTGACCCTGCCCAGGGCGAGGGGGACCTGCCATCACCACTCTGCCCAGGAGTGGCCCCAGGGGTCTGACATGCTCCTGCTCCCAAAGCTGAGCCTCTTCTGCCTCCCAGGAGCAGCAGCGTTTGATCAACAGCAGGGAACCCAGTCAGGATCCAGGTTTATGATGTCAACGCAGTTACTTTTGGCAACCGGTACAGGAATCTCATTAAAAACCACAATCTGAAGATTTTTCGGACGTGATCTGCTTTCCATCAGAGCACACAGATCACTGAGCATGCTCTTTCTTTAATTGGACGTTGATTTACAAACGCACCAGCTTCCCCAGCGCTCGCTTTGGACGGGGGTTCGTCTCAACCGCCTCCTGGTTACCTGCTCCCACTCTATTTTAAAACATTGCTACAACATTTATGTTTTCCCAAACTTTTGGAACTCCTTCAGTCTTCCCAGATTTATTACACATGGGCAGCCAGGATTCAGAAAGCTGTTCTGCCAGTTTGTTTTAAACAAACAGGTTCCAATCTTGCTCGAGTTTCAAAGACTTTAAAACTTTATCTTGTGTTTAGCACCCTCCCTCGTTACTCCACATCCTGCGAAAGGAGAGCCCATCATCCAGCTTTTCCCCAAACACAGGAAACGTTTTACTTCTCGCTATTGTTATTCACAATTAGTTGTGGTTTTTAACCTTTCCCAACAATATAAACACCATTGATGAAATTTATTTTGTTTTATTGATACTAAAATATTTCTCACTGCCCCGAGATACATTTGCTATGCTTTTTTTTCCCCCAGTTATCTTGAGCTTTCCTTATCAATTGTCTACCTTCCAAAATACCTACTTTACAGTAACAGCTACTTATTTACAACCTTTTTTTGTTTTTCAAATTGCTCCTAGTGGGTTCTTTTTAAAAGATAAAACATGATTACTGGGGCAGACTGTGCAAAACCTAAAGTGAAGCAAAGTCACTTACAGCAGCCCATAGTACCCAGCACCGAGCTGAAAAGCTGATGGGTTTTGCGAGGGTGGAAGCCAAACTCTCAGAGATGGTTCAGTGAAAAATCAAACCAGAAACACTATTTTGGAACATCTACTAATTTAGCTGGCCATTGCGTTTCCATCAAACCACCACAGAAATGCTGATGCTACCAAAAGCTACATTTTATGAGTTGCGTACAATGTCTCTTCATGCTGATAAAGCAAAAAAATTCAGTGCACCTGTCCCCGGCACACAAACCTTGCCCTTTCCTTGAGGAACACCACTGGCTCTGCTGGAGTCTTACCAATAAAATGTTTAAAAATGTGGAAAGCCATGCCACACACCTCCAAAAAGCTACCAAACTTGACAAAGCTTCTCCAGTATTAGAAAGAAGCAAAAATTATCACCACTCTCTGCATTTCACAGATTAAAATAACTCCAAATACCAAGCTGCAGCAAGTGGAAAGCATTAGTGCCCTCCTATAGCGTAGGGGCCTGAAGGTGATGGGACCAGGCAGGTTGTGTCCTCAGTGGGTACCGCTTCTTCAGAGCCCACACCAGAGCACCCGACCAAGAAAGCCACGTCTGGGTACACACAGCTGCTACGTTCTGTACAGCTACGTACAGCTGCAGCAAACTTTGTTTACCACACAAAGTGGTTTTAAAGTTTAATTTATGAAGTGCCTGGCAAAGATGGGAGCAGCGAGTGGCAACGCTTAGGGATCAGCTGAAATTGCTGCATCAAGCCTGGAGGCTCCAGTGAGGACTTTCCAGGCAGGTCTAACCATGATCTGCTGGGTCTACTATTTCGTAGTACAACTCTACAATTGTAAAAAAATTAACTTTTCATGTAGAGAGATGAAATTTCAATTAACTACATGCCCCAGCAAAATATGTACCAGGATTACAGGCAGTTCAAAGAAAATCTTTGCTTACCACAATGGGTTTCAATCAAACCAAATGTTTTGCTTATAAACAAAAGGAAAAGCTCCAGCAGCATTTCACAGCTATGGGAAGCCAGAGTGGCCAATTCTGATCAAATTTCCTCAAGGCAGACCAGAAAACAGGAGCCCACAGAGAAGTACTAACATTTAGCAATACACAGAAGGCAGGTAGCTGCAGAAAACCCTGGGATTGTTTGAGGCAAAGACGAGAGAAACAGAAGAGACGAGGAGGGGAAAAAAAGAAATATGTAAAATAATGATGCCTAGACCAAAAAAAAAGGATCCCATTTACCTCTTTTCCATACTGAAAATGAACTGAAATTAAAAAACAACAAATTAAAACTGAGGAAATGAAATTCCACAGCATACTATGAGCATTAAGCCTCTGGGAAATATTGCCACAGAGCAACGTGGGAGTAATTCAATAAAATATTGGAAGTGGATCTACATAATAAGAACATCTGCGATTCCATTAGGAGTGTAAAAGAACGAGCACAGTGGATATGAATTTTCATCCAGCCAGGCATAAGCAAACCAGTAATTAATGTAACCAGAAAGTTATCTCCTGCTCAGGCAGGTTATTCTGCATTTGTCTGCATTCAGGCTCCTGGGTTTTCATGCGCAACGTGCCCAGCAGCCGCTGCCCGAGATAAGAGGGTGCTTGAGTAGGTGGGCTGTGATCTAATCCAGTTTGGCAAGCCTGGCTCTGGGGATAGAGATCAGATTTCAGTTTTCAGCAGCTTATTGTGCAGTTTCTCAAAAAGAGAAACAACACTACCCACCTTCCTTTTTTTTTTTTTTTTAAGCAGGAGTTATCCTCTGTGACACAAAAAGGGCAGATGAAATTTCAGCCAAATCTATTAAATAAATACCTGTGGAGCAATGAGTGACTCTGGAAGGCTCTGGTGGAAACACGGCTATTTTGGAAAGTTCTCAGCACCTGAAAAAAAATGGGTTTACTGGGGAAATAATAAGATTTTATCTAGAAGGACTGCTACTAGAGAGACCCATGGTTAACCCTAACAACAAAGATCCTCAGGAGCAGCTTCCTACATATTCACACTCCTATGTTTTAGGCTAAAATGGGACTCTGGGAAAGTTTGACAGTGACAAAAATCACAGTAGGTGCATCAGGAGGAGACAGGGAGGTCTGCATCTCCTTGGGAGGAGAGGCGAGTGAACACGGGCAAGATGCAGCCACAAAACTCATGCGGGGCAGAAGCTATAGGGGCTCGGAGCCTGGGAGCGTGTGTCCCCCCCCCAACTTTCCCACCATCCACGAGTGACTTGCTGCCAGCCCCAATTTCTGCATATCTGACTCAGCCCCAGCCCTGAAACATTTCAGGCGAGCATGTCTGAGAGCTCAAGCACCACAGGCTTCCCCAGAGAGCCACAGCCCCAGAAACCGCTTCTGTCTGGGAGAACAACACCATCCAGCTTCCCATTCCTACCCAACAAAAGATCCCACGGGTCCCAGAGGGCCCTGGGCACGCAACGCCGCGGGAACACCCCCGATCCACGAACCCTGCGGGAGGAAAAACAGGGCGCAAAGAGCCACCATTTCCCTACCGGCCCAGGGAGGAAAAACCTTCATCTCCCAGCGCTGCCACCTCTCCAAACCCCCCTCCATTGCCAGCACGTCTCCAGAGGCGTTTGTACTTTAGCCAAGGACAGAAACGCGCAGGGAGGAGAGAGCTGATCGCGAGCCGAGAGCCGAGTTAGGGTGGAAGGAAGGACCCTACCTGCCTTGCCCAGGGCCTGCTGAGCACAGGGAACCACTGCCATGTCTCTTTTGAACTCCATAGGTTGAGCCAGGCTGTAGTTTCGACATTCCTTGCAACTTTCCACCAGCACACATGATATGTTCAAACTTGAGTAACTCCTCCCTCCTCCCTCCCTCCGCACACACACAGACAGGCCCAGGAGATGGCCCTGCCTCTATCATCCCAGTTCCTATAGCAACTCCTGACCCAGCAGATGGAAACAGAGCTGTTTTCTAGGCAAATCTGCCTTCTTGGATTCCTCCGCTCTTCCCTGCTGTTGGCCCCTCCTTGCTCCAGTGCTCTCCCCAGGGGCTGCTCCGCTGGCACTTGGCCCAGACTTCGCCTGGAGTAAGGCCAAGCTTTGAATTCATTTAGTAAAACCACAACATAAAGCAGCTCTCCTGCTCAGGAAGCAGGGCCCGTGTAGTCCCAGGGGCAAGCCAGGCCCCGGTACGGCACCGCAGAGCCTTCTTCCACCTTCTTCTTCAACACGGCTGCCCACGCTGGCAGGAGAAGTCCCGGGGAGGGCATGGCCATGCCGTGCGCCTCACGTTCATCCTTCACCCGCCCCTGTCATCCATGGGGGAAAGGTAAAAAACAAAGACAGAACTAGTAATTTATTAAGCAAGTCCAGACAACAGGATTATTGCAAGTACAGAGCGGAGCGGGGGCACTTCTCAGACCTCTGGACTTTTGCTTTTCCTGGAAGAGGGAGCCCATCAGTGACAACAGTGACACCATCACAACGGGTCACCCCTATTGCTTTCCTCAGGTTGGGGTCCCCCGGGAGTGAAGATCACCAGTGCAGCTGGCAGCTGCTGTGCGACATCACATCCTTTTCACTTAAAAATTTAGAAGTAGAGGGAAAATACAAAACTCAATAGCAGAATGTGGCACTTGGGGGGAGATAGTTACCAAGGGTGACAGTGGGAATCCCAAGGCAGGTGACATTGCTAAGGGTCCATGGTGGCAGGACGAGCGGGACCACAGCAGATGGAGCCACTGATATGGCCACGGGGGCCAGCAGGCTGTCGGCACACACAGTGACCAGCAGGTCTCAATTAGGCGACCAGCAGCAAGGACCACAACAGCAGGAGGAGACTGAAGAGCAGAAGAACTCTGCTGACTTGCCTGTTGGAAAATGCAGGTGCTGTCCTGCCTCCTGCACGGAAGCTGCTCGGCAAAAGATGTGCTGCCACGTCCCGTTCAGACACCATACCCCAGGGGTGGGAAGTGGGTGCTGGTGTTGTACAGGAGTGACACTCAGGGAGCTACAGCCGAAGGCTGAGAAGCGGGGATGGCAGCTATTCAGCCCATTCAAAGGCTCCCATATGCCACACCAGCCTCAAGCAGAAATCGTAGCAAAGCATCACCAGAAGAAACAGGTATTTTTGGTATTCAAAAGAAAAAAAGGAAGCAGACATGAACCACACTGTGCCCACACTAAGACCTAACTGGAGAATACAGGTGTGAGCTGTAAGACATGGTCATACATACAGTCAGATGCCACCTTGCTCCCATTTTCCTCCCATTCTCTTTACCCCACCTCAGTCACACAACCCTGTTCTTTACCAGGAACAGAAAACTTTACTTTTTTTTCCCCCTTTGGGTAATTTTTCCATGCTTAAGTGTGTATATCAGCTCAGAGGAATGGGATAATCCCTAAAGCTCATACACTGTTTGCAACAAAATACGAATGACCACGAGTAGGGCAGATATGAAACCCCTTTCTGCTGGGGAAGCCCTACTCCAAGAGGGTTATTCAGATACTGACTCAGATAACACACATAGAAGGCATTCTCCTGCCAAAATAAGGATGCCTGCCCTTCAGTGTAATGGTGCACAAGCACCATACAGGATACAGGCCCCTGGGGTGAACTGGGATCAAACCAATTCCCTCTGGAGGACACAGAGCAGTCTGTGGCAGAAGGTACCTCTGGACATCCACAGACAGGGAGTCCAGGAAGGACATCAATAAAAGCATCAAAGCAGATGCACATCACAGAAGCAACATGAAGGGTTTAGAGAAAGCTCCCCACTCCCCCACGGCACCGGGAAGAGCAAGGGCCCAACTCACAAACAGATTTGAGGAGCTCCTGTCCCTCGGGAAGGACGGTGCCGTGGAGGCACAAAGCACCGCTAGAAAACTGCTGATCTTGCAGTTAGACTTACTTTTGCCTTCAGCACTTCGACACAGAAACGGGGTCTCTGCTGGATGCCCTCTGAAATGTAACTTGAGCCCACGGTATAGATTCACTAATCAATCTAGGGATAAAGCAAAGCAGAAAACAGGCCTTTTTTTTAGGCTGGAATGGGCCCAAATATGCCATAACAGATCCCACTCAGAGCTACTACAAACCCAAGTACTTCAGAGAGTTTTGCATCTCACATCGCAGAGGGAGCATACTTCTGCAATCGCATCATCGCTTCTCAAATTGTGTATTTGAGAGACTTCCTAATGACCTCATAGCAGCACATGTGACCAGTAAGTCATCTTCTCAAAGGACTAGAAATAACATCAACAGACCCTGTTTTGGTTTTGCACAGAACAGCTTTCTGCAGCACGAGCAGGTTCCCAAACAGCCAGGGAGCAGAACCCACTCAGGCCAGGGCTGGCATTTTTATCGTTTCTCCCACAGATTGTGTTTGGCTTCGGAAAAGATCAGTCCAATTACCATGAAGATGAAGACCCATTAGCAGATACTAAATTCCATATACAGATTTAGACACAAAAGCTTGTTTATCCTGATGCAGAACTGTTTTTAAGGTATATGGTATCATGAATCCTAGAAGCATTCCTTAAGAATTCTAAAGAGAGATAAGAGGTGTTCTCACAAAATAGAAAACAATGCCTTGAAAGTGTTTCAATAGGCTTAAAAGAAGGTTTTTCTTCTTCCAGTGCTTAAAAATAACCTGCCATGCTAAGCCGCAAAGCAGAATTTGAAATTTATGAGTGATGAACTGGTGAGCTGTTTGCACTGAAATTGGGAAATTGCCTTTTGCTGTCCCAGAGCCTCTGCATGATCAGGTATCACTGGGAGAAATCAAGGAACAGACCTCAATGAGCACGTTGATGCTAACGTGAAGACAACCAGACAAACAGCTAAAGACAGACTGACAGATCCCTCCTCTGGCCTGAGCACAAATGTCTTGCGGAAGAAAAGCTACATAATCACATTGTAGAAATGAACGTCAAGGGAGATGTGCACCAGACCTGGGACTTGTGGCCAGGGAGCTGCCACAATCACCAACAGCGATACAGGAATATGTATCTGAGTAAGGAGGAGGAAAACACTAATCAGGACACCCCCTAAAAGCTTTTTCTGACAGGGCCCTCCTGGAGCAGCAGCCCAACAGGCTGCTCCAGCGATATTGCCAGACCACCATCCTTCTACAGCAGCTCTGCTCACGGTCCTTATACTCCTTCCCTCCCAGTTGCCCAGCTCAGGACCTCTGTGCCTTTATCCGAGGCGGCCACAGCAGGGCCTGGTGACCCCAGTAAGCACCAGTGCCTCAGCTAGGATCAGGACCTCACAGGGGGAGTCTGCATCAAAGGAGGGACAATGGAGGTAAAGAGCATGGGGCAGTCTCACTAAGGAGGCTGGACCTGAACACATTCAAACTTTTTTATTCTTCCAGTGAGGCTGTGAAAGCCAGCTCCCACCTTCACCTTTCCAGCAATTTCTGATGCAACACAGAAGCCTGCTGTGAAAGTGCGTTGTTTACACCCCACAGCCCTTTTCTGTCCTTACCCGTAGTGTGAGAGCACCTTCGCTCCCACCCTACCCCCGCCGAAACCTCCGCTCAGCCAGCATCCTCCCTGCGCCGCGAGGAAATCCACTTCCAGCCAGAAACCTGGGAAAAGAGGGGAGCAGGGCAGAGCAAGCGTGGGACACCTGGGTGACATCCTCCAACAAACACCGACCCTTATATACAAAGCGTTGCCTAGAGCTGTAGTGAAGGATAACAGAAGGCTCAGGGGTGACACAACGGGGGATATGGTGACACATAGGGACACCTGCTGTGGGACAGACCCTCCCCAAAAAGTGTAAGGCACAAGGGGAGCACTCACCGTCCACCACACACCTCCCACCCCATGCTGAGGAAGCCCTTCCTGCTCTGAAGAGAGATGAAAAGTCCCCATGAGGCCAAACATCACACCAGTACAGGGTCTCCTCTGCCCCTCAGTGACTTCCTACATCGCCAAAACAAGCACAGCCTCTGTTCCAGCTGTGGGACAGAGACAAGACATCTTCGTGCTCCCAACAGATAAAGTTCTGCAGTTGAGCTAAGCTGCTTGTTTCTGGGCACCCAGGCCCCGCTCGGGGAAGTCCCATGCTGGGACATGGGAGCAGAGGAGGGCTCAGCACCGCTTTGCCACCACAGCTCCCTCACCCAGGGACGAGAATGTCTGGGAAGGCTCCAACAGAGTAACAACAACTCCTCCCCAGCCCCTAAAATCTCACTCGGAGCTTTAATACTACCAGGAAAGATCCAAAGAGCACTGGCTTCCCTTTTGCCCTGTCTTTTAACCACCACGGTCCTCTGCTGCCACATCGCAGGCTGCCTCAAAGACGGGGATGAGAGTAGAGATGAGAGTACTTTTACCCAGAACAAGTGGAACAAAATCAATTTAGCTTTATGACAAAGCCCCAGTGAACATGTCACCCAGAAGAAGAGTGAATTCCTGGCATAGAGCAGTGCTCAGCAAGGACATGCTTGTAAATACTCTCCCTGGACATCTTTGCTGACGCAATTGTGAGAAAGGGGCAGAGAAAAGCATTATCTGCAAACAGACATCCCTCCCTGTCCCTGGACACCGGGACCAGCCCAAGCAGGACCTCTCCAGCCTCCCTGCCTTGCTCTCATCTGCACGATGAGCCAAGTACCCACTGGTGTCCTGCAACAGCAAGAGCTGCAGATGAGAATCCACCCCAAGGAAGGGCTCAACGCCCACGAGCCCCTATTCTGAGCTTCTGACATCTACTCCCTAGAAGCAGTTGACATCTTCAGCAGGCACAAGGCCTCTTTCAAAGCTGACCTTTCTTCTTGAAGCGCTAGACGGTATCTAACATTCTAAGTGTTGTCCTCCACGTGTTCCTCCCCACCACTGCAGCAGGGCAGCTCTTCCTGCCCTCCATCCCTGTAACGATGGACACTGGAGACGGCACGAGGAAAGCTCTGAGAAGCAGAGCTGCCCAGGTCCCAGGATTGCTGGGGACAAGCCCTGCTATCTCACCTGCCGTGACACATCTCCAAGCCTGATCCTCTCTCCCAGGTGAATCTGTGTTGGGCATGTTTCACCTCAGGAACTACGAGCTGTGAGGATCTGAGAAGACCAACGTCTGAGTATTCATTCCAAATCCAGCTCGGAGAGAAGCTAATCAGCTTCATCCCCAGGAGATTTTATTCCAGAGTCATGCAAAATATGAGCAGAAAGCCAAAGCAAACCACGAGCACTGGCTCTAAGCTTCAGCAAGGAGGAGCAGCACGTGGGAATGGAGAGACTTGGCATCAGCCTTTTGCTTCCCCAGGAAGGGACACCCAACAGGCAGAGCTCGGCTTGTGGCAGCGATGCCATTACAGCTCTGTCTGCGATGCACAGACACAGACCCCTACAAAAAATAAGCGGTGCATGGAAGAACTGGTGGGAAAACAGGAGCTGTGAGCCTGAGCCAGCCCCTTGCTGACAGCCCTGAAGCCCCATACAGCTGCTGCTCCAGGATCCTCCGACCACACAACCCCAAAACCTGACCTCTGCACTTCTGGGCCCACGCCAGCAAGCAGTGAGCAACTGTCAACAGTAGTCACCACATTTCTGCCATTCCTCAGCAAGGACTATCACCTTCAAACAGCCCAAAGACTGCAGAAACCCAGGCTCCCGGTCCTTTTCGCTGGCTCTGGTATGGAAACAAGCATCAGGAGGGTGCTCTCGGGTGGGATGACAAAGGGCCCCTCTCACATCACGGGTGAGAACTCCTAACCCAGCCAAGGACACTGCTGCTCACGCCAGGCCACCATGATCATTTGCCCCAAGGGCTGCTTTGCATTGCAACAGGAATACAACACAGATCTCCACAGCAGAAGGCAACACCAAAGAAGATAATGACCAGCCTGCAGGAGCTCTCATCTTTAGTGCCAGTGGAGCACACACACCATCCCTGAGATGTCGAGTCCAGGGATGCATCCAGATTGAGCCTAGCAGCTTCCTTGGCTTAGGGATGTTTCCACATCCTCAGCAGCTCCTTGCATCTCAGCCATTTCCCTTCCAAGCAAAGCCTCCTGGCCTAAAGGAAGCAGAAGGGTGTTGCAATCAGCAGCTTTGTCTGAAGAAATCCAGCCCAGCCCAGACGCAGCAGCAGGCCTCTGGTCTGGCCCGACTACGTGCCATTCACGGACACCCACCGCGTCCAGAAGCTGGTGGCATTTCCGAAGGGGAGTTTACTCCTCAGATGTAGAGAGCTGTTCCGCTCCCATTAGCGCTCAGGACCACGGCGCTCCAAGAGGCACACTCATCTGGATGACCTGTTTTGTTTTTTTTTCCCTGAACAAGTTGCAGCAGACTCTGGGGAAAGCCCTCTCCTCCCGTGGCGAGGGGCTGAGGAGGGTAGATAAAAGGCAACTGCACGCCTTGTGTATGAGTGGGCTCAGCCTGGCACACAGCTGGCCGGCACCCACCCCACGCACAGCCCCAGGGTGAGGGATGCTCGCAGTGCTCATCCTGCACCTCCCGACAAGCCCAGCTCCTATCTGGGCAAACGCCACGGCTAACACCGAGGGGAAAACCCCCACGTGCTCATTCCAACATCGGGACACGTCCTACAAGCGCTGCTTCACCTGTAACACCCCATGCAAACACGAGAAAAATCACTTTTACCGGGGTCCCTGCCCTTTCCTGCAGAAACAGCACCAGGGGCTGCTCATATTTCCCGTACTAGCACGGAAAAGACAGAAGGATTCAGCTACATTACACATTACGTTATTAGCCCTACTGGGACATTTCCTAACAGTTCACTTAAATGTTTTTAAACCTGTAGGATGAGGTAATTCAAACCTAAATGCATAACTCGCACCATAAGGTGGTTCACTAGGTACAGCTCTCAAGCAAAATCAAACAAAAGCTGATCCGGCGTGGTACACTGCTCCATCCCTGGACGTTTCCAAGACTTGGCCAGACAAAGCCATGGCTGAGGCGATCACACGCTGGAGACAGCCCCGCTTCAGGCAGGAGGTCAGGCTGAAGACCTCCAGATGTCCTTTCCAACCAGTATTTCTCTGATAGCAAATGAGAAGAGGCAGAGTAATTATTGCCAACAGTTTTATGAAAGACTCGCATCGAGTTTCTCTGAAGAGATCTTTCTAGATTATATTAAAAGCTTGGCTAATGAAGATGTCGGCACTGACACAATCAGGGCTAATTCTGTACTGGCAGGGATACTGGAGTACCAGTATCTGTGCCTTGATATATTGCACGGGTCTCAAACAGGGTCAGTACACTGAGTCAGACTGTCCTTGCACAAATTAACACCTGCCATGAGAGATTTCTTTTTAGCATTTCACTTCAGCTATGTGTTCAAACACAAAAGCTTGCAATAATTCCAAGAACACAGGTTAAAGGCAAGACAGCCAATAGCTCTCAAGACATTAGAAGCAACTAGAGAAATCATTTCCCACTGTAAGTCTTTACTCTAGGGAGGTCTCAGAAGCACTGCTGCTATTTGGTGTCCTTCCAGTGCTGGGATGAGGCCAAAAAATGCCGTCCAGAGAGTGAACCACATCTAATCACTGGTGGGTTCAGTCTTCGGGAAGATGGCAGCATGTCCACAGGAGGTGCTCTGCTTCCAGTGGGACGGAGAAGCAGCAGCAGGTTCTGAGGTGAAACGGGGTCACTGGCCACCAGAGAGGCTGCCATCAGTGCCATTCCTCCCAGCTGTGTGCCCACGGTGCTGCCAGGATTGTACCATGGAATCTCCACATGGCACTGGCCAGCAAAGCTCATCTTTTCTCAGGGTAAAGCCCCATCCAGGTTGTCCCAAAACATGAAAGAAAAATATAAGGTTGCTGCTAGCTAAGCATATAGATAGACGGCACCAAACTGATGGAATGAGGAAGGACACTTTGGGAAGTTGGGTTATTTGAGTAACACCCATCACAATGCAGACAAATGCAAAACACGTACACTTAAAAACAAAGTCCAGGAGATGAATTTACAGCGTTGGGACCCTTGTCCAGGGAAACAGTGAGGGAGCTCACTGCATGGCCAGCTCTGCTAGGCTGATCTGTTCTCTTCAGCAGCTGAACCGTAGCACGCACGGCCAACACCTCATCCCAACACCAGCACGGCGCAGGAGGCTCTGCTGCACATGTTCGCACTGGCACCCCCAGCTCAGCTCCACTATAAATGCAGAAATGAAAGATAAACATTCCTGGAAGATCACATTACCCAGCACAAAGATGTGACAGCTTGTCAAGAACAAGAGAAACAGCCCTGAGCTTAGCAAAAAGCACTCATTAAAGGCTGACATTTTCCTATTGGAGAACACTAGTGCTCCACCTATTTCTGCTACAGGTTTGGGGAGTTGGGTTTTTGTTGTTTTTTTCTTTTTGACAGGCAGAAACAAACGAGCACAAGTGAAATAGCACAGCAGTAATGCAGATGGACAACAAAACCTGATGCTTGGCTAATTTAGCTCTCTGTAAGAAGGCAACATGAATGCCCGACACAGCTAACGAATGCTACGTGCAACGAGAACATGCCCAAATTCTCATCCTTCAAGAAAAAAAGAGCTGCAAACGCGGCAAGCTCTGCAGGCTCTGTCTCTCTATTTGTTCGTTCTTCACCAGCTCTTCATTATTGATGGGTGGGACTTTTTTACACCTTAAATGCTATTCCCAGAGAAACTGAACTAACTTCTCATTTTCGCTGCATAAATTCATCTGGTTGGAAGAAAATACTCCACCCTATTCTTCTGGCCTCCAAACTGCAGCTGGCAGACTCAGGACCTACGACAGTCCCAGGGAAGAAACACAACTGTTTACTTTGTCTGTCCCTCTTCTGGCCCTCTCCTCCATCCCCCACGGCACATGGGAGCTGATCATCTCCCTGCCATCTCCTGACAGGAGCAGACTTGTTTCAGGTTCATCAGGCACCAGGGCTCTGCACGGCAGAGCTTTGCAGACAGATTTGGGCAGAGTACCCAAGCATCAAGAAAGGAAAGTCAAATCAGGTCAGGAGAGCATCATCCACGCTGGGAGCCATTCCAAGCAAACACCCAGAGAGCTGCTGCCTTCTGAGCGGACAGGCCCCAAATCCATATTTTGGAACAACTCCACCCAGTTTAATTCCTTGCTCATGCATTCTGCAAGCATTAGTTCTGAGTGGGCTGGGGTTTTAACAGCTCCACAGTTAAAGCCTCATGGACAAAACAAGGTTTAAGCAGCACTCTTCAGGGTACAGATCATCACCTCCCATGTGTGGTGGCCCTGGGATGACCATCAGCCAGTCTCCAGGTAGGCAGACAGCCCACGAGCAGACCCAGCAGGATCCCATCCAGGAGCAGCACAAAGAATTAAACGGTTGAGCTGCTACAAAAAAAATATAGAACCTCAGTGCAATCAGTCAGAGCAACAAGTGTTTTACTAGCCCTTTCCATTAAAAGGAGGACCCTGGGTTTATCAGCCAGTGAGTAAGGACATAGAATCAAAGCAACTTATGTTTACAACTATTTTATTTAGGGAATAAAATAATACAAGATAGAAAGTAGACATTTTAACTGGCCTTGTACTACAGACCCACAAGGATGCCAAACGAAGTTTGATGAGCCTCCGTATAGGTGTTTTCCACTTCCGTGAGGTTGACTTTCCACCTCTACAAAATACCTGTGTGAAGTTATGCATTGGGAAGAGCTTCCGATGGAGTCCCATGGAGCAGACATTGGTGTAAGTGACTGGCAGAGTAATGGCAGGAAAAAAAATACCATCAAGGTCACAGGAGCTCCCCACAGCACAAGACACCCCTGCAGATAGAACATCCATGTGGAGCGATAGCAGATTTTAATGCATCTTGCTTTATACATTCCTGTCTTCAAGTTGGATAAAATGTTGGCAGATTTCAGGTTTGGGATTTGAAATTCTCCCTGCACTGCCTGACTCCAATTCTTACTGTTTTTAAAGAGAGATTGGGAACAAGCAGCTCCTATTTCCATAATCAATATTAGTAAAGCTCTCCCTCCCCAATCTATTTTTGCATAACTAATGCCTTCTTGATTTAGAAGATGTCATTTTAGGCACAAAGAGGCCCCTGGCACCAGGAAGGCCAATTTCAACCTTGTCTCTGAGAACGGGTTGTACTTTAAAGCTACTGGCAACAAAGCCATTTAGCTTGCTCCCCTACACTGCGAACGCCACCCAACACCACCTTAGAACAGCTGTGCTTAATTTTCAGCATTCTTAAACAATTATTTTGTGATTATTTTGGAAGAAGGGGTCTTTCAGTTAAGGACACCTTAACCCATCTGCCATCAAGGGACATGGAGAACAGCATCCCTTTTGAGAGCAACTAGAGACTGGAATCTTTCCTCCGCAGCAGAACATTAGCATCAAGTCTTCCCTGCTCAGAATGTTCTCATGCATTAACAGCAAAAATATCATCAATTCTACATAAATTCCTTCACTGAAGCCAGCAGAAAAACGTCTGTGGTATTAAGGCAGATGAGAGCCTTCCCTCGTTTGGGCTTATCCCAACACCACACACACTAAAGAGAGAAACAGAGCTAAGGAAAGATGAAATACTTCCTCGCTATCTCCTGTTGCTGTCCAAGCAGCAGGACCTAGTGCTTGAGAGCATCCCTTGGCATTCTTTATATACAGAAAGCTCTTGCTGGAGCACAAAGCTGCCCTGAAGACGGATGCTCTCCAGTCTCTAGTGTTTTGTATGTGCCATGGAGGACACTGGGCATGTGACTTGTGTGTTAAAACTTTCTGGCTCACCAGCCTAAGTTCAGATTCTTTCCCTGCAAAACACACTGCATGATCTCATCTGCAAGCAATCAGCCTGAGAAATCAGCTTGTTAAAGGAAGCTTCGAGGAAAGGAGAGAGGTCTCGGGAGAATTTGGGGGCCTATATGATTTTAACCAGTTTGTTAAAGCCCAGCTGCTCTTCTCCCCATTGGGGTCACACAACCAAGAAAATGATTCTCCTCCTACACAATTCCAGACAGCAGGACAGTTTGCCAACACCTAACTGGAGCATCCCATTTTCATTCTCCACAGCCTGAAAGCACTCACATTTTCGTGCAAACTCATTTTAAGCAGACACCAGAAAAGTGCAAGAATAAACTCAGAGCTGCAAGTTAACTAGCATCTGGAGAAGCAATCCATTGAACACACAACAGTGGTGACCTGGATGCGTAAGACAGAATATTTTCTTCTTTTCTGGATATGTACGTGGGCTTTTCCCCACAATCATCACTTGGACTCTAGACATGCACCCAAAGAGAGGAATAACCAGTACAGTAGGAGTTCTGAAAAGGAGTAAGGAACAGACAATAAGGTCCCTGGAAAGCCAGCTTTATCCTGAGATTGCTTAAAGTGATGTAACAGAATTTTCCCTAAATTCCCAGTGATGCTGCAGGAGTATCCAGAAGCCCTACACTTCTCCCTGTGCTACATCCCCACCACGAGACACCGTCTTTCCCTTCCCAGTGAAAACCTTGGGGAAGCACGAGCACTGCAGAGATTGTAGGAAATGAAAAGCAGTGTTTGATTCCCAGATCACGCTCTCAATTTGTCTTTGCGGGGCCACAAAGTCTTCCTTTAGAAGGAGCAGCGTGGCGAGTAGAACAAGCAGCGCGATTCTTGTCCCCGCAAACTCGGTCACATCTGCCTCCCCTGAGGTGTCAGAAGAAGGACCACCACTCTGGCATCCCAAAGGGGAGGCGGGGAAGATCAGCCCCTGATCCTGCCTTCCTCCGCTGCCTCCCATGAAAGCTGTCACACCATGCCTTAGCTGCTCTCAGCAGCATCACCCTGGCAACCCTTTCTTCGTTGCCCCAAGTTGGTCATTCAAGTACTTTGAAAGACTCTGCTTAAAATTCTTGCATAGAAATGGCTGTTCAGTGTTCAACGTACAGCAGGGGGGGCGGAGGGGGGGGAAAAGGAGGAAAAAAAAGCTAGTCTGTCTCTAACAAGAGAGATCAGGAGGACTGACCCCTTAGCTCTTCCCAGCCACGGATTATTCCCAGCGAAATGATTATTCACCACTTCCAACACCTATTTTCAGTTCCACTTCCAAAGTAGCTGTTAGGAAACAAACAGAAGGAAGCAGAGATCAGAGTGTAAAGGCAACACACATTTATTACCAGGACAGCAGAGATCAAGTTAACCGCAACGGGTTCTCCCTCAGTTTGTCTCTTTACTAAAGCTACCGATTACTTTTTAAAAATATCACCCCAGAGTTCTTGAAGCCACTGTGAGAATCACCGTGAGAGACTTTGCCCTGTACAGTGCAGGATGACGGAGTCAGGTTGAAACTGTTTTGGTCAACGGTGTCACCTTCTAGCTCCGCGTGCAACTCCGAACCTCACAGCAATTGGAAACAGCGCCCTAAAGAAGCATTTTTCTCTCTGTGTCTTTAAGAGAAGAAACACATAGCTCTGACTGCAAACATTCAGGCTAAACAAAATGTTATGAGAAAAGAGTCTCCTTCAAGCTTTTTACTCCCTAGCCAAATTCCTAATTTTACAAGATTAAGAGCAGACGCCCCCTCCTTCCCCCCCAACATATGTCAGCTACTAAAATCAAGGTACAGGACAACTGCCCCCGAGTCCCTGGGAAACCACAGCTCAGAAAATTCAAAGGGGGGGCAATACTGAAGGGGCACGGCTGTTACCTCCTACGGTGCAGTTTCTCAACCAAATCATGAAAGGGAGAAGAAAAAGGAGACTTTCCGGCTCAAGTTCCAACTCCTTTTTAAAAAATCAGTTTATAACCACTAAAATAAACACAGTAAGAACAACTGTGCAGTAACTGGGAACCTGCAAAAACAGGTACTTTAAGAGCAACTCAGGGAACATCTGGCAAACCCCAGCAGATACAAGCAGCCCAAGGGGACGGCAGGACATTTGGGGAATGAAACAGTGAATTTCACCCACGGGCTCATAGAGAAACTGCCTGAAGTCGATCCAGCTAGGGCATGCTGGGCAGAAGTAGCTATTCTGTGCTGTTTACCTCTGCAGTGAGCGTTTGTTCCCTGATAGATCTGCCTCTCTCCTCCTGGATGCCCAGGCCTCTCCCATGTCCCAAACCACCAGGGATTCAGAACACAGCTGCACCATTCCCCAGGTACATCACCTAGGTGGACAACCTGCTCCCTGCACTGGTCTCCCATCAGCAGGAGCTCTAAACCATTGCTTTGTCACCCAAAAGCCTTCTCAAGGGACTGTCCCTCCAGGGTATAGACCCCCACAGCAGCCACACTCCCCAGCCACCTCAAAGGGAAGGGCATGAAACCCAGAACAAGCAGAGCATTCCAAGGCACCAGTTCTTGAGTATTTCAACCATTTAGAAGCCACTCTAGGACATCTTCAGGAGAAGGACAGCAACTAGCAACTACATCAGATGGTGGAGAACTTCAACAGCAAGTA
>JAOTQQ010000007.1:10734115-10755467 GCA_026546715.1 Gallinago undulata
TCCTCCTTCGCTGTGAAGTTAACAGATTTCAATTACACCCAGTTCCAGTTGATCTTGGCTTTCCCTCCCTCACCACAGACCTGTGCTCTCCCCAGCCAGGCTTGTCATTGTGCACAAAAAACAAATTAAGGAAAGACGCAACAAATAAAAATCTTCCTGGATAGTGAGAAAGATAAAAGTACCTGGGATGGGCAGGGAGCCAGCTCTGGGGGAAAAGCCAGGTCACCTGGGCAATTCCCAGGGGAAAAAAGGGACAGGGAGCCTTAGGGTCTGGCACAGAGCGCTCCAGAAAGTTTAAGATGCTGCAGTTTTCAAACTGTAGCCTACAGCCATCAGAAGGTCACAGATCACTTGCTGGCAGCTAAAGCAAGCTCACACACCCTGACATCTGCCCATGGGACAAGCACAATCTATTACCTGGGTAATAGATTCAGGTCTTCTTAAAATACAATTACTTCCCTCAGTTATACACCAGAGGACAGAACCCGCAGGCTGAGCGAGCCACAAGAGGCACAGGCGGGTAATTCCCAAAGAGCTGCTCTGGATTTCAACAGCCCATATTACTCAGACAATCAGACTAAACGGACATTGGAGCCTTTCTAATTTTACAGTCCACAGAGAGAAGGCAGGAACGGCTGATGGAAGAGCAGCAAGGCCTCTCTGCCCACACACGCCACTACTTCTGGCTCCACAACTACAGAATCGCTGCTGCTACATTTTTTTAAAAGTACTTTTTTTTTTTTTTTCAATGGAGTCAGTCGAAGAGGAAAAGAAGAGCTCGGCATTTTTAAACTGAAGCGTTTCAAAATATCGGTTTATCTTTCAACCTCAAAAGAAGAGAAATGTAAGTGAAACACAATCTCAGACACTCCCTCATAATATTTTTCCCTTTCTGCCTCCAATAAAGCAGACCTGGAGCTCCACTCGATCACTTTTCTTTCCTCTTCCCCTTTGGCTTACAGGATTCCACGCTGACACGAAATAGTCCCAAATTCTCATATTTTATTTTTTCCCCAATTCCCACGCATACACACATTAAAGAACATTTAGAAGCCAAACCAGCCAAAGAAACAGAAAGCCATTGGATCCAGCACCAAAAGGAAGAAAGGGAAAAAGCACCAACAAACAAGAAATTGAAGTACTGAGTATCAACCAAAAAAGGCCAAAATAAAAGCTTGAAAGCAAAGTTTTCCCACAGAGGATAAAAAAATCAAGAGCTCTTTCATAAAGGGAAAAAAACCCAAGCAAACGAAACCATCGGCCAGGCACGAGTGTCTAACTCCCAAGCTTGCAAGGAAAAACCAGATTTCAGGACGGGACTGCAGCTCCCACGGTGGTTCCAGACGGCAGCAGCAGAGTTTACACCCTCCTGCCCGCTCACCCCCTGCCTCGCTCAGCCCCAGCAGCGGCCGGTACGGCCACAAAGGACACTGATCCAGCTGCAGGGACGAAGAAGAACAACAAAAAGGCCCCGGTGCATTCGCAGCCGGCGGCGGTCCCTGCGCTGGGTCGGTGCCTGGCCCAGCTGACAGCCCGGCAGGAGTAACGCCTGCGGTGAAGAGGCAAAACCCAGCATCACCTTCTACCTGCGGAGAAACTCCAGGCTCGAGGGGAGCGGGGCAGGAGCCTGCTCCCGATGATGGCACGGAAAAGGCCTAACAAAGAGAGTAAATCCCATCAGGGCTGCCGGCAGCGTTAATAAAAAAAAGATTTCCCACTACACGTTACTGCCTTAAAACCTGGAGCTGGACAGGGTGCTGGGCCATCTTGTCTAGACCGTGCCTTTGCCAAGGAAGGTTGGACGCAGATGATCCTTGAGGTCCCTTCCAACCCGGTGTTCTTCGATTGATTCTACGATTAAACCACCAAACGCTCCGGAGCGGCATTTCAACAAACGCCCAGGCTCTCGCACACAGCGGTGAGCAAACCCGAAGCACTGCCGCTCGCCCCCGCAGGCACAGCCAAGCGCAGAGCGGGGTGCCCCGCTTTCGGGGACCCTCCACCGCCCTGGCCCTCTTTGGCCGAGCGGCCCCTGCCCACCGGAGCTGGGGGAGGGGGGGGCGGCCCGGCCCCACGGGCGAACGGCGCCTGGGCCCCACGGAACCCCGCCGAGCCCCCTTCTTGGTCCCCGACTCCCCGCGGGAGGCCGAAAGCCCGGCCGGGGTTACCGAAAGGCGGCCCCGAGCTCCTCCCGCACCTGCGGCCGAGCGCCGGCCACAACCGCGGCGGCCCCCGCTGTCCCCCGGCCCCGCCGCCGCCGCCGGCCGAACCCGCGGGGCACCCGGCGGGGCGGGGCCGCCGCCCCGGGCAGCGCCTCCCCCGGTGGTGGCGGCGTCGGTGGCGGCGGGCGGGGTGGGGCCGAGCGAGCCGCCGCGCTTACCTGAAGGACCGAGCGGCGGCGGCGGGCGCGGGCGGGCGCGCTGCATCACGGCCCCCTTCCGGCCGCCGGGCGGGCAAGGGCGGGGGCGGCCGCGGCCTCGCCGCTCTTAAAGCGACAGCTCCGGGACGGCGGGGAGACGGGGACGGGGGCGGCACGGCACGGCACGGCACGGCACGGCACGGCACGGCACGGCACGGCGCTGCGGGGCCCGCCGGGCGGCGTCGCTATGGCAACGCGGCGCGGAGGGCGGGAGGCGCGGCTCGCCCGGCGCTGGGCCGGGCCCGGCGGCCTGTGGCCGGCGCCGTCTCCCTGTGTGCCTCAGGGCGCTGCGGTGTCCCTCTGTGCTCAGGGCCGTCGTGTTCTCGTGTCCCCCAGGTACCTCAGGGCCTCGCCGCCCCACCATATCCCCATCTGCCTCAGCGCACCCCCGTGTGTCCCGTGTGCCTCAGGGCGCTGCTGTGTCCCCCAGGTCCCCATGAGCTTCAGGGCAGTGCCCCCATGTGCCTCAGGACCCCGTCATGTCCCTCTGTGCTCAGGGGGACACAAGAACAGGGCCCCCTGCATGTCCCTGGGTGCCTTAGGGCCCTGCCATGTTCCCAGGTGACCCCACACACCTCTGGGTCGTGCTGTGTCCCCACGTCCCCTGGCATACCTCATGGCCCTGCCACATTCCTGGGTTACCTCACGTACCTCAGGGCCCCACCATGTCCCTCTGTGCTCAGGGCTGAGCCATGTCCCCAAGTGCCCCATGGCCCCACCATGTCCTCATGTGCCCTAGGGCCCTGTTGTGTTCCCAGGTGACCCCACATTTCTCAGGGCTCTGCTGCGTCCCCATGTCCCCCGGTGTACCTCATGGCCCTGCCACGTTCCCAGGTTACCTCACGTACCTCAGCGCCCTGCCATGTCCCCCTGTTACCCTCTGTAACTCAGGCTGCCACGATGTTCCAGGACCACCACTGCACACTCCAGTCACTGTCACCTACTCCAGGTCCCCACCATTTTCCTTTGCGTCCCATCACCATCCTGGTACCAGTGGGTCCCTCCCTGCCACCCCCAGCACCCTCCCAGAGCCAGTTCTGTGTGGCCACAATGGCACTTGGTATGGTTGGGCCAATGGCCAGCATATGATGGTGGCCTCTGAGGACACGCAAAGGCTCAGTTGCAACAGCCTCTCCCACTTTTTAACAAACTTGACATTGTTTCAGCTACTTTTTAGGCTGATGACAGGGAAGATGGGCCCTTCCCCAGGGCTGTCCAGACACATGGCCACAAATAAGCTGAAGAACATGAAGGCGAGTGGGAAACTCTCCCGAGGAAAGGAAGGAAAACTCTGCTTAACAGGGAAAGGTGTGCTCAGAGGAGATTTTCAATACACCAGGTGAATACCTAGCCAAACATTACACTATCGACCAGCTGGACAGAGCTACACAGTCTCTGTGTGTAAAGTGGATGGATGTTTTGAAGATGATAATGTTTAAGAGCAAGTAATGGTGAAGAACATTGCTTTGCTCCAGGAAGCAGAAATGCTGAGTGTTAGGGTAATCCCATGGTCTTTATAATCAAACTTTCTGTGTCCTGTAAAGAATTTTCACTTACATTTTGCAGTGAGAATGAACACAAGTCGATTTTCAATTTCATGTCTTTGAGCTCGGTTGAGTGGCTCTTTAATGCTGTGAGGTAAGAAGAGGCACAGACCCTGGTTCTAGATTACTCGATTTACTGATTTCTTATAATTTCCCCTGATTTTTGTCTCTTTCTAAGGTTTATTTACAGTAATCTTTTCAGGTTCCCCTTTTTTCAGACGTGCAGTTGTGCAATGGAGTGGTGCAGCATGTAATATCTAGGTGAGGCAGTGCAACGAAAAACCATTTTAATGTTTTCTCCATTACGTTCCTGAGACACCATCAGTCCAACAGATGGTTTCAGAGTGAGCCAGAGGGTGAATAATGTGCCTAATGAAAGCAGCTGTGTTTATAATTCCCATGGCACGCCTCCGCAGGGAGCAGCGTCACTGCCCCTCGTGTCACGGTGAGCAGAAGCGGTGGCAGCTCCTACGTTTAGTGGAGAGTCAAAAAACTGCTGCAGCACTTTCTCTGCTAGTGAGGTTACAGACAGCCTGCTTATAGCTCCCTGAGAAAAAATACTGAGCAGCTCTGTGTCTGCTCTGGAGGAGCATGGAGGTCAAAAGGTTGTTCACATTGTAGGATTGGGGAAATATGGTAAGAGTTTCCCCTTTAGGAGCATCTTTGGAGTGCTGCACCTCACAGTGCGCCTGGTCCCACAGGACACATCTATATTGTTACATTAAGCGGCTCCCTGGGACACTGCTGGGTACAGGAATGTGATCATTTGTAAAGACAAACTACCAGAACGGTCCCTGGCCTGAGTTTGGGGTAATGCTTCCATCATGCTCCCCAGGGACCATTCCCAGGCAGGGAAGATGGCAGGAACATCCCAGGGGCATGGATGCTGTTTGCCAAGAGATCTTTACCAGCGGGAATGTGCCCTGGAGCAAAGGTCTCTGTGCCCAACATCAGGGCTGGGGGTGGGATGAGATGGCCCAAGGGGAGTTGGATAAGGGTAAGGTTGGAAGGAGGTGTGGTATGAAGAAAGAAGGGTCTGGAAGACTCTGGAGTGGGCAGGGCAGGGAACTGGGAGCTCTGGGAGAGGAAGGAGTGAGACACAGGGTCTGGCCCATGGCCTTCAGGTGAGGGTAGAAGCATCTGGAGCAACAGAACTGGGGTGCGAGGGGGTCCCCCACAAAGTCAGTTACTAGCAGGAGCCAAAATCCCTGCGCCGGGCTGGAAATGCCAGTGCAGGGCTGGGTCCTGGCATGTCCCAGCTACAGAGCCTGTCTGGATATGCTGCTCTGCCGACCGCAGTCTGGTGCAGATGGATTATCCCTCCAGGGCACCACAGGGCTCCCAAAACCATCCTGCCAGGCTGCCTCATCCCTTGGTGCACGTGCGTCTAAATATCCCTGCTGATGCACAGGCCAGGGAGCAGCTACAGCAGGGCTGGGCGAGGGTTGGCAGTGTGACAGCACTCACAGCACCACGCTAAGAGCAGGCTCGTGAGCTCCTAAACAGTGTCCTTCACTCCTGCCTGTGGCCGGAGCTGGTCCTGTCCATGCCATATCCTGCCAAAAGCAACTGTCGCAGAAGACAGGAACATAACAGGCAGGAATAGGGGCTGACCACGGCGTGAAATGTTAGACCAAGACAGAGACTGATTCCCAGTATTTAGTATTTAGATCATTCAAGCCACTGGGACTGAAATGACTTTTCAGTGGTTGCGTTGCTTTAGGCTGTCAGTGTCTGGCTGGGATGTTGGTTGACGGCAGCTTCTGTTCCATCTGCATTACCATATACCTCATCTCGCTGTCCTGTGCCGTGGGGAACCATAAAACTCAGCTGTAAAGCTTGGTGAGGTGGGGTTTTATATTGAAGGCATCTCTGTAGATATTTTTCTGGGTTATGTTTCAGCACACTAGTTTGTTTTGATAGGTTCTGTTTTACCACCACCACCACATCAGCCCTCTGCAAGGCACCAACAGCATCCTCAGCAATTCTTGTATATATGCCATTGCGGTTTCATATTCGGGTGTCTGAAACACTGCAGGGCTTTGCCTCCTGGGTCCTGCTCAGCTCCTGTCTCTGCTGCCCTCTCGTGATACCTTTGGGATATGCTGGGCTTTGGGAAAGTTCTTGATCTCCAACTTTACAACCACCTCTGAATGATTTCATCACCAACACCATCATTGCTGAAAGATCTTCCTATTTGCAACCATCTTTACAATGGCAGAATTTTACAAAACTCCACATTCAGTTATTTCGTGTGATTCCTTGTCTTACCCTGCCTACACAAGGCACAAAGAACTTCTGAAGGGCTCATCCCAGTCCACCACTCCCAGAAGTCATGTCCCAGCTGCTCTTTACTCCAGACAGTTCCCTGACCGCACACAGACAGATTGCTGTTTGTTGGTTGTTTTGGTTGGGTTTTTTTTTTCCATTAGAAATAAAGTAGCTCAATTCTGTGAGTGATTCAGCTTTTTCGGCTACGTTGTTTTTTGAGGTAAGCAGCTCTCTCTGTAATTGCCATGAGCTGCACCTCCCTGCTCTTCTCTGTTGTGGCCTGTAGTGCTGCCCTTGGCTTTCCCACACCTCTTCTGCAATCCCTGCATCTGCGATCCAGCTTCCTTCCATCCCCAGGTCACATGCGGCTGCTCTACGCTGTTACAAAATATCTGAGTTCTCCTCTTATCAGGGCCCAAGGAACTCATTGTTGCTGCCGTGAAAAGACCTGCTTTCTGAGAGACATTGCTCAGTGAACAGCTATGTGAGGCACAGCAGCTGTCTGTCATCACGCGGTGTGGAAAAGATCTGAATTAGATCCCAGGCAGAGTGTAAGAGGTTGGCCAAGGTGGTGGTGAAATGATTTTAAAAGTTGGGCTGGAGGCAGCCCTGAGCAACCTGGCAAAAGCTTGAAGTTGTTCTGCAGAGTGGAAGGTTGGACTGGAGACCTGAAGGGCAAAGCTGGGGGTTGCAAAGACCTTTTGGGGCTGACCCTCACGGAAGGGGGGAGCCCCAGTATACGAGATACATGAGGCCGGAACACGGGCCATGGCTTGTAGAAGATTTTCGGTGTGGCCTTCCTCCAGGCCTGGGCTCCCAGGCACGCTCTTTGCAGGGTGCTGAGCTGGGGAAATCCCAGGCAGCCTTACTCAGACTTTCCTCAGGATGCCTAAATTTGGGCAGCTAAATCCCAGCCTCAGGGACTAGGTGATAAAGCAACCCAGGAAGTTCAATAAGCTCAAAACACCATCCGCTGATATTCCTGGGCTCTGCATTTCCAGCAAGGAGCCATGACCACCCCTTTGCAATAAGCCCCATGGCTGGACAAGGAGAAAAAGCAAGTCCTGAACTAGATTTCTTTTTTCCTGACTCAGGCAGCTTCCTCAGGCAGCAGCCCTGCTCCCAGCTGCACCTCTCTATGTAGCCCCCAAAGACCATCACATTCACTCTGCTCAAAAAAACCTGCAAATGTACCGCCTTGGACCAGTGGCCAACCCCATATTTCATGCACAGAACCACAAAGTGCTGCTGAACCCCCAGTAACTCCCTGATAGACATAGAAATGGTAGAAGTGTAGGTTAGGAGGGACCACTGGTGATCTCTAGTTCAGCCTCCCCCTTGATCAACCCTCTTCCCCAGTGTGTCCTATGCTTTCCTTTAGGAGCCTCCCACTTTTTTCCCAAGAAGGTATCTTAGCCCAGGGCTGGGGCTCATGTTGTGGCCCTTCCCACGCCTGACCCAGGTCCCTGAACCCTCTCCCCATTTCTTGGGCACCAGCGTGTCGGTGTCTGGGTCCTGCTGTGGCCCTGACCCCACCATTCTTGCTGGTTGGACAGTTTTATTTCCCCAGGACGGTCAGCACTTCTCAGCACGCGGCAGAGTGGGAAATCTTAATTTTAAAAACCTCAGATGAAACACGTTGTGAAAGTCTGATCTTAGCAGTTTTATTCTTACAGCGTTACAGAGGAGGGAAGCACACAGCATCATGGCACTCTCATCCCTTCAAGAGCTGAGCTACTTTCCTCTAATTTGTGAGAACTGACGCTAAATTACAACATGCAAACAGAGGCACTGAAAATCGTTACGCAGCAGTGACAGGTTAGCACAGTACAAACCCGACTCAGGAGTGTAAATTAATTTCTGCAGCTTTTTTTTTTTTTTTTTTTAAAGCTCTTGGAAACCCCGATCTCTAATCGCAGTCACAAACCAATCAACAGTAAAAACTGCACAGCTCTTGCTGCAGCCCTGGGCTTTCTTCGATGCTTCTTCTGGCCACCGCTGGCCCCGT
Source organism: Gallinago undulata (assembly GCA_026546715.1). Classification (NCBI taxonomy): domain Eukaryota; kingdom Metazoa; phylum Chordata; class Aves; order Charadriiformes; family Scolopacidae; genus Gallinago; species Gallinago undulata. Next base: position 10,742,358 of record JAOTQQ010000007.1, read on the forward strand.
GTCACCACCCAGAGTCTTGGTGTCCCCTCGGAGGGGTGTAGGAGTTCACAGGCCACCTCTGCTGCTGACAGTGCTCCAGCAGCCGATGTCCAGGAGCAGGAGGACAGCTTCTCACACACAGTTCAGTGCTCTGAGCAGGAGAAACTGGTCAAGCATCGCCTGCAGAAGGCGTGCGCTTGTCTCCTTGCTTGTTGTGGCACATCTGCTGTGCTTTGCTTGAGAGGTTGGTGCCCATAAGCTGATGAGATAACGATTGCCGGGGCCTCTGAAAGAGCTCTGCCTTCTCTGGAGCTGTTCCCTGCAGCCCCAAGCTCTGCAGCCGTCAGTGATGCTGGTGCACAGGGCGGCTGCTCTCTAGGGCTTTTCCCCCCAGCCAGTGTCTCTTGCTCAGGAGCTGCAGTTAAGACCTGCATGAGGATGATGCTAGCAAAGAAGAGCAGCCACTGCTTGGCTTTGTCTTTCTCCTGACGTGGCAAATATTTTCTCACCTGCGCTGGGTACAGCACCTTCCTGGCTTTCCTGCTTCGCTTTGTTGGAAGGCCTGGAGGTCTCCCGACAGTTCGGACAGCAAACATCGGCCCGAGCAGCCTTTCTGAATTGTTTTTTAGCAGATCTGTGCTGGTGAAAATATTTTCTCCGGTGTAAGACAGCATGTCCTTAGCAGCCTGCTGGAGTAGCTCTGAAAGCTGGGAGAACTCTATGGAAATATCTCTTTGCTCAAAGATGCTTTTAGTTCAAAAAGCAGACTGATGAAATAATATAAAGAGCTATTAGTAATCACAACAGCGCTTTTATTCAGTCTTGTTGAAGACAAAAAATGCAGAACCCCAGAGCTGAACTCTTGGAGTGATTTATGCATCTTTCTGGGAAGCTCTTTGATTTCTCTCCTTACTCCTACCTGTGCTATAAATACTTGCTTTGATGAGTGAAGTTACGATGGGAGGAGCTCGGCTGATTCACAAACCGCTCTGGAATGTCTCTACTCCCGGCACCAGGTATCTGCCCAGGGGCACTTGCTGCTAACAGGAGCGTAAGAGCACGCTCAAAATTTTCTCCTCCCCAATTCTCTTCTCCTTTATTACAGCTGCCTATCGCAAAACTCTGCCTCGAGACATTTCAGTGCTTTTGAGAGTGTATCCTTCATTAAAATTCACCTAGCTGCTGTAAGGAATAGAAGCAGATTCTGAGGACAGTCACGGTCTCACCTTCCTCCCCAGCCTGTCTGCCAGAACCTCTGGCCTTAAGCTGGAGGGATGGAGGTGAGAGATCCCAGTTTCTGTTATGACCCTGTACGATCTCACCACTATGCCCCAGAAAAATCGGCAACCTCAGCACTTGCTCTAGCAAGCTCCATCACAGATATGCCCAGAAAAGGAAAAAAATGCTCACGTTCAAATTCTTTTTGCCTAATGATGACTAAATAGCTCCTGAAAGGGCTAAGTGCCCACACACTTGCTCCCCGAGATCTTTGTCATGATCTTAGAAGATTGAGCTGCAAACCTCATGTATCTTTTGTCAGTGTGGGGCACCTCACACCAGCATCACCCAGGTGGGAATGAAAGATGGACTTCTGTAAAAAGGCCTATGGGCAGCCAGCTCTGGGTGGCTCATGTAAAATCAAGTATCACTTGATCTTCCCTAAGTCTGCTCAGGCAGCCTTTAGCCACCACAAAGAAACAAAGGGCAAAAATTCAAATTTTAAATCTATTCTTTGACCTCTCTTGCCCTTGCCCTTTTGCTTTCTGCTTCTTGGAAGAACAAAATGATGTTGGCTTTAGGTTACAAGGCATCAAACTCCTGTGCTTTCTGCATTATGAATCACCATCGCGTCACCTGCTGTCAGGATGTGACAACCCTCAGTCATCAGGATTATTCCACTGGAAAGTAAGTCTTGGGCAAATCCAAACCATAGCTTCTAACACAGTGACTACAACACACGGAGTCCCATTTCTAGGGGACCACCCAGCACCTCCAAGGTCATTTAATTCCATGTGGCAACACTGCTTGGGGCTTTTGCAATCATCCCTAATCCCCGTTTAACCCAAGTGCTGGAGCCAGTGGCTCACCTCATGACACTCTCTGGAAAAACACCTTCCCCAGGGCAGTCTCTTATGCTACCCAGATGAATACTTGAACCTGAGACACGGATGGGGCATAAAGACAGAATTTTGGTGGCCATTTGTCATCTTTTTTCCTCTCCTACAAGGCAAAGTCCAGAGGGCAGGGAGACATATCACTGCTTCAAAAATCACCGAATCATTGACAACTCCTAAGAGATAAGGAATTGGCTCCAGCAGCCTCTTTAGCCACCTTCTCTCATGGAAGCTGGTCAGAGTGGGGTGAAATGGCTTTTGTCCCTTAACTGTGACAGCTCAAGCTGTGCTCAGTGGCAGTGTCCTCGCTGCACTCCCTGCCCAGCATCCGCCTCCCATGACTGGTGCAATATTGTGCACCTAAAGCACGTCAGTGGCTTAGAAGAAGCACGCAATAAGAAAATGATGGATGTGGCTTGCTGCTGCTGTGCCCCGTGGTGTCTGAGCCCTCGGACCCGCCCTGGTCCCCACACAGGGATGAGTCAGACGGGGGATTAGTAACCAACCCTCCCACTCCCGCCCCGTGGGTTTCAGGCCATCTCGGCTCAGTTCAGAGGGGAAAGTTCCACAGGCAGCTGCCCACACTGGCCACCAAAACCACCTGGATGTTGAGTGACCAATGGATGTTAAAGGCCAAAAATGAAACATTCAGTATTACACTCAACTATCCCCTTTCTTCAACCAGGATTCACGGAATTGTCAGAGTTGGAAGGGACCTCTAGAGATCATCCAGTCCAACTCCCCTGCCAAAGCAGGGTTGCCCAGAGCACATCCCTCAGGAGCATCCAGGCGGGGCTTGAAGATCTCCAGACCCAGGGGACTCCACACCCTCCCTGGGCAGCCTCTGCCAGGGCTCTGCCACCCTCACCCAAAGGAAGTTCTTCCTCAGGTTGGAGTGGTACTTCCCATGTTCCAGCTTGTGCCTGTTGCCCCTCGTCCTGTCACTGGGAACTTCTGAAAAGAGTCCGGCTCCATCCTCCCTCAACCCACCCTTTAGGAACTTGTAAACATAGATGAGGTCTCCCCTCGGTTTTCTCGAGGCTAAAGAGTCCCAGCTCTTTGAGCCTTTCCTTGTAAGGGAGGTGCTCTAATCCCTTAATCATCTTCATTACCCTACGCTGGACTCTCTCCAGTAGTTCCCTGGAGAACTTGAACTGGGGAAGCCCAGAACTGGACACAGGATTCCAGTTGTGGCCTCACCAGTGGGGAGCAGAGGGGGAGAATGACCTCCCTCCACCTACTGGCCACACTCTTCCCTACACAGCCCAGGATCCCTCTTGGCAACAAGGGCACATTGCTGGCGCGTGGAGAGCCTGCCGTCCACCAGGAGTCCCAGATCCTTTTCTTCAGTAGTGCTTCCCAGAAGATCCATCCCTAACCTATATTGGTGCCTGGGGTTCTTCCTCCCCAGGTGCAGGACCTTACATTTGCTCTTGTTGAACCTCATTAGGTTCTTCTCTGCCCAGCTCTCCAGCCTATTCAAGTCCCGCTGGACTTGGATTATATCCAAGGAGAGAGACAGATCAATTTAGGTTCTCCCAACTGTCTCATCGTATGAGCTGTGTTTACCTCAGTGCAGTTAACAGGCAGCTCCTGATGGACAGGAATGCAGCATGTCCAGAAGCTGACTCCCACTCTGGCACCAGCAGCATCACTTCATGTTAATCACATAGAGGTTTCTCAGTGAAGTTCCACATCTTGCACCTTATCCATCTCACCCGCACCTGGCTGTAGGGAGGCGAGCAATAACCCAACCTCAAAACAAGCCCCAGAAAGAGGGGTCTCTACCTGTCGGGACAAATCCTGTTCTTATTGGCAATCATCATTACCCATTAGCTTATTGTCATGCGAGCATTACACAGGGAGACATTTATAACTCCCAGGTGAGCTTGTCCAAGCAGGTCACTGGATCCTCCTCAAGTGAGGAGAGCTAAGATGAATCAGCACCGCAAGAAGCAGATCTTCTGCCCACCAGGTGCAAGGAGGGGAAAAACAATTTCTGTTGAGCTGGATCCAAAGAATTGAATTTCATCAGCCTCCTCTAACCCAAAGACTTCAGTGCATTTCACCAATGGATCACCAGAGCCAAAAACTGAGCCTTGGATGCACCAGGAACAACATTCAGAGGTGCTGGGTCTTTGGCATAAAGGTACAACCTGAATGGCCTTGGCATGGCTTATGGGACTAACAGGACCGGCATAGAGTGGCTTTTGCAGCTGAAGATGAGAGAGCCCATAGCGTTGATGGAGCTGAGGACACTGGGTCACGTTAGGCCAAGGTGCTGTGCAACATTCAGTACCGTGTTCTGACCCCGAGAATCACAGTGCTGTTTGTGCTCAAGAAGTCTGCAGGGAGGGGCAGAAGCCCTCATTACATCATCTGAAATAGTTGGAGCAAACCCAAGGCACACAAGCCCTTTTTCACGCCGGGGAGAGAAGCAACAACCTTGAAGCCAAGGACAAGCTTATGCTCAAAGCAGGAGCTCAGAACTCAGCTTCCAAGGCCCCCGCAGCACCCAGAGGGGTGGCAGGACCCCAGTGAAGGCAAAGCTAGCCTGTGACTCAGAAACCTTGATCCCCCAGGGCCAATATATGAAGTCATCTCAGGAAGAACTGGGTGGTTTGCCGAGATACATCAGAAGCAGCATGCGATAGTCACGACAAGCCGTGCCAGCTGAGAGGGGTATGCACCTCTGAGGATCCAGCCTTGGAACAGCCACCATGAAATCCAGCGCCGTGTTGTGAAAACATGAAAGGCAGGGAAGGCTGGGTGGGATCACAACACCAGACCCCCCGGTTTTGGAGAGTCAGTCCTGCAAATCCTTTTGTAGGAGACTGCACACAATCTTTGTATTGGGTGGCTCAGATAGTTTAAGAGGAAACCATAAGTTCTGGGAACATCTTTCTCCACAATCTCAAAGATACTTTTTTTTTTTTTTCTACTGGAAGACAAGGTGAGGCACCACATGGTTCGAGTGAGAGCCTTTGGATGGTGCAGCAGGTTACGGGAGCAGGAGGGGGGGCAAAGGTACAGGTGAAACAAGAGGGTTTGGCAGCAGTTAATGCCTTACTTTTTATTTTCACATATCACCTTCTGGCCACAAAAACTTACACACATCTCATGGGGGTTAGCTGCCGGGTTCTGGTGAAGGATGGGGTCCTTAGGGCTGGATCCTTTATGCCTCTCTGGGGAAGCTGGAGCTGATGCCAGAAGTTAAGAACAACAAAATCCCCAGGCTGGAGCAGCAAGGCTGGGAGCTGGGGACAACATGATGGTCCCTCCAGGCACATCCCTGGGATGAAGTCCCAGCAGGGGGATGCACCATTAGCAATAAAAGCCAAGTGCAGGGGAAGATGCACCCACAAAGATGTCCTGTAGCTCAGGGCAGCAGAGGGATTGCTTCCACAGCTGCAGCAGCAAATGAAGCAGGGCTGGCCCACAGCTGCTGCTGTTGAGCAGGGACTCACTTTGTCCTAGATGAAAGATCCTGGGTGAGGATGGCTGGCTACCATGGCAGGGTTGCTGGTGGTGGGGTGTGGTGGTGTTAGCTTCCATCAGCAGCAGGCTGACAGCTGAAGTTGTTGCATCAAGGAGCACAGAGCTGCAGTGAGCTGGAATAACCTGGGGGCTGCATGGGTACCACATGGACCCTGGGGGTCTGACCATGTCCAGGGAGCCCACAGCATGAGCCATGGCTCGGGGAAGGATTTCCAGGTGGCCTTTTCCCAGGCCTGGGTTCCCGAGCAGGCTTTTTCCAGGAGGCAGGGATGGGAAAACCCCAGGCAGACTTACTCAGACTTCCTGAAGGTGCCGAAATTAGGGCAGCTGAATCCCAGCCCAAGGGAGCAGTTGATAAAACAGCCCAGGAAGCACAGTGATGGAAACTCAAAATAGCATCCGCAGAAGATCCCAGGCTGTGTGTATCCTGCACAGAGCCCTGAGATCCTGGGGTGATCCCCACAGCTGGGGGAGGAGCAGGAGCTGGTGCCATGTCCCACGCTGCAGAGCTCCACTCCTGCACAGCGACCCAGGGAGCCACTGACCAGCTCCACATCTGTAACTGGAGAATACCCAACCATGCTGGGGAGATCTGGCCCTTCTACAGGTGCTTCCTGGAGCTGTCTACAAGTCCTTTGAGGTTGCTCTAGATGTAGACCCTAAAATTGTATCTAATAACAACTAATAAACTGATAAGGGAAAAGTGTCAAGGGGAAGTAAATGGGGTTCTAGATTAGTTTAGTTGCACTATTAACTCTTCTGCATACTCCAGTTTCAGTGCTGGCTGATTCCCTTGTCCTTCTAAATCATCCCACAAGGGAAATCCAACCCTTTGGGGAGTTACTCCCTGATCTCACCCCGCTTCCCCAGACTGGCAGTTTTCTGGTGACTGCCAGAAACTTCTGGTCACTCTGCAGGTGACTGAAACTTTGCACCTCAATCCAGGCATTTTAGTAAATGAAACAAACTCATTTCAGAGGAGTAATGTTAAACTGGTGTGATCTCTGAAGGGAAGCACTGCAAGTAAGACCCAGCTGTGTGCTGGGTAGGAGAAAGTCACAGCTGAACCCCTGACAGGCACCGAGGGGTGACAGAAGGCGGGCAAAGTGGGACCTTGTAAGCCACCGAGGCAAAGTCCTGTGGCTAAACCACCCTCCCCTGGCCCCAGGTTCTGCAGCAGCAATTCTGCAGTCACCCTGAGCCATCCATTTTGGGGCTTCACTGCCGCAGCAGCTGCAATTTTCCTAAAGTTTAACCCTAAATCTCATTCTCTGGAGCCAACTCCAAGCCCTGCCCCAGGAGGATGGGGTGAACCAAGCACCGCCGTCTGCTTTCTGCCAGCCTTCTGCTTATTTGAAACTCCTTATCACGCTTCACTGAAACTTTCCCCAGGCTGCACGAGACCCCCCCCTCTCCTGTTTTCCCCCACCCCCCACCCCCCAAAAAGGAGCTCACTTTGGGGGGCGAGAGGGCTGGTGCTGGTGCCACCCCGAGGGTGCCCAAATAAGGCCAGAGCGCTCCAGCGATGGCCCCGCATTACTTCATCCCTTGCATATGCAACACGCCTCTATGCGTTTCGATGGGATGTCTGCCCTCCTCGCAGCCCCGTGGGGTTATTCTCCGTGCGGAGCGTGAGTGCTGCGATCCCCCCCCCGGGGGCTTGTTCTCCTTCCAGCCCGTTGCCCTCCCCGTCCTGGAACGTGCATTTGCTCCCTCCCACCCTCCTCTGCAGCACCTTCTTACAGACTTTTCCTCTAATTTATGCTTTTTCATCCCAAGCCTGCCTTCTGCAATGCTTGCAGGCCTCCCAGCTCCCCATCCCCTCCAAATTCAAGGGGCAGGTAAGCTCCCACCTCCGTCCTCCCCACCATTTGGGGAGTATTGAATTTCCACTGCTCTGGAAAGCTCCTTCCAGTTCATCCCAGTAACCATTAACAGCTCTTTCTTGAATATCCTGTCAGGGGAGAAAATTAGATTCTACGGTCACAATTTAATTTGGAAATCATTGTCCTCCCTCCACCTTTCAGAGACTCACCCCATCTCCACATGGTCTGAAAAGCCCACGTAGGTGGTTCTCTCTGCACCCGCTGATGAATTGCACCATCCACAGCTATTGGGAAACCTCTACCTTACCTGAGCTGTCCTTGCTCTTTTCTCCCCTCCTGTCACCGACATTAAAATTTGCTTTCCTGGTTGCAGCTCATCCATTCAGTGAAGACCTCAGGAGCAACAAAGCACTTCTCTTCCAGGGATCTGTGGTCATTTGGGCTGGGGTGGCCCCTAAAATAAATGGCAGATGCTCTCTTCTACTTGTCTCCCTTTTAGAGAAGGGAGAGCATCTCCCATCAGAGGAGAGAAAAGTTCCTTTTCAACTGCTTTATGAGTTGAAAAGGAACTAAACTACTTTAATAAAAATATTAATAATAAAATAAAAAATGATAATATGAAAAAAAGAAAAAAATGAAATATATACACCCCATATGGAGCTCCCAGAATGATGATCACATCATCAGGCACTGGGAAAATCCCAGACTGGACTCAGCAGTGGATGGGAGCTGAACTCAGAGACTGGATCCAGGAATGCACAGATCAGGATCAAAGTCAGATGAAGAGACAGGGTCCTCCTCAGATTCTGACCATTGAAGAAAGAGGCTTTGATCCCTCAGCTTTTATACTGAGCAGGATGCTGATGGGAGGGAACAACCTGTTGGTCAGGTTTGGGTCACCTCTTCTGTCTGTTCCTCCCTGCAGGTGAAATTCCTTCACACTTTTCCACTTCCAGCCCTCCAGCAGGGCAAGTAAAGAGGTCACCTGCCCGTGGTTGTTCTAGCAATAAGCGTAAGCAGGAGCCTCTCTGCTCACCATTCCCTGGGATTAACTACAAGCGTCAGGTGTTATCTCTACCAGAAGCAGATCCTGTCTGAAAAATACACCGTTAATTTCACAGAGTTAGAAAAGGCTTAACTGAAAAGTAAAATTCTTGAAAAGAAAATTGGTTTAGTTTTTGTTGTTTTTTTTTTTACCCCAAACCAGGACAGGGCCATCAGTAGCTTTCCCTTGCGCTGTGTGTGAGGGCAGATCAAGGTTAGGGTCACCATTTTGCACCCCCAATTTGCATCTATCTGCCAACACTGTTTGGGTACCCCGCGCCGATGTTGCGCATCTTCTGCCCATCTTGGTAGAGCCATCGTGGCCAGAGGCACCAGCCAGCGAGGGCACGGTCCTGCTGGGGTAGACACGCTGCAGGAGGAGCAGCCCCAGCGGCGCTGGGGGACCGGGCAAGCCCAGGAGGGCTGTCACCATGCCGTGGTGTGTGACAGAGCAGCTCTGGTCCAGTACTGTGCCATCACCATGGAATCTTCCCAAGGTGGGAAGAAATCCCAGGGGGACCCAGCCTTGCAGCCAGGCTGAGCACGTCAGCCAGCACCCACCTCCGGAGGCAGCTGTGGAGAGGCTCGCTCTGCTTAATGGAGGCAGCTTGGATTAGGTCCTTTTTAGGAGTGTTTAAATACAAATCTCTTTTCCTGGAGGCAGCTGAGGTTAGCCAGAGCTCGTGCAGAATGTGTGGCACCTTCTTCTGGTTGGAGCCAGGCCATGTCCGTGGAGAAACACCGGGAAAATCCTGTTCATGCTCCCACAGCTCCGGAGTGTGTGGAGGAGGCAGCCACATCCCTGGTACAGGAACACCCCGAGAACCCTGTCTGCAGAGCTCCAGGTTTGGGAAAAGCAGTTCATTATCACCATTATCATTGGTGAGAAGAAAGACATCCCAACTCAAGTGTAGCAGCAAATTGAGGGCCAACTGGTCTCCAACTTTTGGCCCTTTCTCAGGAACTTCCTGAGATCTTCCTGCAACTGGTAGATGGAGAGCCTGGCCGGGAGATTGTCCATGATGACACTCCTACAGGCAACCGAGCGGAGCAGGGACACTGCCCCAGCCCTGGAGCCTGACTGCTAAGTGACAAAGCCCTGCAGGCGAGCAGGGACTTGGGCAACACTCACAAGTGCCAGAGGAGCCACCAAAGGCACCGTGTGTGTCAGTGCTGAGCCCAGCAGGAGGGAGTTTGTTACCTCCATATCTTGGGAGCCTGTGCTTTGTCCAGGCACCAGGGTTCCTGCACACGGCATCTGATGTGAGGACCCACGGGCACAGCTCCTCAGGGCCACCCACTGCCAGCTGACACGGTAGGGACAAGCATGTGCCTGGTGGTCCCTGGGGCTGGATGGGATGGAGCAGCTTCAACCCACGCAGGGGCAGAAGGCGCCGTGGTGGGTTATCAGTCAGGCACCACGCACAGCTCAGGGGGGGACATCTCCAACACCAGCACGGGAAAGAGATGACATTGGGATGGAACACAGGTCAGAGGGCCAGGGGTGGGTCTACAGCAGCACACTGGAGTGTGCACCCATCCCGGGTGACACCTCAGGTGACACCTTCACCAGGCAGGTTGCTGACATGCTGCATCACCCCATGCTGCTCCCCTCCCCGGGCAGCCCCGGCAATTTGTCCTGCAACCAAAAGCAAAGTGGCTTCGGCAGGGAAGGGGGTGCAAGTCTTGGGAACCACATGTCCCCCAACTGAGGGAGCTCTTCTGGTGCCATGGAGGAGTTCTGCCAACATAGGACATGCCCTGGACACAGCTGGCACCAAAGGGAGGGATGTCACCTTCCACTCTAGCTTTAGGCATCCATGGGGAAAAGGCAATTGGTACCTTGGCCACAAGGTCCCTTCAGGGTTCCTCACCAGCTGCACACTTGACCTGATGGCCCTTCCTGTCCCCCCACACCAAGATGCACCCGTATCAGGGGACAGCAAGAGCAGGGCTGCTCCCTCAGGGAGGAAGGAGCAGGTGGGACCCCAGGCCCAGCGAGGTAAGTCCCATGGTACCTGTATGGAAGACCAGAGCAGCTCTGAGATGGTGGCCAGGTCCAATCAAGAGTCCAGAGGAACTTGGGATTCTTCAGAGTCCCAAAAATCCAGACCCAGCAACACCATGGTGATGAGAAGGGTCAAATGTGAACGCAGGAAGACAAGCCACAGATCAGGGCCAGGTCCAGCAGTGGGCAGGCAGGACTGTGGTGATGGGGCAAGATGAAATGCCAGGGTGCAGGCTGAGGTCTTGGATCAGCAGAGCCCATAATCCAGGCCCAGGCAGAGCTGAACTGGGTACCAGCACCCCTCCAGTACAGCTCCTAGAAGGACTGATTGCTACCAGCTGAGCTTAAATAGGGTTCCTGAGCATGCTTAGAAAACGCTTCACTGGGGTGTGAGGAGCTCTCACATGGGGATGACTAATAGGTGCCAATCACATCTGGAGGTGCTGGGGTCCTCCAACCTGAGCCTGGCCTGGGGAAAACCTTCAGCACAGTCCAGGCCAACGTGGTCACAATTTCCACCCTGTGCACTATCACAGACATGCACTATTTCATATTGACTTTTCCCCTCCTTGATCATTGCCAGCTGCTCCCACATCCTCACTACACACCGGCTTGGAATCACCCTGCACTTTCCCCAGCGTAAATGCAAAAAGGGGATTTGGCCCAAACACCTCCCTGGCTTTGGGATGCAGTTGCAGGGTGCAGTCCCTGCTGGTGTCCCCATGAGCCGCCACCAGCCTGTGATGAGGGAAGGTTATTGCAGCAGCGCTTTAATTACTGAACACGCCGTGCTTTGCTCCAAGCCAAATGCAGTGCCATGGCCACAGTGGGACCAAAACTGCTCTCCATAAATTACTGCTCCAAGCATGACTGGAAGGTACCTGACCCAGGAAGAGCACTTGCTGACCGAGGAATCCTTCCCAGTGCCACCAACTGCCACCTCCATAGCAGATCTACGGGGCAGGTCCCACACATCAGGCAGCCCCCGTTCACCTGGGGGATCCAGAGGAGTTGGATGAAGGCACAGGACAAAGGTGCAGCCACAGCAATTCTTTTTATCTCCTACAAAGTTGTATTTCTAGATCTTTTGATTACAAAGAAGCTATTAAGAGTAAGGGGCTGAAGAGATCCTTTATAGATGGATGAGGCATGGTACCCCCTGTGCTCCCCCTAACTCCATCAGGTGTCGTGCCCCATCCTGAGCGTACAGTGAATTCAGAAGCAAGAGCTGGCAACATTAGGGTGACCTGTCCTGGTGACTTGGACCCATGGGACCCAGCGCTACTGGAATAAAACAAGCCCTTCACCGGGCAAAGGGAGCCACCAGTGCAGGGGGGACATGCGGGATGCTCTCAAAGGGAGGGAGTCAGGGCTCTACCAGCCCTTCAGTTCACAGAGCAGCTGTGCAGAGGAAGAGCAGGATGAGCAGTCCATCCAAATGCTCCAGCCCAGGGGTAGTTCTCTCCATCCTTCAGTTTCAATCCCATCCCTCCAGCTCAACCAGCTTTTTCCCTGGAAAATGGAATTTGATAAGGACATCTATGTCAGGTTAAGGAGGAAAAAGTCCATGGGGGAAGCACTTCATCACATACTATACCTGTCCAGTAAAAGCTCTCCAGAAGAGCCTTGGGTCCCATGCCAGGAACATCCAAACCTCCAAGAGTGGTTTGGATAAGAGTGGGACCAAGGACAAGCCACCATGCTCTCTGTGCTTTAGTCCCCAAATTCCAGCCTCAGATGTCCTGCAGGATGAGGTGTTTCTCAAGCTGAGCTCATCAAACCAGCCTTTCAACAGACAACTTCTGCTATGGGCTTGGCCAGGTATGTGTGAGAGCAGCTATGGTGGATGTGCAATTCCTCAGAGAGGTCGTCCCGGTTCTCAGGTGGCATGAGACTGCTGCTGTGCTGAGCAGAGGTGGAGAACCTCAGTGGTGCTGGCACAGCCATTATGGGAGATGAAGAGGTTTAAGCTGTTCCTTTCCCTTAGACCAGCTTCCTTTGCACCCAGCGCTGAGAAATGAGCCATCGGGCTCCTGGTGCTCAGCATTTCAGATCTCCCACGTGCCACTGCCACTGCCTTGAAAGCTCCTGGTAGGGCTGGTGGCTTTGCAGAAGATCTCAGGGCAGCTTAGGGACTGGGAATGGTATGGACAGATGTCTGAGCTGGGATCATAGGGGAGGCTGGGGTTGGGGACAACCAGAAGAGCCATTTGAGCTGGGATCCAAGTGCTGGGGCAAGTTGGGACTGGGAACACCCTGGCCAGACATCCTTATATTCTGGCAGGAAAAATCTCTCCATGGCCTGGAGGTTCCTGTGCTCTCTGAGGGAGTCTTTCAGAGGTACAAGCTGCATGGGAAGGGCTGCCATGTGTGCAGCACTGGCCAGATTGTCCTCTCCAGCACTGGCCGAGGGAGGAGGTGGTCTTCGTGCAGCAGAAAGCTGAGCTCTTCTTGTTAGCACTGAGAGGAGCTTTGTGGGAGGCAAAGACCTTGGCAGATCTTCAAGGGACAGGGGCCATGTGCAACCCGTGTCTTCTGCAAAATAGTCAGGACAGCTTTCCTTTGGGGGCAGCTGGTGTGCAGAAGTGGGGTGAGATGGAGGGGGAGGTGAGACAGAGCAGTATATCCCCAGTCTCCCGAG
>JAOTQQ010000007.1:10755567-10766434 GCA_026546715.1 Gallinago undulata
GGGGGCAGCTGGTGTGCAGAAGTGGGGTGAGATGGAGGGGGAGGTGAGACAGAGCAGTATATCCCCAGTCTCCCGAGAAGAGGCACGAGGAGAGCCTAAGGGTGCTGAGCTGCCCAGGGTGAGCCCAGAGCTACCCAGCATCACCCCAGCTTCTGAGGGTACAAAGGCATGGGCTGGTACCTCAGCAAAGCTCAGGCAGCTCACCTGGGGCAGGGTTGGGACCTCTGGTTTAGGGCAGGTGAATCTTAGAGGGATGAAAACGAGCTCCGCAGATGCTCATCTCCCCTGGAAGCCACCCTCCCCTCTCCCACGGGGTGCTGTCGGTGCGGAGACACCCGGGGGGCCCTGCCACAACTAAACCCCCCCGGGGGGAACCACAGGTGCAGACGGAAAAAAACCAAGTCTAACTCCCCACAAGAACAACTCGGGGATCCCCACACCCCTTCTACAGCCCTTGGAAGCCTGAATCCCTCCCTCGTGAAGGCAGCGCTGCCATCAGTGCTGCTGCCTGTCCTGACCCCAGGACAAAAGCCACCTCTGGCAGCACCCCGCAGCCCGGTGACACACACGGTGATGGCATTGTCAGCTCCCACAGCTGGTGATGTTTCCCTCTCCTGTCACGCTGGGGGGGCTTTGAGCTCCCCTCCCAGAAACGAGAGACCTTGGTAGAAGAAATCAGAAATCACCGCTTTCCGTCTCGCAGAGGGCAATCCTGGTCTCCAAGTTGCTTCTATTTCTTATCCAGAATAAAAAAAAAAACCAACAAAAACCTGTCCTGGTAGTAAAGTCTCACTGCGCTATGGAAACCAGCTCACCCACGTCGCTTTTTGTGGGCACTTGCACCCAGAGGGTGGTTTAGTTTTTATCCAGAGCCCTTCCCCTGAGGCAGGGGAGCAGCCCTTCCTGCTCCTGCCCGGCTGCCCTCACGGGCTATTCTGCAGGAGAAAATGGGTAAGTTCAAGAGGAGAAACCACAGACAGGCTTTCCAGCCCAGCACCATCTCAGGTGAGGACACACTTCCCCGGTCTCCAGCCCAGACCCCTGTGCGGCTCTGGGGGACGGAGGAGCAGGGGGGCACAGAGTTTGGTGGGTTTGGATCCCGCTCCCCACGAGCGCCCTGAGGAGCTGCACTGGGGGGGTCTGCACAAAAACATCTAGCAAAGCTGTAGCCCCTGCTCCCAATCCAAAAGAGAAAGAGAAATTTGGGAAGAAACCCACATTTCAGTCAGATAAAGGCAATAAACTACTTTGAATGGCTTTATTCAGGATAGTTTGGATTTATTCCTGACAGTAGCTCTGGAAGCAGGAGTTTGCAACGGAAGACTTTGGAGACAGAGAGGCAAATCAACCAACCAGTGCAAACACCCACAGGATTACGGATAAGGTAATTCACAGCAACTTGCAGAAGGGGATTAAAGGCACAAACCCAAAATCTGAAAAGGCAACATCATAAATATCTGCTCAGTTTGCCTGCTCACAACAAGGACACATGCGTTTCCTGAGGTGCTTCCAGGCAGTGTGTTCTCCCCAGGGTCTTGGTGGCAAAGAACCTCTTTCTTGGCCCCGCAGGATGGGGAACAAGCCCAGGATTCCCACTGCTCCCAGCCCAGACAGCCCAAGCTGTCTTCTCCAGTGTGTGTTGCTTAATATATGTCAGCTGCTATTTCGGGCCTTCTAGATAACGAGCGTGGTGAAGTGTACCCAGAAGCAAAAAGCAGAAGAGCTCTCAGGGTAAGTTGCCACCACCAGACCTGAAACAATCCGGCGGTTATTTCTGCACCGACTGGCACAGCCCAGAGTCTTCAAGACGAGCCCAAACAGACTTGCAGGGCAGAAATCTTGCTGGAGGTGCCAAAGGTGAGCTCAGGTATGAGCTCAGAAGATCTCAGGAACGGGTCCAAAAAGCAGTCTCTGAAGCACGTGGTCACGTAGGAGCTGAAGAGAGCAGAGCTCTGACTGCCCACGCATTCGGGGATGAGGAGCCACAGATTCTATTGATTCTTCCAGGCATCCCACACAGCCTCTGCTCTGCACATCACCAGCCAGGATCAAGAAAAGCCAAGAGCTGAAGACTGTGAGCCCGGAGATGGAGTGAGACACGGCTGCCTGTGCTGCAGGGACGGTAACTCAGTTACTATTTCCTCTTCCTGTTTGTGTCCCACAGCGTCTGGTCTCATCTCACAACCCCTTAATGACAAAGTGTCCCAAATGAGTGTGTGAGGAACAAAGCATCTCACAATTTATGGGAGGTCGCTTGGGCTTTGCTACCCATGACCCATTCACAGAACATTGAGAACAAGTGAAACATCTGGAGGAGAACAGAGACCATGTTGCAGAGGAGCCTGGGATTCCATCCCTCTACCTCGACCAGGACAGTCAGTGCAGGCCTGAGAAAGGACACCTTGACCACGGTCTGCTGTGACCTACTCCTCCATAAACCCAGAACTGTGCAAATCCTGAGGGCAGGACTCGGTCTCTTCAGTGAGTCACTACAGCAGGTTGACTTTGGCCACAACCTGCTTGCAGCCCGTCCTGGAGTACTGCTTGTCCCCTGTAGTGTAGTAACTGAGCTGACTCGCTAAACTTTCAATGTGCTTGTGGTCGGGATACAGCCCTTCCCTCCTCATCTCCTCTAGGAAGCAGTTGATGACGTGACTCTTCTCCAGAAGAACAAAAGGGACGACATCCGCAGATTTCCAGAGGGGGTGGGCGTCGATCAGTACGGGCTGGACCATGCTCAGCAGTTCTTCAACTCCCCTTTGCTGATGCAAAAGCTCAGCGGATGCATTCTGGATGACAAACTTTGTTATTTCACCACCTCCTATGTTGCTTATTAATATGTAGATGGCATTGAGGAACTCGTTAGTTTGATTGGGTTCAAAGAATCTGCTGAGAGTATCCAGCAGGACCGGAGACATGAGTTCAACCTCATCCAGAATAAACAATGGTATCTTCTCTTCTATTTCGGCTCTCGTAACCATGTCAGAAATTTTCTTGGACAAATCTATTTCGCAAGTGAGAGGAGCCACCCCGTTGGGGCAGTGATGCATAACAAAGTACTGAAGCACAAAGTCATTGTCCATGACGGAACGAAAATGTTTGGCCAGCAGCCAGCCAACATGACTCTTCCCAACTCCTGTCGGGCCATTTAAAGAGATTACTAGAGGCTTGTTGTGTATGTGGGTAGCCAGATAGTCTTTCAGTAATTCCATAATACTTTCCACAGCAACCTTCTGCCCAAATACTTCCCGGTGCATTGTTTTCTCCAAACCATCCAGGTCGTATTTTTGGAGGTTGTCATCCAGGTTCTCTATTGCATTGAGAATCTGGAAGAAAATAATGACAATGAGCAAGAGAAGGCAGCGTTTTGCCTTGCTCTTCTCCTCCGCTGGAAGGTATCTTTTTGTTTTATCTGGATACAAGACTATTCTCGATTTCCTTCGATTCTTTTTCCGCCTGCATTTTTTCATCGCAAACTGTTCTACAGACGTGTCAAAGGTGAAGTACTGGGAGGTTTCGAAGCTGCTCTGGTTAAGGAAGGACATAGAAGGGCCATACAGGCCAGTTCGGTTGAAGGAAAGCTGCTTCTGAAGCAGCCTCGCGTGGGCAAGCTCTGGAGATTTTTCTCGAGGGAGCTCTAAATGCAGACGGCTTTTCTTTTGCACCCAGTATCGCCGTCGCAGGCGGATGACTGCCCGTAAGGGAGACGAAATAGAAGACATTTTCTTGGAAGCAGCAAGGATTTCAGTGTCTGGTACTTCTTCCCCATCACTCTCATCGCAAGACGCTTCTCCTTTCGCATCGCTCTCGGCACAGGGCATCTCCCCTTCCCTGCTGCTGTCAATGCCGGGCAGCTCTCCTTCCACTCTGCTCTCAGCACAAGGTGCCTCTTCTTTTGTGCCGGTCTCAGCACAGGGAATTTCTTCTTCTGCATCGCTCTCGGCAGAGGAAGCCTCTCCTTCGGTATCACTCTCCGCGCGGGGCATCTCTCCTCCCAGATCCTCCGGGGCAGAGGACACTTCTCCATCCACCTCAGCACAGGGCAGCTCTCCGTCCATCTCGCCTGGTTCTTGCAGCCCATTCACATCATCCCCTTTCTTAAAAAAAAAAAAAATATATATATATATAAAATTAATCTTTATAAGATCAGGAAGTGATTGATAACAGACAAATTAGACAGATATCCCACTTTCTAATGGGCAGAACAATTACCTGTAGCAATCAGCAGTGGCAAGGTGAAAGAGAGACTTTCAGACCTAAGCAAACTTTCTGGAATGCACTCTGGAGGTGCAAAACTACAGATGAATTCAGTATAAATAAGCCCAAATCGATGTATATCACAAAACCAACCCTACCTCCACACTCAGAAGGAAAGCTTGGAGCTGGCTGGAGCTGAAGCCGGGAGCTCTGCCACGTTCTGCCATGAGCAGGAGGCAGGATATGGGGCAGACAGACCCGCAGCTTGAACCAGAGCTGCCCAGTCCTGTTTCCTTACATCTGCTAAATATAAGCAGGACACAAAACCACACCTCTGCACCAGCACACACCCCCAGAGGAAACAGTCACCCCTACACCCGCAGAAACCTTGCAGGTGTGGAAGTGTCCACGGCAGTCCCTCGCTGTGGGAACGCTCATGCCACGCAGGTTGTGGTGGCACGGCATCTCCCTCGGGAGCTGGGGTGGAATTATTCCTGGCTCTGCAGGGAGAGGAGGTGAGAGTGACCATCTGGCCACGCTCAGCCCTTGGTACGCAGCTCCCCGGGCTGCCCCAGGGGCTCAGGCAGGCTGCAGAGAACTGATGTGGTTGTGACCGAGCCTGCCAACAGCACATGGCTCTGGGGAGAGGAGTGGGGCTGCCCCATGGCACCCTGACCCTCCAATCCCCACGGTCCTTTCTGTCCCATGTGCTCACACACTCACATCCCTGGACATGCATCAGCCACTGTATCCTTGTATCCTTCCCAAGCGAGACCCTGGAGCCACACAAGAGAGTATGGGGACACGAGCATCCCTAGGGAAAACCACCTGCATCGGGAATGCATGGACAGACCTTGGTCGGCGAACAAGAAGGAAGAGGACAGGGGAGACCTCATCACTCTCTACAACTACTAGAAAGGACATTGTAGAGAGGTTGGTGCTGGTCTCTTCTCCCAGGTAATTAGTGACAGAACAAGAGGGAATGGCTTCAAACTGCAACAGGGTAGGTTTAGACTGGACAGTAGGAAGAAATTCTTCACAGCAAGAGTGGTCAGACACTGGAAGAGGCTGCCCAGGGAGGGGGATTGAGTCACCATCCGTGGATGAGTTTAAGAGTTGTTTAGATGTGGTGTTGGGGGATCTGGTGTAGGGGAGAACTTTGTAGAGTGGGGTTGATGGTCGGACTCGATGATCCCAAGGGTCTTTTCCAACCTGAATGATTCCATGATTCTGTGCTCTCTGGCAGCAGGACATGATGACAAGAGACATGGACTTGGCAGGGAAGCTCCTGGGAGGAAACAGCTCTCCAGGCCTGGATGTGGCCATGGGGTGCAGGCCCCCACGTGCTGCAGTGCCACGAATGGCTCCGTCCCTGCCCGGCATGAAGCTGGTGGCAGCAGGAGCTGTGTCACCAAGGGAGGGCATTTCCCCACTGCCTCCGGGCCGCAGCAGCGCTGACGCAAGAGGACATTTTGCCGCGGTGACACCGCCAGCCCCGGGAGCAGGAAGCCATCACGGGCAGGGCGAGAAAAGCCGCCTTTCATCAGCCGCCCAGAAAAATCACCCCTAGGTCCTGCCAAACGCACGGCATCTCCGGGGAGGAGGAGGTCCCTGAAGGATTTGTTATTAACTCGCCTCGGCTCAGCAGGAAGTTACCAACCTGCCAAATGTCACGTTCCGGAGAAGGTTTCCACTTCCCCCACCGCCGGGCTGACGCAGGCAGCCACCCAGCGAGCCAAAGGGCCGCGCGGGGAGTCACAGGGGCTGGGACACGGCCCTGGCCACCTTCTCGCTTTCATCCGGCTCCTCTCTTGGCTCCTCCGAGCCCCTGGGATACGCCAAGCCAAGCCTGCACCCCTGCCCCGGGGACACGTCGGTTCCTGGACCGTGCACCAGCTCCTGGTGGGAGCCAAGCCAGGGCAAGAGGCTCCCCTCCGTGCTAATTGCCAAACGAGCTATCGCTGAGCAGCAATTAGCTTAGAGTGCTAATTACTGACCCTGTGCAGGATTTGGCCCTGCCCAGAGCAAAACCAGCCGGACGAGATTCCTACAACCAGGCGCAGAGGTGACACCAGGCAGGAGAGCTGGGGGCCACCCATGCCACCGCCGGGGATGCCCCTGCGAGCCCCGGGCTGTCCCCACACCACCCTGGCGTCACATCCTTCCTTCTCCCTTCCTTGCACCCTCTGCCTCGCTCACGCAGTGCCTGGAGGTCCCCAGAGGGACAAGCTGTCCCCAAAGCTGCAGGGGAGCAGCCCCTGTGGCACAGACCAGCACACGCTCCCCAGGGAGGGGGGACACTGCAGAGCTCAGCCCCGGGGGCCAGGACGACCCTCCGGGCTGTGACACACATCGACCCAAACAGGCTTTCTCAGCCCCCCGACCCCCCCACGGGTGCAGAAAGGGGTTGATGAAACGCCAGGAAGGAGCTGTGGGAGTTCACGGGGAAAGGTTTATGGAGCAGATGGATCCTAGAAACGGGACATTCCCAAAGACTCCCCCCTGGAGGCTTCTGGCACACGGCAGGGAGCCACCCCCACCCTGCCCAGAGCTGAAGCACGAAGCAGTTTGACCCCTCAAAACCAAAGCCAGCTCTCCTACCATCACCGTGTCCACACAGGGAGCCCGAGAAAGCGAAAGGGCGAGGACCGAACGCTCGTTAGCCAGGGAGATGCTCCCAACCCTCTTTCCCAAAAGCCCAGAGCGCGAACAGCACATCCATCCCACCGGCACGGGGTGCCCAACCCTCCAGGCGAGCCGAGCGAGGCAGGGCGGAGGGGCCAGATCCCAACCTCAGCAAGGAATCAGTCCAGTCACGCAGATAATAATCCTATTAATAGCGTGACTCAGTTCCCAATACCTGCTTCTATTTACACGGGACTTCAGTTTTGTAAGAGCTGCCCCGCTTGCTCAGGGTCGGATCAGGGCTGGGGCAGGTGGCTGTGCCAGCCTGCAGAGATGGGCTTTTGGCAGCTTAATTAGACGCTCGGCCAAAACGATAGGAGAAAAGAACCCGACAGTTGGGTCCGCAGCATCGCCAGCCCCGTGTAAACACCGTTAGTCACTGCCCTGCGCCGGGTCCGGCCGCCCCAAGGGAAGGGTTTGCTCTTTGCTCCTGGAACCGGCTCCTGGGAAACCTCCAGCTTTTCCTCCTTTAGCTTTCCCCAAACATTTGCATTTGTGTGTCACCCTCCTTCTGCCAAAACAAGGTTTCCACAACAGAGGAGCCTGCGTGGGCAGCCAGAGGCAGCGGGGCCGGGGGGGGGGCAGAGAGCGGGACGGGATGGGACGGGATGGGACAGATGGCATTTGAGGGTAGAAAGTGCCAGGTTTGCGGGAGCCGTGGGGCTGATGCCAGCCAGGGAAAGGTGTCCCCAGTTAAAGTGCCGAAAGCATCGGAGAGGAGGGAGCTGCACCCCAAACTCAGGCTCTTTGGGTTAGCGAAGCTACTGGGAAAAGGGACCGGCTGGGAAATCCCAAAGGCTGATTCCTGCCAGCTGAAAGCCAACCCTTCTGTCCAAAACGGAGCCTTTCCGGGGGGAAAAGCAGAAAAAAAGCGGCCCCTTGCAGCAGGGGATGTGGATGGAAGGGTGTCGGTGGCTGGGAACGGAATGCTGGATGGTGGCAGAGGCCAGCAGGGTCCCGGCACCCCGAGATGTAGCTTCCTGAGGGCATCGCTTGGACACAAGCCGAGAAAAGTGCTTTGCTTCGTGACTCGAGCTCGGGGTGCGCAGGCATTCTCCTCCCCCCCCACAAAAACACAGCCGTGAGGGTGACAGCCAGGGCAATGCAAAACCCACCTGTGCCACCCCAAAAGCCTCCTTGTCACCGAACCCCACTGGCCCCGCTCCCAGCCCGAATTTTTTCGCTGACCCCCAAAGACCGAGACCGAGGGGAAGGGCAGCGAGTGGAGGGGAAGAACCCAGAGCATCCAAACCCAGCAGGAACAGGAGGATCCCCCAAAAAACCCAGGGTGGTTTTTCGGTGGAAAAGGGGGCCATTGGGGATGAACACAAGGCGGTGGCGGGGATGGAGCTCTAAGTGGTCGAGGGGTGACCCCCGCGGGGTGGGGAGCGGGACGGGGGAGAAGGACCGAGCGCAGTTACCCACAGCGTCTCCCTCGGGGCCGGCCACTGGTGCTCCCCTTCGGCCACCGAGCCCTGGGCTCGGCCGGGCCGGCTGCTCCTCTGCCCCCCTCTCTCTCATCCGTATAAAAACCCGACCGCGGAGAGGAAATGGCGAGGAGGAGTGGCCCACGGCTGCACTTCCTTCTCCCCGCGCCGCGGGACGGTGGCCGACGGCCCGTTTTCTCTTCCCCCCCTCTTGCTCCGAGCCCCCCTCGGTGGCTGCCGTCACGGCGGCATCGTGCGAGGAATCACGAGTCCCAGGTGGCGGGACAGGGACGGGGCAGCGGGATGAGCTCATCGCCCGCTCGGCCTCGAAAACCCCCAGTTTAGGCAAAAAAAAACCCTCCCCACCCCTGTGGGGTGTAATTAGCCTGTCGCTGGGAAAGGTCAAAGCGGTGATGCTGCTGCGAGGAGAGGAGGTTATCGGGGCTGACCCGGCGCCGGTGCAGCTCGGGGATGAGGATTCTCCCTGGCAGGGAAACCAGAGAGAGTGAAAATAGAGCCAATGTGGGAAGAAATGGTGATTCTGGATAAAAACCAGCAAGACCAGAGTAGTTGGTTTGTCTGACCCCGGGCTCCGGCTCCGCTGCCTCCCCCTCCACCCCGACCCCCCTTCGCAGCCTGGGCATGGAGGGACATGGGGACGTGGGGACATCTGGGCCAGGCTGCACGGCCACTGGGGAACCAACCCCAGGAAGAGATGGTGTGGGCCCCCCTGAGCCCCCGCCACACAAAAGCCTCCCCCCCCAGGGAAAAACACTGCTCCCCATCAGTGGTGTTAAGGGAGAGGAGGAGGAAGCAGCCGGGTTTTCCCGTGCCCGGAGGTGCCGAGGCTCATCCTGGTGGCTCCTCCACCTGCAGCTCAACCTTCCATCAGCCCTTCCCAACCTGCCCCGGCACCCCCCCCCTCCCACCTGCGCTTGCACAACGCAGCCGAGGCTTTTCCCCGAAAAAAAAGCCCATTTGGCAAAGCCAGAGAGGTTCCAAAGTGACCTCTTGCCCACCAGCCGCCTAGTTTTGGGATAAAATCCCAGCTGGAACCTGCTCCCTGAAAAAGCAGTTCCCCGGGAGCAAAAATAGGGAGGTGGAGAAAAAACAAAAACCAACCCAGTTTGGGGGGTTTTGGAGCATCACAGTGCAGATCCCACCCCGGCTGCGATGCACACGGAGGTCCCCACATCCCGATGGGAAGGGGATGCTCTGAGTGGGGTCCCCCCAGCCTGGACCCACAAAGTCTCCCTCGCTGGGCAGCCGGACACACCTCTGCTGCGGCCGGGGGCTGGGGGGGGTGGGGGTGGGGGATTTGCCTAACAAATCCTTGCAAATGTGGGGAACTTCTGTGTCACGAAGGCGCAGGAGCTCAGCTGGAGGGTGCTCCGGGGGTCGGGAAGCCCAGGTCCCCTCTGGAGGAGCTCGGGCAGGCGTTTCGGCAGCAGCCCTGAGAAGAGCTATTTTTCTGGCTTGAATTCAGATTTTGGCGAAGGAAGAGCTTCCCCCAAGCAGCGTGGTTGAAAACCATTTAAAAAAATAATAAAAACCAAAACAAACCAAAACAAAACCCCCAAAAAGCAGCAATATCCTCTAAAAACCCTACAAGAAGCAAGGAGAGGAGCAAGAAGCTCCCGGCCCCCACCTGAGGGTTGTTAGCAAACCTGGACAGCCTGGAAAAAAAAAAAAAGGTGTTGCTGGAATTGGGAAGGAGAGTGAGCTGTCCCCAGGTCCCAGGGTGGGGACGGGGGGGTCTGGGGGCAGGAAGCCTCCAAAAGGCGCCTCCAAAAGGGAGGGTGGAAGCAGGCTCAAAGTGCACCCACAGTGGGGTTTCTAAACCCCTCCCAAGTCCTGGGGACAGAGAGAGATGCCGGGGGCCACGGCCAGAGCAGAGGGTGATGAGTCCCGGTTATGGTGGGGACGTGGGACTGACCGCCACGGGACCCCCCCGCGGTGCTGGAGGAGCTCCATGGCACGTGGGGATGGGGACCCAAGTTGGGCAGCGTGGCCACCACCAGCCCCTGTCCAACCCAGGGTTGGGGGGGGACACACAAGGGTGGCCACGGAGTGCCCATGAGGGTGACAGGGCGATGCAGGGCTGGCACTTACAGCTGGGGACACCATCATCGTGTCACCACCAACTGGCCTCCAAAATCATCATCTCAGTCAGGAGCAGCTGCCAAAAATGCCAGGGGAGCCCTGGGGGGAGCAGGGGGACAGGGCAGGGGCATCGCTGGCACCCTGAGGTGTCCCACATGGGGACACCCCCCCGGCATGGCCCACGGGGCAGGGGGGGACATGGGGGACAGGGCTGTGGGGAAGAGCCCCTGCTCATGGTCCTTCCCGAAACACCCCCCTGTGCTGCTGCAGCCCCCCCGGGGGGCTTCAGGGACCTCTGACACCCCAGAATTGGGGGGGGAGCAGGCTGCTGTGCCACTGGGTGCCATGGGGAGGGGACATCCTGGGGCAGGGGACAGGCACTGAGACAACGCAAGGTGGCAGGGGGGGAGCTGTCGGGGGGGGGGGGGGGGGAACCAAAACAATGGGGTGGGGGG
>JAOTQQ010000007.1:10768364-10784326 GCA_026546715.1 Gallinago undulata
AAAGCCTGGCCCCATCCTCCTGACACCCACCCTTTAAGGATTTATAGGCATTGATCAGATCCCCCCTCAGCCTTCTCCAGACTAAACAGACCCAAGTCCCTCGGCCTCTCCTCATAAAGGAGAAGATCCAGGCCCAGATCATCACCCACCTTGTGTTGATCTGCCCCGAATTTCTGCTCCAGCCCCTGGCTCCCACGGGGTCCCTCCACGCCGTCAGCCTTCCTGCATCCCAAACCCATCAGCGAGAACAGGAATGGCCCCCAGCTCAGGGTAAAACCAGGGGCAGCTCAGTGACACCCCCCCCAGGCAGGATACGGCCCCGGGGCCACGGGTCCAGACCCCACGCTCTTCCCAATCCCGCTCTTCCCAAGAATTTCCAACCTTCGTAAGCAGCCCAGCTTTAACACGTCCTAAATAACCCAAACAGTTTATCTCTGGGCCAGGGAACGTCCCTTCTGGGGACACCGCATCCTGCTTGGGTTATCGTGGCCCTTCTAAACAGTTTATAAATAGACCAAGGTAAAAGAGGGTGATGGCGCTTTTTTTTTTTTTTTTGAAGCAAAGCGAGGATTTTTATCTATTTTCTTTTTTTAAAGCCATCCGAGGACCGCCGGCGCAGAGGATAGATCCTAAAACCCAATTTTAATCCTCCGCTTCTTTCTCCTCCAGCTGAGCTCCATCCCCACCTCACTAAGACAATAAAAAAAAAAACAAGAAAAAAAAAACAAACCAAAGAAAAATGTCTTTGGCAGTTTCACCTCCTCACGTGCTGCCCTTGGCGGTGACACGGGGCCACCAGGAAGGTCACCATCGTGCTGGCCGGGCTCAGGGCCAGGAGGGCAACGGGGGTGGGTGTCAGGGCCAGCAACGGGAGAGGGCAGGGACCAAGGGCACAGGTTGCTGTTGAGGTCACGCTGCTTCTCACATTGGGGAAAAAAGGGGAAAAATGAGGGGGAATGGAAAATGGAAAATGTGAGGAATAATTTGGAAAAGCCGGAGAGCAGCGAGCGGGTCTCCTGCCGTGGGTGGGACGGGGAGCCCTCCCACCAGTGTCCCCCAGCGCCACAGACAGTGACTCATTTCACTGGGCTGATCAGAGATCAGAGAAAATCGTCGTGACGTTTCCCGTGCAAACGAGCCTCCACCGCAGGGGTTCTCAGCGTGCACCGAGGGCACCACCGAAACTCCCCGGAGGAACCGAGGCCATTTCCAAGCATCCAAGGAGAAAAGCAATGGGATTTTACATACTTTTTTCGAGCTATATGTATTTTTTTCTTTCTTTCTTTTCTTTAAAAATAGAAGCGATTTGCAAAGGTGTGGGACTTGGAACAGGGCTCCGTCTCAGCCAGCAGATGCAGCAGATGGCCCGAAGTGAGGTGGCCACACGGCAAACAGAGCAGGGAAGAGCCCAAAGTCCTTTTTTTCCTTCCAGCTGCCTCCATTCAGGCTGAAAACCCGTGGTTCCAGCTTGCTTCAATTAATTTTAAGAGTTTTACATTCCATAAAAGCTGA
The DNA here is from genome assembly GCA_026546715.1 of Gallinago undulata. Lineage (NCBI taxonomy): Eukaryota > Metazoa > Chordata > Aves > Charadriiformes > Scolopacidae > Gallinago > Gallinago undulata. Next base: position 10,769,877 of record JAOTQQ010000007.1, read on the forward strand.
CACGCTCATCAAACCAGGGGCTTTGCTGTTGTCACCCTTTGAAATGCCCACACTACAGCTCACCCGGTGGCTCTGGTTCCCTCACGCCGGGACCTCCCGCAGGGAGAGCAGCAGCTCCAGGTCCCCTCCATGGTGGCGGTGCTGGCCACCTCCCGGCTCAGGACGGACACGCTCATCACACCCCACAGCCCAGTCCCTCCCTCAAAGGGGAGCTTTGGGGCAGCTGGGGAAGATGAGGGCAGAAGAGATGCTCATCCTGTGCCCTCCCCACCTGCCCAGGGTGGCAGCGCCATGGCTGCAGGGAGGGCTGGATGTGGCCCCATCCGTGTCACCATGGGGCTGGGAGCACTGGTGACACACTGGCCGCCCCACAGCACCCTGCCCTGGGGGTTGAGGAAGTGCTGCAGGAGGAAAATAGCCACCTGCACGCACACAAAAATAAATACATGCTTTTTTCTTTTTTTTTTAATGTATTTTTTTGCATCTGTAAGCAAAGCCGAACCAGCCCTGGAGTCACTGGCGGCCACGTTCCTTGCCCCAGCAGCTGTCTGGGTCTTGATACAATGAAAGGAAAACATATTTTCCTTATGTTTGTGTGAGTGTTCTTCAGGGGAAGCTTTTTTTTCAAAGATGGTTGTTCAATTTTAGGTCACATTCCAAATGGCTGATGGGCACTGAGCGAGTGGAGGAACGATGAGTGGAAAACAGACATCTCCGTCGTTTTTCTCAACAGAAAAGGAATGAGACACATTTCCAAGACTGATATTAATAGTTGCATATACAAAAAGAAAAATATAATAATAAAAAATGTTCACGCTCGAGTATTTCTGCTTGTCTTCCTCCTCCACCCTCCAGATTAAATCGGTTTCAATTTCAAACCCCAGGTGAATTCCTGGGGTTTAGTGCTGTTTTTTTCCAGCTGAAAATATATGGGATTTACTCTGTGGAGTGGTGGGAGCAGCGTGAACACCCCAGTGTTCAAATCCTAATTGTCATCATCCCAGCACTGGCCCCTGTGTGATGTTCCTCACTTTCGGGGCTTGTTTTGTTTCTGGGTTACGTTGGTGACAAACTGGGCCAGGGAGGGCCCCCAGCCCCGCCGCAGCGCTGCACAGCTGGGGGTTCCTTTGATCTCTAAAGATCAAAAAGCATCGTTTCCCCGCGGTGCACCCACACGGTCCACGCTCAGCCATCAAGCCCGGAGCGGGTTGAGCCCCAGCTCCGGTCCCACCACCCTGCTGCTCACCCTGCAGACCCCCACCCTGCTGCCCACCTCTCCAGATGCTTCCATCTGCTCCAACAGCTTGCTTTCCTGAAAAAAAAAAAAAAAAGAAAGAAAAAAATATAAAAAAAAATAAAAAGAAGGAATCAAGCCAAAATAAAGTAAGACTAGCTGCAGCGCCGGGGCTCTGCACCTGCAGCACGGGCAGGAAAAGGGGTGTCCTCCAGGGATGTCCAAGGAACCTGCCCACATCTTGGTCCCTCTCACCCTCTCCCAGCACGTGGGGTCTGGATGGAGCCCAGGCACATGTGGGCTGCTCTGATTTATTGAGTGGTGGGTGAGCTGAGCAAGGGCACAGGAGTTGAGCAGGCTTCGAGGGAAGGTGGAGAAGTCCCCAGAAGGTGTTTGCTACAAGGACTTTCCTGTATCTGAAACTGGGGAGGGAGAACCCACCAGGACCTGCTGGAGAAGCCCTGAGCAGGCAGCAGAGACCTCTGCCTGGGCTCACACCAGCTGCGGTTCAGCAAGAATTTGTGTCTCGTGGCCTCAACATGTGGGTCCCAGGGATGTCCCCAGCCATATCCCACACTGGGCACAGCAATGACCAGGCCAGTGCTGTCTCCTGGCCACCCCACCCAACCTCAGAGGACAAGAGATCCAGCCTGGTGTCCTACCAGAGCCTGGTGGGGCTCCATGTGCCTTCAGGCATGGATCTCCCTCCCCCTCTGCTGCCATTTGGGATTAGCTGCTGCTCATCCATTTTGGCTTTACCTGGAGTAACACCCTACACCTTCACAGAGCAGGGTGAAGGACCATTTAAAGCACAAGGACCATTTAAAGCCTCACAACAGAACACACCAACCAGCTCCTTGTGCCCCAGGACCACGAGCCTGGAGTGAAGTGCCCCAGGGAAACCAGAACACGTGCCCTCACCCACAGGAACAGCCGTGACCATGAACAAGGGACAGAAATGCCCCATCCCCCACTGCCTGCAGCTGCACAAAGGATCCCACAGTGTGGGACTTCCAGGCCTTTAGGCACTGAAAAACAAGGGTAAATGTTAAATACAGGTTGTTTTCTGTGTTCCACGAGTCTCTCACGCTCCTGGATGCCCAGCGAGGGTTAAAGGCTGCTCCGGGGTTTTGAGCTGGCCAGTTGGTGTCTCAATTCCAGCTGCTGCAGTGCCCACAGGCTGGGACAGAAGATTCAGCAGAGGAGGGGAAAGACCCCTCGGGGTGTGGAAACTCATTCTTTGCTTCACAGAAAGCAAATCTTCAGAAAAAGCCAGATTTCCCCAGCATATTCCTCCCAATGAGCAAAACCCACCCAGAAAGCAGGACTGAGGAACCCTGAACTCGATGGACACAGAGCACAATCCCAAAAGCCATTGCCCCATCTTGTGCCCAGGTTGGGGACGTGATGTTTAACCATCGAGCTCCAGGATTATCCCCTCTGACTGCCTCCTGGATCTCAGCAGTGCCAGTAACTCTGAAGCTCACCCAGATGATACCCTCAAGGGCAGCCGCTGCGGTGTCAGATGTGCATTTGTGCCATAATAAAGCAACCTCACCAGTGCCTGCGTGATCCACTTACTTATCCTCCTGGACTAAACAGCTTTCCCTGAAGAACTGCTACATCTCATCCATCTAAAGCATTCTTCACCCCACAATAAAATTACTTCACAGAGTCCCAAACAAGGGTGCATGGACACCGGAGTCTTCATCCCACGTAAGCCAGAGGAGACAGCAGGAACACTTGTCTTTGTGTAGGGTCTTGCTCATCAGAGCCAGCTGCGAGATGTTGTTTTAGCCACACACAGAGACCCAGACAGCAACCAGAGCCAACGGCTACCTCCCAGACCCTCCCGGGGCTACAGATGGAGCCGCAGCCAAAGGGGGACGGTGCCCGGCGGATGGGGGGGTTCCTGCCCACCCTTCCAGCGTGGGAAGGCCGACAACCAAGAGCGCTCCGCTGAAGGGAAAGAAAAGAGCTGGTACCATCTGAAAAACAAGACTGTTTTTTATTAACCAGTGAAGTGGGCCCAGACACTCAAAAATGGGAGGAAAAAGCGATGTGGGGAGCAGGCCCAGTCCCAGAAGTTGCGGGGTGCACGGCCCCCGCCGCTGCTGAGCTGTCTCCATGTGGAAAAGGAGACCCGTGCGGGGAGGAGGCCACCGCAAACCCTCCCCGCCAAGCAGAGAAACTGCCCCGCGGGATGCAGAGAGCTGGGGGACACTCAGGGGATGAGCGTGGGCACGGAGAAGTGACACAGAGGGGGAAAACAGGGATGCTCAAAGTCTAGTTGCAGTTCTTGGGCAGGCGATAGACACCTCCAGAGTAGATGAGCTGCTGGTCCCGGACCTTTTTCTGGAGGAAGCCCTGCAGCTCTTGTATATCGATTTCTGTAACCACCGGGCCTGTCATCACAAACATCTTCAGCATGCTGTGGATCCTCTCCAAGGACAGGCTCTCCAGGTTGGTTAGCATGGCCTGGATGTAGGTCCAGAACAGCTGCAGAGGGGACACGAAGGAACAGTAAATCACACCAACATCTACACTGTGAAGAAAAAGGGTGCTTTAACGAGGACAGGATAAGGACTAGGACAAGAGGAAACGGACTCAAGTTGTACCAGGGGAGGTTTAGGATGGATAGCAGGAAAAATTTTTACACTGAAAGGGTTATCAAACATTGGAACAGGCTGCCCAGGGTAGAATTGCCATCCCTGGAGGTATTTAAAAGCCGGGCAGATGTGGTGCTGAGGAACATGGGTTAGGGGTGGGTTTGTCAGTGTTGGGTTGATGGCTGGACTTGATGATCTAAAAGGTCTCTTCCAACCCAGATGATTCCATGATTCTCTGATCCCATATCCAAAAAGCAGAGCAGGGCTGTGCCTGGCAGTAAGTTCTGCTCTCGGCCATGAGCGTGTGGTCTTTAAACAGGAAACACCAGGTGTTGGGACACAGCTAGAAAGCAGGGTTTGACGTGCAGTACGTGCATGACCCACAGTGGATAAACACCAGTATGACAACTGCATGGTTCACAGCAGCACAACACACACACCCCACCACACACGGGTAGGAAAAGCACTGGAAGTGTCCAGGAACCACAACACAGAGATGGCAAAGGTCCAGCTGTTAGTGCTGGGTAAAGCCTTCTTGGCAGTCTAAGTGCCAAACAGCACTGCTTGGGTGAATCCAAATAAGTTATGACTGTTTTCAAATATGAAATCATGTCTCAGAAATTTTTATTTTTTTTTTTTTAAACTGAAAAAACAGATTTAGAGATGTCCAAATGGTTGCTTGACTCAGCAGCCAGGCACCTTTCTGGAGAGAAGGCTGCGATTCAGCATCAGTCATTGATCAAGAGATACCCACTTCAAAAAAATCTGGACTGAGCCCGTGGAAAATGCTAATCCCAAGCACAAATTGAATCCATCATCTTAATCAGACTCCCCGAAACCCAAAGCACAGGATGTTTGCACTGTCCTGGTGGCTTCGCAAGCAGCTGAGACACAGGGACAGGTACCTGCAGCTCTTCCTCTTTCTGGTCAGCCTGCGACGCCATGGCAGAGTCCCCCTCCTCGTCACTGTCTATCAGAACGACCTTCTCCACCTGGTCCTTCTGCTCCTCCTCTATGACAGTGAAGGTGCCTTGGGGCTCTTCACGCAGGACCCCCTGCTGCAGCCAGAGAGTCATCTTACGCTTCAGCGACGTCTCAGGCACCTTGAGCACTTCACTGAGCTCCGTCAGTGTCCACGTACCTGCAGAGACCATGGATATCAGAGAAAAGCCCAGGACACCAGCCCAGGAGGTGCTGAGCCTTGTGGCAGATCCAAGCCCATGAACTAGGTCTTGGTCCTGCTGCCAGAGATCTCAGAACCCAAGCAACGTGTCCCTTCCATCCCACCCACCCAACAGGAAGCAGAGAGGCACGGGTGGTAACACTGCACCTCTGCCACAGGACTCACTCTTGGTCTGGAAGTGCAGGATGATGGCAGCGTGCACGGGAGAGACAGAGAGGGAGAGGGTGCGATCTGCCAGCTCCACGTCCAAGCTCACCAGTCCCAGGTGGTACTTCCAGTTCAGGGTCCTCATGGCCTGGAAAAGGGAGAAGGAGCCACTCACAGCAGATCTTCTAACAGGAACCACCAAGTGCTGCATTATTGCAAACACCATTCTACCACCAGGGTCTCTGCCAGACACGAAAGCCACCCCCCTCCTCGTGAGTCACCCAGCACTGCCACCACCCAACCGTCCCTTGCCCCTCATGGGAAACATCCTCCTTGACACACGTTGCTGTTCAGCCCTTGTCCGAGACCAATGCCCCTCTCCTGCCTGAAAGCCGGTCACTCAGCTCACTGGTAGGGTAAGCATGGGTTGAAGAAACACTGGAAGACCAACCAGGCCACTCAGGAGAAAGTCCTACCAGAAAATAAATGCTGAGCTGGGGCAGGATTTCCTCAGAAGAGACAGAATACTCTTCTGATACAGCCACGAAAAGAGCACTGCTTGTTTTGAAGGCTGAGGGATGCTCACCCCTTGCATCCCCTCCCGCATCCTCTCCTAACAAATATTTTGCAAGCGCAGAAATCAGATGGTTTCGACATCTGGCACAAAGCCACAGCCAGAGAAGAGACAGGACCTAGAGCCATGAGGTTGCCAGCCTCGTGGCATGCATCACCTGGTGTGTGATAACAAGTTCAAGTAAGGATACAGAAAATCAAGCCTGGAGTGAGAACAGCGGGCACCTGGATGAGACACCAAACCGTGTTCAGGTTGGCTGCAAAGAACCATCGGTGTGTGCACAGACTACACTGGCACAGCAGGTAGATCAGAATCACCCATGCTCCATGTGCTGCACTCCACCAGACGAGAAGCTGCAAGGTGAGAAAGCCAAGACCAGAGCTCTGGAAATGACCTAGATCTCTCCTTCCTTTCCAGACAGATGCTCCTGGTTCCAACCCATCCTGTGTGAGCACAGCAAGATGCGCCTCAGCCTTCTCTACCTGACCACGATCAAGGGCCTGGAGACCAGAAGAATGCTGTGTGGCCGCTCACACTTGCTCTGTGTGCCTCTCTTCCACCTCTCCATGCTGTTTATAAAAGCATGGATTCAGTCTCAGCCACAGCCAAACTGACTAAAACTGCTTGCACCTGAACTGCTTAACGTTGAGTTCAGGGACCCTCCAGAAACAAACAAAACAACTCAGGAGAGACCACGGAGAGAAGAGGAAGCATCATTCCCCCAACATCAGATGAACAGTGAATCTTAACATGAGATCATGTTAAAAGAGCTTCTTTTCAAGAGGATAAACATGGGAGGAGGTGCCAGAGAAGAGGAGAGATCCAACAGGGACAGGATGTCACTCTTACTACCATAGAATTTCGGCCAACAAGCTTAGACCAACCAGGTTTAAGATGCCCAAAACTTCCACCTCAGTATCCATTTACCTAACAAACACTGGCATATTTTAGAAAATTCTATTCCCCAACTGCAATCACCACCATGACTCAGGCACCCCATAAAGAGATAACCCCTTTCGGCAATAGCTAAGGGAGCGCAGCTTCTGCACCCAACTCTAAGCCGAAGGACTTTGGGATTCCACCGAAACAGTGCGTGGTACCAGCACCTAAAATTTAAGGGATGTTAAAGGGGATTCTGCAAAAAACATACAATATAACAAAGTGTGAACAGCATACTCCTTTTTTAAGGAGGGTTAAGGTGCGTTACCTTTAATTTCTCATACTTCTTGGAATAGGCTTCCATGGCCTCCTTGACCTGCTCTGGAAGCTCTAGCTTCTCCTCTTTCAGTGGTGGCCAGAACTCACTCGACAGGATAACGGCGACAAGGCTGAAGGGTGGCCTCTCCTCCTCTGGGAGTTTCTCTTCCTCATCACGGATGTTGGCATTAATGCGCCGCGAGTCAGCCATATCCTGGAAAAGGCAGAGGAAGCAAAGGTAGATCCTTCTCTCCCAAGTCACCACCAACCCTTAGTAAAAGAGAGGCTTAAACAAGGTGACTAGGGTTGTCTCCAAATGATGATGGAGACATTGGAAAGGACACAATGGTGTGTGCCCACTAGAAATTCTGTTAGATACTCAGAAACATCTGTGAGGAGGTTGAGGAAAGGATTACAACTCAACACTAGCCTACACCAGAGTCCCTACAGACCAGTGTTCTTCCCACGCTGCTCCAAGTGAATTAAACTCCAGATTCCCAACCCTAGAGGAGCTGGAAGAGCGCAACTCTTCAATGCCCAAATACTGCACTGCAGGAAGGGCTGGAGAGACAACAGCACCAGTGCAACTATTCTCCAGAGTCGATAACCCAACCCATGGGGCTTAAAAAACAGACATGATTTGGAATGTGCTTCTGACTGTCATGGATCAGCCCCCTCACCGGGATTTTGGAAACCCCACTATCCTAAAAGACCCTTTTTGGGTCACTCCTCAAGTCCCTCCCCTTCCCCAATGAGTTCAAACACCCAGGATTTTAATTTTATTTAAAAAAAAAAAATTACTTTTAACATGACTTCACAATAGTGCATCTGAGCTTCACCAAACCGCAGCTTCAGCAGCTCCACGTTGCGGATTTCCCTGGTAAGAGAAATAGCAGATGAACCACAGGTCCCTCAGACGGACAAGCCCAGCTTGGCCTCCACCCCTTCCAACACAGCCAAGAAAGGTAGTCCCTGGCACAAGGGAGCTTTCCCTAGGAAGCCCTGCAGAGCATGTTATCTGAACAGGATGTTTTCTAGCATCTAAGCGAGGAACACTCACTTCGTAGGTCAGCAGCTTTTTGAAGTCCTTCCCATCCCTTTTATTTGGAGGAGCGTGGCACATAGCCCTCCCCCGTGACAGCACAGGCCAGCCTCAGTGTTTGGCGAGCCACTTGCCCGAGATGGCTGCTCCCAGAGGAGGCTTGCACCAGCTGTGTTTCACGAAAAGGAAAACCACTGCATCTATTAAATCAAGAAACAGAGTTGGGCTGCAACTGGGGTTTTCCTGATGCTTCATCCCTTTTTTTCTTACTTTGACACTGTCTTCCGATCCTAAGCAGCCTGCGCAGGCTGTGAGGGCCACCAGAACCTATGGGATGGAGCTATGAAGGTGTCAGTGCCTAGTTTCCTACACACTGCCCTGTTAGTGCAAGCCAAGGGCAACCCTGGGCAGGATGCAGCCCGAGAAGAGGTGAGTGCATTGCATTCTAGATGCCAGCCCAAAGCTGCAGACAAAATGCCCAAAGACATTTCTGGCTCCAGAAACAGCTGCTCGTTGGACCCAGCCTGATGCACACCTTTATCAGGGGATTTTGCCCTGGGGCTGGGCACTGGGAGCTCACCTCTCAGCACTGTAGTTGAACTGATGCAGCAGCCGGTCAGCCAGAAGCGTGCGGTACTCATTGATAAACAGGTCCTTGCTGCCATAGATGCTCACCAGCAGGCTGATGATGTCCGAGGACCGACGCTTGGAGCTCGATTTTCCTAGTGAAATCCAACAGAGGACAGCAGGAGATTAGCAGAGACCTGGCCCAGCCCAGCTCATCTCTCGAGGACTAGCAGAGGAGCTGCTCGAGGCTGTGTCAGGACGATGGGGCCAGTCTTTTTTCAGTGGTGCCCAGGGACAGGACAAGAGGAAACAGGCACAAACTTGAACATAGAAAGTTCCATCCAAACATAGCAAGGAACTTCTTTATTTTGAAGGTGGCAGAGCCCTGGCGGAGGCTGCCCAGAGAGGTGGTGGAGTCTCCGTCTCTGGAGAAATTCCAAACCCAACCTGGACACATTCCTGTCCAGCCTGCTCTGAGTGGCCCTGCTCTGGCAGGGGGTTGAACTGGATGATCTCCAGAGGTCCCTGCCAACCCCATAGCTACACGTGATTCTGATTCTGTGACTACAGCCCGCCAGAAAAAGCAGCTGCTAGGACTTCTGATCTTGGCAACTAACCTGGATCTGCATCAACCGGGTCAGGAACCCAGTCCCCTGGTTCCGCGATGTCATCATCACTCTCCTGGCCGTTCTCCAGGGTCACTGGGTCAGCTTTCGAAAGCTCGTTTGCAAGGTCACCGGAGCCCTCAGCATCCCCTGTGAGCCCGGCCACAATCTGCCGCACCGTGTCTTCCCGGGTCCTGCCAACAGGCAAGAGACACAGAACAAGTGAAGGGGGAGCAGAGGGGGAGAAAGGGAGTCCATAAGACTGACCCCACGAGCCTCTTACCTCAAATACTTCCTGATGGGCTCACAGGCGACCTCCAGAATAACCATGGAGGGGTCAAGCTCCCGCAAGGCCTTAATGGCCGAGATATAGAGAGTGATGATGTCAGATGTGTTGACTCCTAGAGGAGAGGGGCAGAGGGAGTCACGGTCCCAGAGCAATGGCTTGGATGCTCCAAGCTCCTCTGTCCGATCTCTGGAGCTGGGGCAAAGGGCTTGCTACCCCAACCAAAGGGACAGACCAGATCCATGTGGCTGAGAAACCAGTTCCAGCCCTGAACGCAGGCTCAGAGACTACCAGAAACTGGCTGAGCCCTGACTGTGTGTCAGAAGCTCAGACCACACACAACAAAAATAATTTTATCCACCTGGACCAAAGCTAAACTTTTAGCTCAGCTCCTCACCATACTGAGGTAAAAATGAGGCAAGAAGGGGCTGGGATATAATCAGCTACTGCTGCCCATCCACACTTCAACACAGTGGCCTCTCACTCATCAAACACGGAATCAGATGATGGTTCCCAGTAGATCCCCACTTGTGACAAGGACATACACGAGGATGAAAAACCCACCGGGATGAAGAAGTCGCATTTCCAGAGCGCTCTTCAGGGAGCTGAGCAGCTGCTGCCTCTGATTAGTTCTTTCCAGGCAGAACTTGAGGTCTTCCACAGCAGGCTTGGACTCTGGGAAATCTATAAACCAAGCAGTGATTAGAAACAGTGCCGTGCTCTGTGGGAAGGCAAGAGCAGACGGTGCAGTGCACCAGGAGGTGAAGACAGATCCATCATTTGTCCAGTCCAAGGAGTGAATGAACACGGAATGAGTCCCACCTACCTCGGATAATGCTGAAGAGCTCTTCAATGCGCATGCTGGCGTAGATGCGGTAGAAGAACCTTTGGACATGGCAGCGCCAGCGCTTCAGGGTGCTGCTGGCTTCTGGAGAGGAGCGCGCCGAGGGACCGTCCTGCAGGAATACCCTGCTGAGCCAGCCGATCACCTTCTCGATCCACTGCGCAGGGAGAGGGAGGGTATGGAGATGGTGACCACCACAGCCTGGATGCACAACCATGTCCCACGCTTACCCCATCACCCAGCAGCGACCACAGCAAGCAGAAACAGGCTGGTAGCCGAGGCAAGCATCACCTCCAGCTGCTCTCCTGCACCCTGGCCTGGCTTATAGCTGGGGAAAGCGCAGCTGGAAGAACATGAACTTCAACTAAAGATACAGGATATAGCCTACACAGATGTGCAGCAGAAAACAAGGGGTGACTGAGGACTGTGCGGAGGCGCTGCGCTCCAACAAAGATAGGGTATATTCAAACACTTGCAGACTATTCTATTCCTGCAGAATTCCACTCCAGTCTATACTTGCAGGACTATTCTCTTCATGAGGATATGAGCAAATCGCCCATCACACCATCCTTGGCCCAAAATTTCTGACTCCTGTGATCAACGAAGAGCAAATGAGCCCTCCCCAGGACTCACAGACACCGACCAAACTCGGGCACTTGAAATCAAGACCTCAAATACCAGCCTTGGCACCAAATAATAAAATAAAAACCTGAACAGAGAGCACCAGAAGGTTAATTTTTTTAGATTTTATTTTCTACAAAGAAATGTGTAATTACCGAATTTCAAAGGCACTCAACTAAAATATCCATATCTTCAAAAGAAATGCCTTTTAAATTTTTTTTTTAAATTTCCCCTTTAAGGTGGCAAATATGTGGTATTTCTTGGGATAGTATTTAAGTATTAAAGCTACTAGATATTAGTAATTTTTGATACGCAGCAGATCCTGAAAGCCTGAAACAAAAATGCTAAGTCAAGGTCTGGCTGGTGTTAATTGTTAATTATATACTCAACTGGGGAAACAGGAAAAAAAGGCACCAGTTCTGGCAATGCCAAGGCAGGACAAACCTGAGAACTGGGCATCGATCTGGGCAAAACTGGGGAAAAGCTGATCAAGAATTCTCCTAAAGGACAAAAAGAAAGGACTATAAAATTGAGTTGCTTTGCATCAGTAAAGGAATACAATTTTTATCAAACCAACCCATTGTTTCCCATGTTTTTATCTTCTCTGGTTGCTTCTGCTGCAGCCCTGATTATCAACCCACACTGCAGACGGCTGTCGATGTGTCTGAAAAGGGGGTTTGCTCTCAGCACTTATGCTTTCAGCAAGCTGTTTCTAAGACTCCTATTTTATCTGTAGCTTGCCAGCCTTGTGCTTTTTTTTTTTTCTTAAAATCACCTCTTCCTAATTCTGACCCTCTCCAATATTCTGTGGCCAAATGCATCAGCCTTTCTGAAGGGGTGGGAGCAAGGGGACCTTCTGCAAGGTGCAGAATGCAGTTGCGTTTTCTCTGGTGCCTTTAAAATGTCCTTAAACAATCTCCAGGTCATGCAAAAGCATTTCACAGTAGGTACAATAAAGTAAGCGTCGCACAGCAACTGAAGGGAAGTAAATATACAAGGACTGCTGATGTTTACAGACGACAAAAACGGCTGGTATGGCAAGCAGAAAGGAAATCAGGGCAACCATGGAGAGCAGTAGGGTCTGCATGGCAACCTGGCTTCACAACACTGGCATAGGCAGGGTCACACATGGAGGAACAGCGAGCGCCTGCGGAGCCAGGACTGTATCCTGGAACAGCCATAACCCAGAGAATAATTGTATTTCAAGGTCACGCTGGGTAAACAGCCCAACACAAACTCAGTTTAAGGCAGCAGGGAAACAACTGGGTGGGTGAAAGGGAGGATTTTAATTCTGTGTTTGGCCCTCGGGTGAGATGGATACCAGAGTATCACCTCCCATCCTCACTCCCCATTTTAAAGGGGTGCTGAAAAATTGGAAAGAAGAAAGCAAAATTGGAAAGAAAAAAGCCACAAAAATTCTAATTATGGGCCCATCTCCACAGAGGGAGGGTCCTCTGCAGGCTTGGCAGCACTAGCAGTTTGTAAAATGGATCTTGTAGTTTGTAAAACAGACCCATAGAAATTCCCTCATTACTACAGACATCATCAAATGAAATATAACAGCCAACTACGCGCAGGCAAGAGCAAACCTTCCCCTCTAGCAAAAATCAAAACGGGGAGTTTTAACCAGCTCTTCTGCTGATGGTGCGGTCGCAGCCCTGGCCCAGGGGCTCAGGCTCACTTTTAGGCTGAGCTGCTCAAGCAGTAAGAGCAGCAGCTGCACGGCCCCAAAGGAAGGGCCCTGGCTGCCCCCCGCCAGCCTCACCTCCTGGAACTCGTTGAGGAAGGAGTGCTCGTATTCCCCCCTGCATCGCTGCTCCATCCTCTCCTCGATCATCCTGTGCAAGATGGTGGTGACGGCGTCGGCGCTCACCCTCTCCAGCAAATTCAGCCGGCGGCTGCAGACACAGACAGTGACCCCACTCAGAGCGTGTGGAGGCGAAGGTACAAGCAAATAAACAAAATCTAACAGCCTGGAGGCACCTTCCTCCCCGCACGCTCCACAGACACAGGCCTGGCTCTTAGTTTAAGTACTCTGATAGCCCCCCATAGACACGCTATGCAGATAATACATGGCACTACTGCTATCCCATCTTCCTTAGGAACGTTATTTTCTAGCCATCAAAAGCTTTTTCATTTAGAAGAGTTTGCTGCTTTGCGGACAGAAGGCCTTAGAGCAAGAGGAAGAGACCCTCGTATACAAGGAGAGGCCCTTTCTGTCTCAAGACCTGCTCTAGTTCAGCCACCAGTTGGCACCCAGCGACAGACACCCCGTGTCTGGTTCTCTACCCAGTACCACGGCACACCCCGACCCCATGTGTAACTCCTCCCATTTTCAGATGATCAAGAAAACCTGCCACTGCTCCCCATCCGGGCCATCTGAGCGACAGCCACCGCCCCGTAACCTACGTACAGGATGTCATTGAGCTGCTGAAACTGCTCCATGGCTTTGGGGCACCAGCACTGCTCTCTCTTGCTGCTGCAGCCTGCGCACAGCGGGCTCTCTCCTCCGCCCTCCTCCGTGTCGCTCTCCTGCTCGGTCTCGCTCATGCTGCTCTCGCCCTCGGTCATTCCATCTTCTCCTTTCTTCCACTGCCGCATGTATATCCGGAAAGTGCGGCTGTAGAACTGCTGGATCATCTCCTGGAAGGACTTGGTGGTGGAGAAGAAAAGGATAGCTTTGAACATGGTGTAGACTTTCTCTTGCAGCATCTGAGCGCCCGTCCCCAGCAGCAAGCCCGCCTTGGTCCACCTCTCCAGAAGCTCCAGGCTGTTCAGGTAAGGGTCCAGGCGGCACTTGAGAAGACAAAAGGCGTCCAGAAGGAGCGAGGAGCACTGTGGCTCCTCGGCCGTGTTTTCATACTGGCCGATGCAGTTCCAGAACTCAGGAGCTATGTTGGCCTGGAGGTCTGTCTGCAGCACCTCGATGAACCACTCCTCCACGATGGAGTGCAAGTCATAGCAGCGCAGCACCTCCAGGGCAGCCTGCAGCTCGGCATCCTTCAGTGGCCCTGTGGTGTCAGACCTCGGCGCCGCCTGAAAAACAGAGGGGAGACAGAGTTAAGGATGCACAGACTTCTCCGGGAGGATCTGCAGCAGCAGAGACCGCCCCTCCCAAAGAGGGGGGGTCCCAATGCACATGGGCTCTACTGTCAAACACCATGGAGGAACCTCCATGGAGACGTGCTGGGGTCTTGACCTGCTGCTGGAAGCCAAGTGCCACCTCCCAGGCCCAGCACCCAAATACTGGCCATTTTCCTTTTGACAGCTGATGCAGGACAAGGCTGAGAGAGATGGGACTCTTCAGCCTGGAGGAGAGAAGGCTGAGGGGAGACCTTATTCATGCTTCCAAGGATCTAAAGGGTAGGTTGAGGGAGGATGGAGCCGGACTCTTTTCAGTGGTTCCCAGGGACAGCATGAGGGGCAACGGGCACAAGCTGGAACATGGGAAGTTCCACCCCAAGGTGAGGAAGAACTTCTTTTGGGTGAGGGTGGCAGAGCCCTGGCAGAGGCTGCCCAGGGAGGGTGTGGAGTCCCCTTC
>JAOTQQ010000007.1:10795904-10824215 GCA_026546715.1 Gallinago undulata
CCCCCCCCCCCCCCCCCCCCCCAGGACAGGCAGGGGCTGTGGATGTGCTGTGGGGTGTGATGGAAAGCAGCTGGTCCAACAGCTCCTCACGCCTGGTTGGCCAAACGCTGCCTCCTCTCTCGGCAGCGGGAGGGTTTCGGACGGCATCTGCAGGAAGGGTGGACAACAATCCAGTGTAGATACAAAAGAAGGAAAGACTGAGGTCTCTGACAGACCCAGCACGGAGGAAAGAAAAAAAAATCAGTGGTTTGAAGAAAAATCACCCTGTGCTTCTGTGCAGTCTTATATTATGTTCGTTGCTGCACTGGTTGTCCAGAAATCTGGTCAATGAGACAAAAACCACAAGCCATCACTCCAGATACCCGAAAACTACAGCAGCAGAGAGCTTGGAGTGCATCAGGAAGCCAGTTGATATACAGCATCCCATGGAGGTTTGTAAGAAACAAGCCTCCGGGCTGGGCAGAAAAGCTCCCCGAGCACCAAACCCCACTTGGTTGGTGGAGACTCTGCCCAGAGGAGCTCAGGGTCCATGTGAAGAGAAGGGTCTAACAGAGAAGAAGCTCCCAGCTCTGCGCCGCCATGGGGTGAGAGGGAAGGTCCCTGCACAAAGAACTGCTTGTAAGACTGGGAACAGAGGGCAGAAGTAGATATTTCATGGTGGACAAAAATCCCCACAGGGTTTACCCTGGTCTTTCCATCTGACACAGCCTGACCGTTCCCACAGATCAGCAGATTTATCTGGAGGAGGTGGAGCAGCAGTTCATGAACTGTCTACCTCCACGGGGACCTTCATTCTTTCCTTTCCAGCCTGCAGTCCGTGATGTAGACATCTTCCACGCAATGCAGTTTTCTCTCTGAAACTTTCAGGTAAAGGATTTTGGGGGAAATGAGCCATTTCACAGGAGTCATGCACTTATGTACGTGCCTGTAGGTCCACGGTCCTGTGTCAGCACCAACTCCAGGCACAATCTCTATGAGCAAGCAGCCTGGAAGAGTAGCAACAGCACCAGCACGTTACCAAGGCATTTGCTATCATTCAGGAGAAGATAAGGAGCTTTTGTAGATCTAAAGCCTTTCCTGGACACAGGAAGAAAGGGCTTTTCCCTGACAAGTACCCAGAGGAATAGAGGCTTGGTTCCTCTATTGGATTAACCCATATTGCTGTGGCCGAAGCAGCCTAAGGATGCCCGGAAAACTGCAAGGTGCCACTTCCAAACCATACTTCACTGTCATTCTGTAGAAAAGGAAGAGTTTTGGGGGCGCAGGAGTTGGCTGCTTCACCACAGCCTCGCTCGATCATGCTTTTTCAAGCCTTTCCCAAGAGCCATGCTGAGCTTTGCTCAACGATGAGCTGCGTGACGGAGCGAGTTGCTGGCTGGAGCTGGCAGCGGGGAAGGAAGGAAGCCGTGTGGCTGGGAGGAGAAGAGTGGGCACCTCCAGGACCGCATCCCAGCACCCAAGGCACAAGGCAAAACAAGAAAGTCTCCGTTTACAAGGCAAGCCCCACAGCCAGCTCCGTGTAATCAATATGCCGAAGCACATGGCAGACAGGAGCAACGCATGGAGATTCGAAATATTAAACTCCTCGCACAAGACAGGGGGGAAGTTTCAAGTTCCTACTGAGAAGTGACAGGGCAGGGACAGTCCCCGAGAGCACCCAAGGGCAGGCAGCTTTGTTAACTCTTCTGTGTCAGCCAAGAAGAGGTTCCAGTGCCCAACCAATGGCGGGGCGGCCGGAGTCCTCGTCTGCCAGGGTACAAAGCCACCATTCACCCAGGGACCCCTTCATTCCTCCCCACATCTGCGGGCAGAGGAGCCGGAGCCTTCCACAGTCTGACAAACAAGTCAAATACTGCTTACTCAGTCCATAAAAATTGGACAAATCTCCCTACATATCTGGAACAGATCTCATCTGAGTACACAAAGAGCAGGCAGAAATGAGAGACAATTAGTGCCAAGACTCCGTATCTTCATAAACAACGCACAAAACTCCCAAAGAGCAGAGGATTCTGCTTTACAGGCAGCTCCGAGCCCACGGTCTGTGGCTCCGCCATGGCGCTGGGAGATGCCACCCACCAACATTTCTGTGTAACCGAGAGTGACCAGAGCATTCCACACAAATACCTCCGTCTGGTGCAAGTGAACCATCTCCTGCCAGAACAGGACGGATGGAGCATCACTTCCTGGGAAATACGAGGAGATTGGGAACAGAATTACTTCCCAGCCTGGCAAAGAGCTCGTTCTACCCTTCAGGAGGCAAAATGACACAAAGAGGCATTAGCTGCACGACAGAGCTCACGTCTCTCTCTGCCCTTTTTCTGTAGGACTAATATGCAGAAGCCACTTCCCTGAAGAGAAGTGATTCAGTGCAGCAAGTTCTCCAGGGGGGTAGGGATATGGCTCAGAGCAGCGTTTTCCCTAGCTGCAAGCTATAACATTTCCCTAGGCACCCGAGGGTTTTGCTCTCATAAGCATCTGAGATATTTTCCTCAGCTCGTAGTCCATCCGATGCCTACGGAACAGCGTAGGCTCCATCCAGGCAAGTCCCCAAGATCATCTGAAGGGCGCTTCTCAGAAGACATCAGCACTGAGATCCTTCAGTCCGGATTTTGCCAGGATGTTTGTGAAGTTTCCCTATGGGATACAGGCGCTTCGTGTGACTCTTCCTACACACGCTGTCCACGCAGCGATACGTTACAGCCCTCACTAGGAAGAGTCTGGGTTTATAAATATATTTTAAACTGCCCAGCTTTCGCTCAGGAGGGGACCAAGCACCACCCTGGGGGCAAAGGAGATGCTGCTGCAGCAGCTCTGACTGAGATTTCCTTTACTGCCACTGAACCTGGAAAGTAAAGATTTTAATTTTTCCTACTGTCTCCTTCATGTAACACAGACAAGCAGGACTTCTGCCCCAGCCAGTCGGACTGTGTAGTTACAATCATAGAATTGTCAAGGTTGGGAGGGACCTTTCAGATCATCTAGTCCAACCATCAACCCAACACTGCCCAAACCCATCACTAACTCAGGAACACCATGAGCTTGTACTGGAAAAAACAGAGAAGGGAGCAAAACCCGAGCCCAAGACAAACTGGATAGTTCAGATGGAGGAAAATTATAAACCATCTCCAATCTGGTCTACAGATTAAAGAAAGCAATTAAGATAACATTAACCGTAATCCTCGCGATGGGAATTCACAGCACAAAGCACTTCAAATCTCTCAAGCTCTGGGGCGGGCTGAGCCCTGGGCATGTCCTAACCCGCTTCAAAGGCAGGCTGGGCTCTGATTTGCGTAAGAGTTTCTATTTTAGCCTTTCTATCCCCTTCCCTGTGCTGCCGACAGCGGGGCAGGGGACGGCAGGAAGAGACACAGGGAAGGGAATTGGAATTTGGGAGCAGCTTCGGCGGTCGCTGGGGCAGGAGGCGATGCATGGGAGCAGCAGGGCCACGGAGAGCCTCAGCCACAGAAGATTTCCCACTACGGAGATGAGATAAATATGACTCATCTGCTCTGCCAGGGGTTTAGAGCAACAACTTCAAGAAGTTGTCAGGCAGCGGGGTAACAAAAAAAAAAACCCCAAAAAAACGAAACCCAACCTACTTCCCCACTGACAGCCTCAGGCCCAGCTTGTGAGGTGGTTTAAAAACTACAACCACAACGAGATACTGATTTCTAGAGTCTTAAGCATCAACATCACAGGCTAGAAATCAGCAGAATTAGAAAAGGGCAGGGAAATTGCCCGGCGTGGGTGAAGGAGCCTGTTCCCATCTGACAGGCGGTGGAAATCACCTCCGCCGGGGAGGCACCACACCTCCTCGGGTAAGACACGTATTATTCTCAGCAGGACTTGTCACCGCTGACTTCATCTACGGAAAATTCAATACGTCCGTGTCCGATACGTGCTGCAGCCCCTCCTTAAAGGTGGCAGATGTATCTGTGCAGCAGAGCACAGCCACGAGGCAGAAAACAACAGGAGCACTCCAGCTCTCCCAGCTAAATAACACAAATCTGTGTCCTGACCCCTCCAAAACACAGAGCTGAGGGAATCCAAGGCATTTCTGCAGAAAGATTTTTGCTTCTACCACCAGGTTAATTTACTTGTGTTGTGGTTAATTTACACATGGCAAATAAATACTTCAGGCAGTCACCGATATTTAGATTCCAGACTGTGCAGACTTGCTCCAGACAGGTCTGGGCAACAGTTGGAAGTGTTCATCCCTGCCAACATCTCGTGCCCACACCTGGTTCTCACAGGAGACCATCTCCAGCAGAACCCAGCAGATGGGAAGTCACAGAGCAAGAAGAGCAGCAGGTTAGACCAACAAAACTGCCGCCCGGTCCTGCCCATGAGGAAAAGCTGAGGGATGCTCAGAATCACCTTTTAACGGGCATTTAAGTGGGCATTAAGGCACAGTCAGGCATTATGCAGTTCAAAACATTAGAAAACGGACCATGGTAAAGTCCATGTAGGTAGAACTTTTTGAAGTTCAGCAGAAGCTGAACATATCTGAAGGCAATTTTGTGAAAAAGCAGGAAAACATCAGACTCCAACTGTTTGGGTCCCACCAACCCGGCTGTTGGAAGCCCTGTTCACACAAGGCTGCAGGTCACCTCCCAGCACTCAAACTGCCAGCTGTGACAAGCCAAAAAAACCCCAAACATTAAAACCATCAACAACCTGATGTCTGTTGGTTCTCAAGACCTGTTATTTACAGCACTTTGGGTGGCCTGGCAAGAGGTCACCTTTCCTGCTGGATTCCCAAGAGGTACCAGGTCCTGGAGGGGACAAACATACTGTGATTTGGGATACATTTCAGGAGTGACAAGACATAAGGAAGGAGCACAGTCGGGGCAAATTCCGTACAGACAGGACCTTCCTAGCAGAGTCCAGCCTCCAAGGGCTGGAGGGCGAAGAAGGAGGAAACATGAAGCTGAGGAATGACAACTGCTGGCAGCCAGCAGCCCCTTCCCGTCCCTCGCTCCAACATGCCAGTCACATGTTTTACAGAAACCTAGATTTCTATCTTGCTGACAACTTTATTGTACGTTATTCTGGCAGGTAACCAAACCAGGATTGGCTCTTGTCAGCTCAGCCGAGATAGATTTTATCCTCCCAGATCCCAAAGATCCACAACCTGCAGCAAAGTCTTCCCTTCCTCCTGGGGCTGTTATCAGGCTGCAGCATCTTTACAACTTCTGTAATAAAGTACGAAGAGGAGCGCTGAACAGAGGTCACCAACAGCCTTCTGCATCCTCTGCCCCACTCACTCTTCAGAATAAAGGTCAGTAGGTCTCCTTCCATCCCTGCACATGTATCCTGTCCTCACCACCCGAGCCCGGCCAGCATCTCCCAGCACGTCACTTAATTTTCAAACTGCAGTCACACCCCCCCTGCTTTACCTGAACTAACCCTCACACCTCTTGGAGAGGTCTCCAAACAGCTGCAGAGTGGTGGATGAACAGGCTTGAAGGGCATCTTAACACCTGCAGGAGGACAAGAGCTCCAACTCCCTGCCCACATGGGCAGCCCAGTCCCCGGGACAGGCACGGCTGGGGCTCTCCCCTCCACCTGCAGATCTTGTCCATGTCCCATCACACACAACTCCATCTTCACCCTCACAGCCCTGGGTGAACAAGGACTGTCCCACTGCAGATCTTGCCTGTGTCCTATCACACACAACCCCATGTTTGCCCTCACAGCCCTGGGAGAACAACAACTATCCCACCACAGCAGCTCCAGTTGGCATGAGAGAGGTGGGAAACCATTGCTTTTATTCTGACACAGGAACAGCATTTCTCTCTCTCTCTCATCAGCTCAATATCCAGCTCCAACCCCCAAACAAGCAGCTGCTTCACATATTTGAAGTGTCTGGAAGGAGCAATAAAGCTGCTTTTTCTGAAAGACCTTGAACACCAGCAGGCCATGGCAAAGTCCTGCGGCACAGCTGAGAGCAGGGGCTGGAGCTCCGTCCCCGCTGTCCCCATTGCCCTTCCAGCCCAAAAAGCCACAGAGGATGTGGACCAAGTCAGGTCCGTGTTGCCGGCATCTCTACCACAGTCAGGCACTCGGTGGCCAGAAGAGGGGATGGAAAAGGCAGGCTGAATTTCTGCAATTGAAGAAAAACATGATTTGCATCTCTCGGAACAATCTGTGCAACTGCCAGGACTGCCTCCCACCCCCCAATAAATCATTAGCCCTGACTGCAAGCACAGACACCCGCCGAGCCGCAGCGTTCCCGGGCTGGGCCAGACCTGCTCTTTATCTCGCCCAAACTCCTGCTGGGCACCAGCAGGAGGATGAAGTTTTCCAAGCCATCGGGGTTTCACTAAACACCACTTTCTTGAGCCTGGAGCACACTTTAAAAACCTTGCAGAGAATCTAAGGCAAGTTTTGGAAAGGAAGATGCTCAGCAGGAGGCAGGTCTGCCGGGGGAGAACCAGCCCAAAAGACCCGGACAGCTGCTCAGGTGATGAAACCAGCATCAGGTTTGATTTTGATAGCTCCAAAAAGAAAGGGACATGGACACTGGTTTTACTGCAGCTCCCAGCTCACAGGAAATGCCTGCATCTGCCCAATTCAGGCCAAAACTGAATTTCTGAAAACCCCGACATACTAGATGATCTTTAGATGTCCCTTCCAACTCTGACAATTCCGTGATTCCGTGATCTACAAAACAGAACTCTTGGTTTTGGCCGGTTGCCTTGGCGACACACAGATCTCTTGGGAAGAAACCAAGGAATGTGTCCTCACACTGGCTCCTTCCTTTTCAGGCATCAACACTCAGCCTTCTTACCCAGAGTAAAAGCCACAAACATCTTCTAGGTTAGGAGTGAACAGAAATCTGTCCATGGGCTTTCCACTGGCTACTGAGTCAAGCGACACTGCATGCTCACCACCTCCAGTGAGGAGAAGGGAACCGAAAGAAAACCTGGTATTTCTCCTACTCTCCATCGCCACATTGCAATTTTACCCAGCAACTTGTGGCTCTACTACTTCTCTTTAAGCTGGAACTCATTTTCCAAAGGGTCCCCCATCTGTTTCAGCTCCTGAGTCCTGCAGCACAACAGGCAGTTCCTCCTTCGCTTTTAACATCTCTCTTCCCAGAAACTAGATGGCTGTGCAAGTTCTCAGGCAGGACATCCCCCACGTACAGTTAATTCTCAGCAAACGCTACTACAGTTGTACGTGACACACACAAGCATTGAGCACTATTCATCTCCAGAGTGCCCGCAGAGTGCTCTTAATGCCACTAAGCTGATAAGAACAGAAGCGGAGAAGCTACATGACCTGCCCAATGTCACACAAATCCACCCCGGAGCCGACAAAAGAGTCCCCAACCAATTTCAAAAATTCATACAGTATTTTAGGTTGGGAAAGGATCTCTGGAGGTCTCTAGCCCAGAGTTCTGCTCCAAGCATGTCCAACCGGATCAGCTGTCCAAGGCTTTCCCCGGGCAAGTTTCAAATAGCTCCAAGGACGGAGATGCCACCACTTCTCTGGGTTCCTGTTCCAGTGTTCAATCAGCCCTTAAACAATTCCGTCGCCACACTAGCCTTGTCCTCGTCTCCCTTCCTTCTCTTTATACAGTTTAAGGGTAGCTCCCACCACACACTGCTTTTCGGTTTTGCCTACTTGAGCTTTATTTTATTATTTTTGCTTTACTCTGTTACCTACCAGCAAGGCTGCTGCCCCAACAGCACCCCCTGCACCAGGAAATCCGTTCCACCGGCTGCAGCAGAAGCCGGGGTTATCTAAGAGAGGCTGTCCTGCAAGGTTTCATGTGTATTTTCTGCTCCATCACAAGGTTACCCATAGTTGTAACACACCTTCTTGCTATTTTCACCATTTATACCACACACCTGATGTGGTGTAAATCCGATTAATACCCCAACCTGCACAGAGCAAAGAAAACAGCTGGAATTGAGTGCAATCCAGCGGGCACACAAACAGCAGAACAATTCCAGTGTGATTAATCCAGTGTGATTAAGACAAGAAAACACCACGGGAGCACCGAGCGAGTGTCAACACTCCTGCTTATTCGCTTATTCTGGATCTCATGGAGCTCGTGCTCCCAGATCTGCTACCTGCATTAGTCATCATCAAATTAACACGGACTGGGTGCTCTTACGAAGGAATCTAACAATGTCAAGCCACGAGAAAGAGCACTCCCTGCCTCCCTCCTAAATGAGATGCACCTTATTCAAAGGATTTCCTCAAATTATAATGCTCAGTGCCTCAGGCGCCCGCATGGATTCAGTCCATCAAATATTTAGTCGAATTTAGGTAACGGAACCTAAAACAAATCTTCCTGCTATGGAAAAACATGTCCTGTCACAGACCTAGAAATGGGGATTTGTCACCTCACTGTGCTGCTTTCAGAGCCCAACAACTCAGTCTTAGTCCTCCAGCGCAGCAAAATAACCCCATCATTCAGCATGAATGTGTCTTTATCGTACCCAGACGCGTTTCATCACACCATACAAAGATTAATTCTTAATTTAAGGCTCACAAGGATCTAAGTTAGATCCCAAGCAGTGAGAAAACCTGACATTCCCTCCAAAGACGCCTGGAGCAATCGATGTCCCGCAGACCTTCAGCGATGCCACCACACATCCAGAAGAGCAGCCAGGTGGTATAATCCTATCAAGGGGAGTTAAGTTGTTGCTGATCTGTTTCTGCCTAATAGAGACCTAATTCTCGAGCCTCTATCAATAGATCACTAATGCGGGGAAGACACCAGCCACTGTACTGTGTCACAAGCCGGGCAGTGACCATGAGGAACCTCAACCTGTCCAATAGTGAGCAGACACAGCAAGCAGGGCCAGAGAGGGGGCAAGTCCGCAGCCCTTCAAACCACGGGACTCACCTCCAGTTTCTAAATTTCACTCTCTGTTATCACACCTCCGAGAAGTGACTGTGGGAAGAGGCCCTGCCGTTATCACATCCCACTCCCATCTACTCTGTGGACCAGCACCCAGGGACCTCTGGCTCCCGAAAGGATCAGAAAGATGCTGCCCATCTTCCCACCCAGTGCCTCGTGGGAAGACAAGCCAAAAGTAGTCCCAACTACTTCCAGCCCAGCCGTTCAGCAGAGGCACCCCAGGCAGTTACCTTCTTGCGACGGGAGCCTGTCTTGCTCATGCAGGACCTCTCCAGGGACAGGTATCCCCCGATGACTTCGATCTCGTTCACAGTGGGGTAGCGCTTTTTATGGGACACCCCCGCTTGGGGCCCATCAGCGTTCTCCACGGCTTTGCCTTTGCTCTCCTCCTCCTCTTCCTCCCGCTGTGGCCTTCCGCTGGCATCAGTAAGAGTCTGCAGCCCCGAGGCAACGGGCTTGCTTTTGGGCACGACAGTGAAGGTGCTGCCTCCCCTCTGATGGGGGACAGAGTGGGGTCTGTAGAGGGGCACAGAGGAAATCTCCATCTCCATATCAGGGCTGGCTCCTCCACGCTGACCCGCCAAGCTCCCCGTCCTCGCAGCCGAGCGGGCCCTGGGGGAAAGCTCCCCACTCTCTGGCTCCACAATGTCATCGATGAAAGTCACAGGTACCAAGGGTTCCAGAGGTGACGGCGGGGAAGCGATGGGCTCCTCCTGCTCCGAGGCAGAAGCCCTCGGGGGCTCTTTGGGTGCTTTCTCCTCCGAGGGTGGTGGCGGTGGCCCCGGCCTGGCGCTCTGGGCAGGGGGCTGAGCCGGGCCCCCCTCCCGGCGGGGCACAAAGAGAAAGGAATTGCGTGAATTCAGGCGTAGCTTGGCCAGGGCTTGGGCCTGCAGGTCGTGGGCTGGGATGGCAGCCAAGTCAGGCTTGGGGGCCGGGAGGATTTCGAAGGAGCCCCCAGCCCGGGGGGCAGAGGCGGAGAGCGGCTGAGTGGAGCTGGTGGCACTGGGGGCCAGAGTGGCACTGGGCGGGGGGGACACGGCCGCTTCGGCTTCCTCCGGCTTTGGCCTCCTGGCGTTGGCTCTGGCATGGGCAGGGCTGGCGGATGGCACTGGCAGCCCCTTGGGTGGCGCAGGGCGGCCGGCGGGGACGGCACCGGGCTCGGGGAGGCGGCTGCCGGGGGGCAGCCCCCGGGGGGTGACGGTGAAGGAGTTGGAGCCGATCTTGTGGAGAAAGCAGTTGGCCTGGGGGGCTGCGGCTTTGGGGGCAGCTGGCACCGCCTGGGGGGCTGCGGGCTGGGGGGTGACAGCCCTGGGGGAAGCCGGGGCCACGGGCTGGGGGGTGACAGCCCGGGGGGAAGCCGGCTGCAGGACAGGAGGCTGGGGGGCGGCCGGGGGGGTGGCAGGCCGGGGGGGAGCTGGCAGCGGCTGGGGGGTGGCCGGCACCTCCGGGGGGGTGGCAGCCCCGGGGGGAGCCGGCAGCGGCTGGGGGGCGGCCGGCGGAGGTGCCGGTGCTGCCTTCGGGGCCGAGGCCCGGGGGGAGCCGGGTCTCCTCTGGGGAGGTGCGGAAGCCCCGGGGGAACCGGGTACCACCGGCGGAGGGGGCGGCCCGGCCCGGGGGGAGCCCGGTCCCACCTGCGGAGGAGCGGCCGGTCCGGGCCCGCTCAGCGCCTCCCCGCCGCGGCGTCGGCGTCCCCGCGGCCGCTGCCCGAACTTCTCCAGGAGGCGGCTGACGGTGCCCGGTTCGGCCGCCTCGGGCGACTCCGGCGGCTCGCTCGCCTCGTAGATGACGACCTGGTCGGCGCGGATCTCGGCCAGGGCGGCCCCCCGGCGGGCCAGCAGCTCCCGCAGCGGGTCGGGGCGCCGCGGCGGGTCGGAGCCGGAGGCGGCCGGGTCCCGGCGGCGGCCGGGCAGCGCGTCCCCGTCGGCGAAGCAGGCGGCGGCGTCGGGCTGGGACTCGATGATGAGGATGTTGTCGGCGCGGATGGTGCGGATGCCGGGCACGGCGCTGTACAGCTCCAGCAGCTGCTGCAGCGGCCGCCCCGACCCGCCGCCCTGCCCGGGCAGCCCCTGCCGCAGCCGCCGCCGCTCGCTCTCCAGCCGCATGAAGGGGTTCTCCCGCAGCGGGCCCAGGCTCTCCGCCACCACCAGCCGCTCCCCCGCCGGGGGCTCCGGCTCGCCGCCGCCCGCCCCGGCCAGCTTGGCCCGCTTCCTCTCCAGGATCTCCCGCTTCCAGGCGGGCTGAGCCCGCGGCCCGGCCCCGAGCGGCGGCTCGGCACTGCTCATGGCGGCGGCCCCGGCGGCACTGCGCTGCCCAGCCGCCGCCGCCGCCTCCTCTTCCTCCTCCGCTCCGCCGCACCTGAGCAGGCCCCGCCGCCGGCCGCCGCACCGCCCCCGGGCCGCCCTTCGCCGGGCGGGGCGGGCGCCATGACAGGCCCCCGGCGGGCGGGCCGCTCCCTCAGGCCATGGCCGCGGCCGTGCCGGCGCTCCCCGCCGGGTGCGGGATCGGTGTTCAGGGAGATCCGCCCCGTTACCTGCCGGGAGGGGAAAGGGAAGGTGGCTAGAGACCTGCCGGGGTCCCCCACACCGCCCTCCCCTCACACACCTGGGCCACAGGCCGGGGCAGGCCCCAGGGGTCTCGGGCCTGACAGGAGCTGTGGTGACCCACCATAGATAGCAAAAAAAAAACCACCACCCTAATCTGCTCTTTGTCCTCATCCTGGGCTGGCCGTGTGGTGCCAGGCCAGGAGCAGAAAATGCCTTTTGGAGTCTCCCTGCCATAATCTCGGCCACAGTCTGAGGAATCACAGAATCTTCACGGCTGGAAGGGGCCTCTGAGATCATCGAGTCCAACCACAAAGAGCAGGCGTCTGGGCACAAGCAGCCATGGAAGGAGCCGTCGCCACCAGAGGAATTGTCTTATCATTCATCCCCTGGAAGGAATGTCTTATCACTCATCCCTGTCAGCACAGAGATTTAGGGCGAGCTCTGGAGGAGACAAGGGGACGGGGGGGGTTCAGGGCACACGGCAGCCAAACAGGAAAACATTTTCCCCGCTGCCTTGGCTGTTGGTCAATGGCCACTTCTTGGGCACAAAAGCGCGGGGGAAAGTGTTGCCATGGTGTTATTTCCTATTTTTAACCACCAGCAGGTTTCTTTGGGAAGTCGGTGCAACCGGGAAACGATCGCGCCACAGAAAGCTCAGGACTTTCCACGCCTCCGATAAGGCTGTGTGCCAAAATCCTGGGCCTGGGAGGCGCGGGGGACATGGCCCGCCATGACGTAAATAACCTTTGGCCAGAAGTTTCCGCGGTCCCAGCCTGGCAGCCCTGCGGAGCCGCTTCGACGTGAGCAACTTCACCCTGCTCCTGCCGGGCTGCTGGAAACACAGGTGTGTTTACTGGAAGGAGCACCGTATCCTGCTGATAAGGCTCTTACCTTTGCACCCCTGAGCCAGAACAGAGCAATGACACCTTCTTCGATTGATACCTGGAAATGATACTACTGAAAATAGCGTTTTATTGCCCGGGTGCTGGGAGCTGTGGGATGCCCAGATGCGCTGGGTGCCCCGAAGAGCTGCTCTGCTCCTCTGGTTTGTGAGCTGGCAAACCAGAACTGGATGGAAGGCGGCAGTGCTTTGCAATTCAGCTTAAATAACACAGGGATGGTTTAAGGTTTGCTCATGACCCACTGTGCTCGGCCGAAGCAGAGGTCCACAATGCACCATCCTGTGTCCTGGGGCCTGCAGCGGGTGCCGGGGGCTGAGGATAAAGACTGGGAAGCGGGTAGTGACATTTCCCCGCCTCTGGTGACTCATGGCTCAGGCACGTCCAGAGCCAACAATGTGCCTTTGTACTGGGGAGATCTCAATGGATTTCTCTTTCGTGGTCTTGTCTGGTTGGCTTTTGAGCCCGTGTAAAGCCCATAAATCCTGAAATAATGAATCCCACAGTTTATCTGCACCTGGTGCAAAGAAAACGCCTCCCTTTATGGGGATTGAATCTGACATCTGCTGGTTTCACTGCATGCCCGCCTGCCTTTAGAACAAAAAAAATAAATCCAGCCATTATTCACCTCCTCCCCTGCCAGTCAAGATGTGAGAGCCATCTATCGTAGTTTCTGCCAATTCTTTCTGAGTCAGTGACACAGCGTTAAGGACCGGCAGGTGAAACTTGCCTGGCAAGCGAGCGCTTTGGAGCTAATCCCCTGCCTCGCTGTGTTACACCCCCAGCAAACTCGAGCCCTGCCCCAGAGCCGTTACAGAGGCCCCGGGAATCCTGCTCACGTTTTGGCAAGAAAACAAAAGCTCGGTTACAAACCCCAGGTGTGAGGACGGCAGGGGATAGGACCCGCAGGGTGCCACCGTGTAGCACGGGCACGAGTTCCCGGTGTCCAGGCGGTGCCAGGGCACAGCTGATGTGGCTGCGGAGCTGGAGAGGGGACGGCGAATCCGACACATCAGTGCCAGACATGGCACAGGGCGCTTCCCAAGCACAGGGAAGAGGGAAAGAGGAATTCACTCGGAGACACATGAATTCACCTTAAACCCCTGAGAGACATCTCCGTTCCTCACCCTTTTACAGGGCAGAGCAAAACTCTGCCTGCACAGCTCCTGCTCTAGGCCTGTGTCCATCACACCACCGTGCGGAATGGAGCACGAAGGGAGAGGGAAGAGGGTGACAGGTAAAAATAATCTGGTTTAACTGGGTTCCTGCAACAAATTTGACTTTGTACCCTAAGACACGGATTTGAAAGCAGGACAGTGCGGCATGGAATGGTTCCAGAGTAAAGAACAGAGACCGTCTTTCTGGCCATGGGGGAGCTCCAGGCTCCAGTGACGCTGTGAAGACCCCAGGAGGACAGTGGCCAGGTGTCTGGCCAGAAACTGCACGGGTGGTGACAAGGGGTTAAAAGTGAATTCTGTCATCTGTCACGCTGCTGAGATGGATACGGCATGTCCCACCCCACTGTGGTGGTGGCACGCGGAGGAGGATGTCTCCAAACGGGGGAGGATGTAGAAACAGAGGGTGAAAGATCCCAGAGCTGAAGAAAAAATGCCTGAAATGCCAGAGTTGTCCGGCCTGTTTGGCGCTGGTCGCTGTGCTCAGAGGGGCTGCAGTTCCTGCCTTCAATGGAAGATGAATGTGCAGGCGACTGTCAGCATTGGAGATAACGGGGAAAATTGCAGGTGGGAGATCAAGCCAGACCTGCTCTCTTGGGGAATTAAGTCAAGTAAAACCAACCTGCAACAAAGGGAACGCGATCCCTTTTGCCCTCCTAGGGATGTGCTTTATTTTGGAGCTTGTCCGTTTGCCCTAGAGGGATTATCAGGCCTTTAGCCTCCCTCGAGTTTCTCTAGGGTGGTGCAGGATGCTGCTGGGAGATTGGCCTTCCTCCTGGGGAAAGGGATAATGCTTAATGCTCCGTAATTCCTTAGCGATCAGGGCCACGCTCACTAAGCTGCAGATGCTGCTGGAACTGTGCATCGCCCCATCCCATCCCCACCACTGGATCTGCCTCCCTCGGGTAGCCCCTCGTTTCAAACATTTGTTTCACCTTCATCCCCTTAGAAGTGCCTCTCACCCCTCTGGAGTTTTCCACATTTCCCGGTGCCCGTATCTCCCTCACCTGCCAGCACATGGCATCTCCTGGGCCTGCAAACTCAGCCAGAGAGCAACAACAACAACAACAAAACAAACAAACGAGAGAAAGCCCGCTTTTCCAGAAACATCTCTTTTTATTAAACCACATCTTAAAACCTAGAAACATTCATGTATTTGAAACCTGGTTATCATACACGAAGCAGCAGATAGTCTCAGAGAAAGGTGTCAACGTAGTTCAGCGGAGATGGCAGATGTCACGGCCAGGTTTGCCCCAGGCCTGGGCAGCCAGAAACCGCCTCGAAAACCGGGGAGAGTGCTTTGAAGTCACTTTCTTTGACCTCCAAGGAGCCAACCTGCTGGTCCAGGGCCCACCGAGACCTCGGAGCTTACAATCTCTGCTCTCAAAAGTCTCGATTAAGACAGTTTGGGCCTTAAACCAGCATCTTCTGTGGTTGAGCTCTCTGGGGGCCAACACTACAAGCTCCGTATGTGCCTGCTTTGCCCTCAGCTCCCCGCGGCTCCGGGGCAGGACACGGGCAGGTACGTGCGGAGCAGCCTTGTCTGAGCAGTGGTGCCGGACGCAGCTGCTGCCCTGCGCTCCCGTCTGATTCTGGAAGGAGCAGGACGCTGCCGGCTCCCTCCGAACTCAGCTGAGGGTACAGGCGGAATCAGAGCACAGGGTGTCCCATCTCCACACGGTTTGTCAAATGGCCAACTACTATTCAAAGTTGGGTGGTTTGGGGTTTTTCCCCTTGTTATTTTGACAACGATGCTTTCTTCTTTCTTTTTCTCATTTGGATGAACGTAACTCGCTCAGCTGTCTGAGTTTAGGAGCACAATGGGACAGAGCCTGTCATTCTGCACATACCAGACCTGTCTCCAAAGCCTGCACCATTACCTTTTCCACTTGTTAACCATGTATTTGGTTGTCTTTTCAGAAAACTGATGATGCGCTATGCCTGCAAAGGGAGAGCTCGCAGCTGAGCAAAGGAGCTGGGAATGAAAACTAGTGCCCCAACTCCAGGGGGAAACGGTAAAGATCCCCAAAGCTCATTGAGTCACAGCCCCATGAGAGCTCAGTTTTCGCTGTTGCGTGATAACACAACTGAACTCACCCCAGTTCCAGGAATAGTGTTGTTAGAGAACAACAGGAAACAGAGCGGAAGAACTGCAGCCCCTTCTTGTTCATTCGGGTATGACTCCAGCCCAGCTTCCTGGGATGGGGAACACCAAACTCCCTGTTTCTTCACTCATCCCCATCAAAACACCCATCAAAATGCTGTCTCATGTGGCATTGGGGGCACAGCAAGGGCAGGGGAGCAGGGTCCATACTCAAAGGGCCTTGCTTGGCTGTACTTACTGGTGATGGTTTTAGGGCATTTCAAATATAAGGGCAAAGATACTCATCCTTGAATTCCCATCCCTGCACCAGCTCTGAGTTAGCAAGGCCTTGCAGTGGGCACTATACCACTACGACTGAGGTTTAGCACTAAAAAATTAATTAAAAAAAATATGTAATAACCTCCCACTGCCTGTTGAAGCTTTCTGAATACCAGCAACGTGCGTCTGTGCTGGTCCTGAGCCAGTGATGAATCAGAGCAGCTGGTCAGGGACTGGTCACTGCTATGGTCACCAGGCTCATCTGGATGCTGAGATAAGGAAGGAAGCCTGGGGTGCCCAGTTAACTAAATACAGCTGCCTCCCCCTGCCCCAATGTAAGACAGCCCTAGATGCAGCTTATCTGTCCTTAAGTGTGTCATCTTCAAGGATACTCTAAAAGCAATACAGTATTGTGAAAAATTATTAGATTGTATTAGCTCCTTAAAACTTACTAAACATTTATAGAAAACAGCAATTTAGCTTCCCTTCAGAGGGATTCTTTACATCTAATGTCCATAATGTTTATTCCTTCCAGTCTAAGTTTTTCACCCCAACTGGCAGTATGTTAGGCTGAATTTATTTCCGAATCAGCTACCGGTTCCTATCGTGCTTCGATGGCTCTCGCACAATCTCAGCAAGAGGCTGCTCGCTGGCCTTTTCGGCAGAGACAGCAAAAAGAACGTCTTCCCATTAACCGAGCCGATTACCTGCAGGATTACCTGGGAGTAACAATGATCACAATGGGGTTCGTGGTAATTAAACCACCCATTTACTCACTCAGCTCTCGCGTATGACGGTGTGCAATAAGGCTGACTTGTCATCAAGACCATAACAGTTTCCAGTTGGCTTTGGCTTTTGTTTCCACAGCTGAGAATTAAAAAACACTCCCATGGAAGATGGGGAAAGTCACGGGTACTCTGTGATCAGCAGGACTAAATACAGGACCACAAACGACGTTTACGGATGGTGTGGAAAATGGTATTGCTGCTTGATATCCCTCGGGAGGGTCCCTGGCATCCTTCAGAAGAGCTCTCTGTATCACCAGCTCCAGGGACCATCACGGCAAAGCCCAGAGTGATGCAGCGGTACCTGTCTCTGTGAATCTGTCCCAGTACTGACCGCTCCAGGAAGGATGACACAGCCCAGCACATCCTCTGATCGTGGCTCCAGCAACACATGCCAAGTGCCACGGGCCTGGAAGGATTTTTTTTTTTAATCATACAGTAACACACCTTATCCTGGACCAATACACCATTAATAACATGCAAGCATGCCTTCCAAACTGGGCTTTGATGGGTTGAATGTTTACACTTACATCAAGGGAGCAGAGCAAGCCTGTCCTTCCACCTCCTTTCTGGGCCAGCATTAAGGACGCACTCCCAGACACACTGGCTATTTAAAAATCAGCATTTTCCATTCTTTCAACCAACCCCACTCGTGTCGCCTGAAGGTGTCGGAGCAGTGCTGGCAGCCGCTCTGCCAGCAGAGCCTTGGGAACAGGAACTCCCGGCCACGGGTCACTAAGGCAGTCACATCCCCAAACAACAGCAGCTCTTTGTGAGAGGGATGCGTGCCAGGAGCTGGAGAGACGCTAACACAGCGCAGCCACAGCCACGGCGCTGCCTCACGCTCTACTGCACGAGGCGGAACAAGCCAGGGGCAATCGAGGGGAAACATCTCCCCAAGACCACGGGGAAGATCTGTGTGTGACGAGACAACGTGAACACACACACACACATGTGCACTCCAGAAGCCACTAGGCAGGAAACCCATGTCAAGCTCCAGGCGACAAGTCCGGGTTGAGAAATGAAGAACAAATTCATTTCCAGAGTCCCCTCTGCAGAGGGAGTCCCACCCCAGGGGCCGTGGGCTGTGGCTTGGGTGGCTCCAGAGACACTCAGAGGCAGAAGCTGATGGGATCCCACGGATGCAGAGTCCTCACACAGGGCAGGATGCGTTGGCTGGTTGCCTTTTGCAGTCAGATGTTTTGCTAGGGCTACAAGGATTTTTCTGTTTTGGGGTGGTTTTTTTTAAACGCAGGAAGGGATTATCTGCTGACTCATCTGTTTCCCATCCCAGGCTGGAGGTCAGCAGTGAAGGGAAGTTGGTGGCTGCAGCACGAGGAGAAGTGCAAAAAGCCGTATCTCAATTTTCTACCTATTTCTACATCCATCGCATAACTTCAATTTCCCCTCTCCTTCCCAGCCAAATGAAAGGAAAATAAAAAAGCCTCTTTGGAAAACCCTCTGTGAGTGCCACATCCAAGAAGATGCTCCCAGCTGGGTGAATATTCTCTGCGGGCAACAGAGAACAGGTTTGGGGGCTGCTCCCAGCATGAGCCAGGTTGAGGAGCAGCAAATCCTGCACCTTCTGCTCACCCTTCTCCTCCCCTTGGAGGTGACAGTCCCAGCTCAGGCCCCAGCACGACCGCCAGAGCTCTCTGCTGATGGATCTGCCATGGATCCAGGCGAGGGCTCAGAGATCACATCCTGGCACGGCCTGGAAGCAAGAGCAGCAGAAACTCCCACGCATGGCAGGGCTGCCACCCAGTTTAATCTGCTTCTTCCCAGGGTTAACCAGGTGTCCCCCTTTCTCCTGTCCTTCCTAAAAGCAAATCCATTCTGCACAGGAGCAGTTCCCAGTGGTGAAGCCAAGCGTAACAGTGCCACGGGGCTGCGGATCCTCCACCAGATCCCCAGCAGCTCAACCACGCCGTAACCCCCTCACTCCAATTACTTTCATTAGAGGCTCCACCAAACCCATTCCGATGGCAATTAGGGACCGTGCGTGAACAAACTGGTTTTGGGGCCTCAGACAGACACAGCCCAAGAGGAGGGAGGTGAACGGTGGAAGGAGCAGGTAGAAGTGGAAGGACAAATCGTCCTGTGTGCTCAGGAGCCACCACTGCTCCCGGCAGAGCCAGCCGTCCCCCGCGGGTCATCCTTCACAACCTGGTCCCAGTGAGGAAGTCACAGGCTCTATTTTTAACTCTAAAGTTTAAATAATTACAATTTATTTTTTTTGCATCCCGTCCTCTGCTGATCCCTTCCTTTCCCAGCAGCCACTTGGAAAAATTCAACCGGTTAAAAAGGGGAAAAAATTTGTTTTCCTTTTTCAGCAATGGTGAACTTCAACGATGCTGTTCGCACAAAGGACTTGAGACATCAAAACACTGCTGTCTGCCCAGCCACAGCTTTTAGAGTATTTCATCTCTTTAGTCAAGTGAATGCTACAAAGGAAATAAATACACTTGTGTCCTAAACATCACAAACTATGAGGAATATAGATCTTTGGAAAAGAGAAATGCATTCATTACACTACACTACAGTCAACGGCACCAGTACAACCAGTGATGGTCATTCCAATGTACACCTTCCTACAGGAGTTACACAACTGTACAATCCACCTTCCTACTTTGCACCCCGAGTTCTACAAGTGGTCGATGAGAATAGATATACAATAGCTCTACAGAGAAATCACAGAAGTGGATACATAAATGGGCCCTTCCAGAGTTCAGTAAGATTTTCAATAGTTCCACGATGCTACATCCATGCTACCAAGTTCACTGAATTGGGATTTTACTTTAGAAACGAGAAAGGAAAAACAGTTTGTCTGTCTCCAGTCAGGAGCGTAACCACGGGAGGTAAAAGGGTCAGGAAGGGAGAGAGGGTTGTGTCAGTGTTTAATCCTGCCACGACTGTTTCCTTCTCCAAATAACACGTGGCTTTCATGGCACCTACAGCCCCCACCCCTCCCCAGCACGGCTGGCGGAGGCTGCTGCACTAAACAATAGAGAATTGGTATAAATTTTGTTTCCTGGCAAAAATATCTGGCATTTTCTTCCTCAAGCTACAGAGCTATGCCTATTTTCCCCTTCACTGCAAATATGGAAAACACGCCCGAGTCAAGGGGATGGAGACACAGGGAAGAGATGCAGCCACCAAAACCTGCTGTGCCCTCCCCTGACAGCTCCCAGCCAGAGCAGGGGGTGACAGCCCACACCTAACGGGTTCAATACGTTGCTTTCCATGACTTTAAACCACCTCTCTCCGCCTATTCCTCCCTTTTCTGTATGTACATTATTTCTTCCAAAGTTTTGCTATAAAACTGCTATAAATGTACAGGGGTCAGCAGTTCCGTCCAGGGGTCCGCTCCCCGAAAGTACAGCCACAGATACGTCACAGGGGAAGGGGGACTCTACAGATCAGAACAACTAGTTCTTTTTGCAAGTATTTAAAAGAAGATTTGTACATATATTTTTCCCTCACTTCACAATCAACTAATTTTAGACACCAGGAAATCAGGAAACCAAGGTAATCCTTCCTGGTTATTCTCTAGTATATTTTACTTGTAAAAGAAGGAACTTTTATCACCTCCCAGAATTGCCAGAGTGACCTACACAGATTGTAAGTAATATTTACCCTCTGAACAGGCGAGTAGAGGATGAAAAAAGAAAGCCCTTCCCAAAACAAAAAGCAACATCCGACCTAAACAAACAAAAAGTAAATATATTCCAAAATAGATCCTCAAATAGGAAGTACAAATCTGGGTTCTCAAACAACGGCTGCTCTGACCAAGCTCTGGCTTTACTCCGTCCCTTACGGGGAGGGACGGGAGCAGCTCAGACCAATAAAGAGGTCCTTTTAGCATTGGGAAAGAGGTGGTTTATGCACAAAGACCCGGCAATCGAGTGAACACAGGGCAGATTCACACTCATGCTACAAACCGGTGCTCTGCTCCTCCAGAAGCATTTCCTCCACACGCCTGGGTGAAGTCTCCGTGGAGGAATTTCTGGTGGCCGTGGCACCGCGCGGCTCCAGGCCGGCAAGAGAACGCGGCTGAACACACAGCAGAACACTGGCATCAACAAGTAATTACCATGGCTATTAATTTCTAAGTCATTTTTATACCGTAGCGAACCCGACAGAGGTTTCTCAGCCAGGCACCCTATTTCTAACCTAAAGTATTTCAGCAAAACTAACAGTTTTGCAAGCAGCAGAAGAGAAAGTAAGAAAGTTGTGTCTAATTGGAGGAGAACTATACATTCGTGAGAGAGCACATACAATTAGTGCAACACAGCTACTCTGAAAGTAACGAACCAAACCGGATTAATCAATGCAGCAGACATGCAGGGTCTGCTAAATTACCTTAGAACATGTTTGCTGGTGATTAAATATGTCTACAGAAGATATATTACCGTTTTGAATATATTTTCAAGCAGACCAAAAATACCTCATCTATTGGTTATTGGTGTGTTATTTTTAACTAAGTAAATATTGGGAGGGATTTTACCCCTCTTGCTATAAAAATTGCACTTATTTTCTATTAAACAAAACCAAAAAAAAAAAAAAAAGAGTTAGATTTCAATTCTATATTCCAGTATATATTCACAATGGAACTGGATCGTCTTGACCTCAGTCTGAGGAGTAGGTGTAGCCAGTCCTTGCTCTCCGAGATCCCCAGGCACGGAAGGTCCCATCAGCACAACTCCTTCCTCTGTGCTCTGGTCACTTCTTCACTGTAGTGCATGGGTAATTGATTTTATTCTCTTTTTTTTCTTTTTTTTTTTTTTTTTTTTGTAAGAAAACCTGAGCTTTAAAAGTCTTTAAAAGGACCTGGAATCAAATCTGGCCCATTCTGACCCAAAAACAGCTCAGTTCTGCAAGGAACTCCATCCTGTCCTCGTTTCACACAGCTCCTCCCGAGACACCACGGCTCTGACCTGAGACGAGCGAGGTCTCAAACCCTTTCCCTCCAGTCTCTCTTGACTCGGGAGGAGATTTTCCTCCCGACACACTTCCGAGGGCTCCTTCTCCCCTCCCTTTAGCGCTGCTGCCTCCTATAGGGCTTCGAAGGGCTCCCTGTGCCAATAAAAAAGTCTCTCTGCAATAAGCACGACTTCTTGGACACCGGTGATCGACTTCCTCTTGCAAAGTCTTCTCCAGCTCATAAAATGTCATCGTAATCCAATAGCTTAGAGTGCTGGCGGGTCTTCCAGAGGCGGTAAAGGCGGAAGTCAAAGTAAGTCTCAATCATTTGCTTACCTAGGAGAAGAGGAAGGAAGCGGAGGGGTTAGAGCCCGCAGCAGGGAGGGACACGAGAGGCCACGGCAGCAGAAAAACCCCAACCCACCTACAGATGGGGGCACAGGAGAAGCCACCCCTGTGCCTCGTGGGGAAAACAATGGCATTCAGCACCCGCCCAGAGCACACGAGGGTGCCAGTGGGAAGCAAACGTCTTCCAGGATCTCCTCAAACCACAAAAACCTTCTTATAATCCCCTGGCAGGGTCTGTCCCTGGAGTGAGAACTGAGCACAAAGTCTGGCTCCAGACAGAATCATAGAATCCCACAGGGCTGGAAGGGACCTCTGGAGATCATCTAGTCCAACCCCCTGCCACAGCAGGACCACCCAGAGCAGGTCCCACAGGAACGTGTCCAGGTGGGGTTTGAATGTCTCCAGAGGAGAGTCCACCACCTCTCTGGGCAGTCTCTGCCCGGGCTCTGCCACTCTCATAGCAAAGAAGTTCTTCCTCATGTTTAGATGGAGCTTCCCATGTTCAAGTTTGTGTCCATTTCCTCTTGTCCTGTCACTGGGCACCACTGGAAAAAGCCCGGCCCCATCCTCCTGACACCCACCCTTTAACTATTTATAAGCATTGATCAAATCCTCTCTAGGTCTTCTCTTCTCCAGACTAAACAGACCCCTGTCCCTCAGAGCCTCTCCTCAGCAGAGAGATGCTCCAGGCCCCTCATCATCTTTGTAGCCCTCTGTTGCACCCTCTCCAGCAGTTCCCTTTCTTCTTGAACTGGGGAGCCCAGAACTGGTCCCAGTGCTCCAGATGGGGCCTCCCAGGGCAGAGCAGAGGGGGAGGATGACCTCTCTCGACCTGCTGGTCATAATCTTCCTGATGTACTCCAGGATGCCATTGGCCTTCCTGGCCAGTGCCACTGGCCTTCTTGGCCAGACTTTGACCCCTCTGTGCTGGCTGCAGATGGGGGGGGCCGCCGGGGGCTCCAGAGCCTCAGCCAACGGCTCCAACAGCATGCACAGGCAGCCTGGCTCAGGGACTTCAGAAAATTACACATCAAGAGTAAACTCATTGTAAAGATTTGTGGGAAACATTAAAAAGAATTAACATTGAATATTCAAAATAAAAATGGGTTTGTGTTTTGTTTAAGGTCAGGCTAAGGGGCTGTCTCCACCCTGCAGAGCCCTCTCTCCTCGCAGCGAGGAGCTCAACAGGACACACTGACACAAGTCCTGTGGCACCTGCAGCTCCGGTGGCACCTGGGGGTGGCAGAAGGCAGTCACAGCCCCAAAGCCACCCAGGGCGCTAGGGACAGCGAGCACCTTTGAAAACACAAAGGCAAACAACCCCGGAGTCCGAGACATGGCTCAAGTGGGGATTTTCACTTTTGAGGCCTGATTAAGATTAGTTTCAGATGACTTTGCAAAGGATTAGAGGAGGGAACGCTATTGGCGTGTCCCAGATTGATGGAGGGGATTATTCCCACCATGCTCTTCCACCCAGCCTTCCAGAGATCAGCTGCTTAAAAGCACATGTGCAGAACCCGCAGCTTAAAACCCCAGGACTTTTCCTGCGAGGTGCTGCCTGGCACACGTGTACGGGCACGTTCCCCGCGGGATCCGGGCAAGCACCGCACAAAGCTGGGTCTGCACCTCGACAGGACACGCACGGAGAACTCTGCACTGCACACACTCCCGTGCGCTGCTGTGATGGGAACGGGAGTTACAGATAACTCAGTGCCAATGGCAGAGGAAGAACCCACATGTTGTGTGATCTTAACCCTCCGAGAGAACCCAGTACCGAGGACTGCAGCAAAGATAAAGTAACAAGGGCCAATTCAGACTATGTCACTTACAAAACTGCACCCACAGTTACTTATATTGAGCAAAGAACAGGAAAAATTCGAGAGCCCCTTGAAATATCCCAATCTACAGTGAAAAAAAAAAAAAAGAAGAAAAAGGAAAGTAAACTGAGATATAGAAAGGCTCTAATGGGCTATATTCCAGTTGCTTGTTGATGACACAACACACTCGGTACCAGTGGTTTGAGTCCTGGAGAAAAGATCCAATGACAGATGGTTACAGAAAAGGTTCTGCTCCCACGTGCGTTTCTCCCACAGACTTCACACACCCTACTAATACAACCGATCTCCTAAACTCAGCCTGGAACTCAGCCTAATGTTCAGGCTACTCTGCCACAGCTAGTGGCCTGGGAGAGGGCTCTGCAGCTTCAGAGATGAAATGTGAAAATTGAGGAAATGCAAAGGGAAAACCAGGGTCAGCAGCTGAACTACACAGGGTGGTTACAAGCACAACGAAGACCGTGGCAGGACTAAAGGGACCTCAAAATTGCTTTTTGGGGAAGATTCCCACTGACGGGGGCAGGCTGACTGGGAAGGTGTGCATCTTTGTACAGAAAATAAATTACCTTGAGCTGATAGTTCAAGTGGAGACTCAAAGGCAACCCTATAAGGATTCATTAAGTTTTTCAGATTCTGAAATAGCTGAAAGGAAAACATATCGAGAGTTAGCAGCTGAAAACAAAGGTGATCCCCAAAGCACCCAGAATTGCCCATCCTTGTTCCCTACCTGTAGAAAACATTCCACTCACATCCTTTCAAACATCTAGCTCAACAGTCAATAAATAAAGTGCTTTGAACGACTGTTCTCCTCAAAGGCTTCAGTTTTTGTCCTGCACATCATTTATCATTCCTCCCTGGCTCTCTGGGGAAGGCACAATCCACAGGGTGGGGGCCCATTCACAGCCCCTCATGGGACAGGACGGCAGCATCTTCCCTCACAGCAGGTCACACCCCAGTCACACAGGGTTAGACCTCACAGTGGGACTCTTTGGGACTCAGACCTTCTCCAAGACGTGACTCAGAAAGTTCTTACCTTCTCCCCATTGGGGTTTCCAAGAACATAGCAGCCCATGATGTGAATGATATTTGGTTCAGGATTGACTTTACTCATCAGCCGGCTCAACCTCTTCCAGAAGCTGGAAAAAGATATATATTTTTTAAATTATGTATTCTGTTTTTCCTATCTCCTCATATGCACGAGTCATCACCAGGACACATGTGCACACATTGCTCAGAGGGGGGCTCAGACTTGTAGCCAGAGGAGCAAGCTGCCCAGGAAGAGCCCCTGGTTCTTAGACAAGGAAGGGCAGGGGCAGAGCAAGGGCCTGAGAAGCAGCTCCAAGTCATGTGGCAGAGAAGGAGAAGCAGCCCATCGAGCCAAGGAGGCTCCAAGGTGAAGAGAAGGGAGCAGAGTCCACCATATGTGCTTTTAGACTGATAGTTTTACTAAGCACCCTCTTCGTGAGCAGTTCCCTCCAGTTTCCTCTCCCCCATTTCTAGCAACAATTGCCCTATCTCAATAGGAGTGTTACCGGTGGTCATTGCCAGGGCAGGAAATCAGCAGAGAACAGCTGAAGGGGTTGTTCTTCTACACAACAAAGAGAGACACCACCAAACCAAGCTGTTCCACCTCAGCCAGCGCTCGGTGCCGCTCCTTGGTCAGTCCTGCTTTACCTTTTGTGACTACG
This sequence comes from Gallinago undulata, assembly GCA_026546715.1. Taxonomy (NCBI): domain Eukaryota; kingdom Metazoa; phylum Chordata; class Aves; order Charadriiformes; family Scolopacidae; genus Gallinago; species Gallinago undulata. Next base: position 10,821,344 of record JAOTQQ010000007.1, read on the forward strand.
GACCAGGAACACTGTGCCTAAGGGACACAAAACACAACCCCCTCCCTGCGTGGGGGAAGACCTCAGGTGGGTTCTGAAGCCCAGCAGTTCCTCCGTGGGGTCTGCGATCAGATCCATGCAGGCTGGATTGGAGACACTCGCTTCCAAGCACCCAAGTTTCCAGCTGTGAGTTCACAGCTTTCTGAAGGTCCCTGAATTCCCAGTTTGGGACCAGCTATGCCTGGACCGTGTTCAGGACCGTGTACGCACACACGTGCTGAAGAATTTTATTGATGGTGTTTGTGCCAGAGCATGAGCTTGCTGAGCAGATGTTGATATTAACACTCAGTTCTCAGGCCAACAACGCGTTGTGTAGGAACAGGGTGGTTGCAGCCTCTCCCCCACAACAACGCGCTGGCGGCCAAGCAGCTCCGCACCGGCACAAGGGAGCGGGCAGCAAAACAGCTGAACTCCCTGCAAGGAGAAGCAAAACTGCCTCTGTGACCCTGGCCGACAGGCTGGTGTGTCAGTGACAACCCTCCTCAGTGACAACCCTCCTCAGTGACCTGCTGGACTTTGAGCAGGCTGTGCAGAGACAAACTGCATTTCCCCCTGCAATCAGGAGGGCAGTTACTGGAAGCAGCTGGTGGGGGGGACAGTCTGGATTTCTGCCACGTGTCGCCTGCTTAGAAATGCCATCTCAGCCTCTTCTGAGCCACAGAGGCACAAGGTACACCTTCTGGTTTCTGGTCAGCAAAGACTTTGTTAGGAGAGGAAATATCTTTTTTCTTTTTTCCCCTCTTTAGTCTCTAGTCCAGAGAGACACTAAAGAGCAGACAAAAGGATAAATCTTCTGGTTATCTGTCCCAGGGCTGCACCTCCCCAGGGATGAGCATCTTTGCAGCTCCACCTAAAGGAGATGGAACCTGTAATTGTGTGTCCCCCCTCAGTCTCCTCTTCCCCTGACCAAGCCACCCCAGCTCCCTCCACCTCTCCTCTTGGCTACGCACTACAAACACCGAGCAAACCCAGCAGAAAAACACTGTGCAAGTCCAGAACGAAATGCAGCCACTCACAGGATCATATCTTCCTCCTTCTCCACTTTGGCGAAAGTGGCAACTTTGTTCTTTAACAAGTATAAGTGACCGGGACCTCCCTGCAAGAGAGAAACAGAGAGATGAAAACCACTTTACGGAGTGGCCGGAGAAGGAAGAGCCCAAGCCCCTGGATGTGTTTCTTGTCCCACGCAGCCGTGCCCAGCCGTGCCACGAGGGAGCAGAGCAGACACGCCAGGCTGGCACAGCCACCACAGCCTCCTCCGCAGACACCGCAGGCGCTGGCTCAGGAAATATTCACATACGGGGAGTGCTGGGAGTTGGATTCTCTGCTTTTTACTGTTACGTGCCCACCTCACTCTAGAAAGGCACAATAATAGATAAAAATCTTTACTGTGGGTGGTTGGAGAGTAATAGGGAAGACAAGAAAGTCTCTTTCATTCGGGGGTGCCAGGGGACTTGTCGTGGGCAGAGGAGAAGCTGAGCAATGTGGGGACAAGTGGGCAAGACATCACTGCACAAGAACTGGACTTTGGCAGTAGCTGGTGTAAAAAGATTGAGCAGAACATCAGGAAAGCCAAGAGTAGCCATCTCCGGGTCGGTGGGCTGCACACCCCGCTGCCTCACAGCACTCGGCACCTGGGAGAGAGCTCAGTCATCTCCCAAACTTCTCCTTTCGAGGGGCCTGGCACAGCTGCTGGGAAAGCCCGAAGCTGAGCACCCTGTGGAACAAGGAGCTTGGGAAGGAAATCCCCGGCCAGCCCCAGATCCATCAGGGCCTGAATCCATCCCTCCCACCGCTTGGCAAGCCTGGACCCTGAGCCCTCTCCCCCAGCACACACTCCGAGCTGTGCCATCTGCGTGCTGATCCGCAACACCCACTGCTGTCACTGTCACACTGAAGCTCTACAAAAACTACAACCAGCACATTGCAAATGTCTCTTCCTTTCTCAGAAATTCTCCTTTTTCAGCCGGCACTAATGCTGCTTTCCCTGCTTTTCCTTGAAAGCTACTATGAAGCAGCCCAGCTGCAGGGTTGGCCACACTAAATCAGATTTTATTTCCTGCTGTCACAGCAACTTGAGAGCACTCGGTGTCTGGGGAGACGAGAAGTGAAAGCTGAACACACGCAGTTACTTTAACAGAACCTGACTCTGGAGTATTGGTTCCTCTATGTAATTTTCCCTGTAGAAAAGGACAAATTTGTAACAAACCACCCAAGTGCTCAACAACTTTCACGTACCTGGCAAAATATCAGCATCTTCCAGATTTTGCAGCCTTTCCGATAAATGTTAAGCTTCTTCTCTATCTCCTCTGCAAAAAAAACATGTTGGAAAAGATAAAGCTAAAAAATTAATCTTATTTCTTCTCACTTTGTCTTGAAGGCAGGAGGCTGAGCTGTGAGGGGTACTCAGCTCCTGTGTTCTCACTGATGTCAAAGCAAACCCTTTGCTTTCATGCTGTGGAAATCAGGAAACCCCAGTATGTGACAGAAGGGACAGTCACTACGCTGCTCTGTACCAGCAGTCCTGACCCTCCATTAATGCTCCTGCTCACCTACAAGGGTACTTTGCTGCTCTGTACCTCAGCTTCCCTTTCATAAACCAGGTGCTTGGCAGAGAAAATCCTTCCAGTCCCTAAAGGGGCTCCAGGAAAGCTGGGGAGGGACTCTGGATCAGGGAGGGGAGCCATAGGAGGGGGAAGGGTTTGACACTGAAAGAGGGGAGATTGAGATGAGATCTTGGGAAGAAATTTTCACTCTGAGGGTGGTGAGAGCCTGGCCCAGGTTGCCCAGAGAAGCTGGGGCTGCCCCATCCCTGGAGGGGTTCAAGGCCAGG
>JAOTQQ010000007.1:10824315-10847079 GCA_026546715.1 Gallinago undulata
AACCTGGTCTGGTGGGAGGTGTCCCTGCCCAGGGCAGGGGGTGGCACTGGGTGGGCTTTAAGGTCCCTTCCAACCCAGACCATTCTGGGCCACTGAAGTGAAGTTTTATTACTGCAGCACATCCAACAACAGCTGACTGACTGTCAGGTGTCACTGGGGGGATACAAACACCTTTGTGAGCGGCAGCTGAGGCACAGGGCAGAGGAGTGACTTTAACAAATTGATCAATTATGTTTGCAGTGGGTAGGGGTTAAGAAAAGGAAATAACAGTCACGTACCTAGGATGTCATCAAAGGTGGCATGTTCGTGGTCCTGGAAACCAAGAGAGAAGATATATCAGGGTTCACAGTCACTGTACCAGCTTCCATGACATTACGACAGTCTCCAGGTGGAGCCGGCAGCGCAGGAGTTTCCTGAGCTGTCAGTCCCACCCTTCCCTTTCAAATGAAGTCAATATTAAGTGATTAAGAAGAAGAGACCCATGACTCCTTGCTGGTGTTCCAGACCACCTGCTCAGGCAGGACTCCTACTGAAAACTCAAGGTTTAATTAATGACTGAGGGATGCACTGCTGTATATGGGGTGATGGGGGTCATGTTCCACTGCAGAGCTCTGAGGTCTTGATCATCCTGTGCAAGGAGAAGCTCTGCTGGTGTGCTCAGGCCTGCCCTCCTTCCCTTGCTAATATGCCCATGCTGTCTGCCTGTGACTGTATAGTCTGGTAGCCCACATGTTCTATTTTCACTCCAAGGACTTAATCTTCCACCCAGTCCTGAGCCCCCACAAACCTACCCCAGACCCCACAGTACAGCCCCAGCCCTTTCCTAGCAGCTTTTCCAAATCACATCAGTGTTTTGGAATCACCCTAACAGGAACTAGGGGTAGGGACCAAAAAATAAAAGAAAATTCTCGGTATGAAGCCTGCTCCCACACCTCCAGACACAGCAGAAGTGACATACTTACGTAGAGAATGGGGATGATAGAGGGGTCGTCCCTGCGGATAATTGTTGGGACATACTCTGCTTTGGGCACCTTGGAAGAAATGAGCTGAAAGGGGGGAAAAAAAAAACCACAGAAGTGCAACAGCATGAGGAGAAGCCAGTACAGCCTGGACAGAAGGCCACGATAACAGTTGCTCTCAGGTGTTACCCAAACTAGCAGCCATTCTAGCCCACCTGCATACCTGAAGAAGGTCCTCCAAGCCTTTGGGCCACTAGAGAGCACCTCCAGGCCTGCCAAGTACCCCCAGCTGTCACAGTCTCCTCAACCCCCAACAAATGAGTAGCCAACTCTGCCCAAAAGGCAGGACTGAGCCCGAGGTAACAGCCGTAAAGGGCAGACAGGTGTGCACAGACGACAAAGCTGCTTGCGCGTCACCACAAGTGGCTGTATCCCAGTAAAGACCACTCCTGTACAACCTTCCTCTCTGCCAGGGTCTGTGCTTCTGGCTGTAGAGGACTGTTCAAACCAGCACACTCAGCTGGCCAGCTCCTGACCTGAAGGGGAGCCAGCCAAGGGATGAAACGGCATCAGGCGCAGGGAGGCACATGGCCATAGGACATCAGGCAGATCATAGAATCATAGAATGGTTGGGTGGGAAGGGACCTTAAAGACCACCCAGTGCCACCCCCTGCCCTGGGCAGGGACACCTTCCACCACACCAGGCTGCTCCAAGCCACCTCCAACCTGGCCTTGAACCCCTCCAGGGATGCAGCAGCCACAGCTTCTCTGGGCAACCTGGGCCAGGCTCTCACCACCCTCACACCAAAGAATTTCTTCCCCACATCTTATCTCCATCTGGTTTAATACTCATCTCATCTTTCCTCCAAACTCAAAGCCTCGTTCCTTCACATATTTCCCCAAAAAGCAACTAAGATGTGAGGAGGGAAGTACCTCCCCAGACTGGCAGTTCCAGCTTCATTTATATTAAGTCAAAGACCAACATTAGAACTTATCTTAAGCCATTTGTGAAAAAAAAATAATCATTTGCATGGAGAAACCCTCTGATTTTCTCACTCGTTCATTTTTTTAGCTAGGTCTTCCAGCAAATCTTTAGCTTTGTTGATTTTGGCTGCTACATACGGAGGACCGCCTTTATCTGGATGGTTCAGAAGCTTGATGCGTCTATGAGCTTCTCTAATTTCACTCCTGTTGGCTGTGGGGCTCACTCCTTGTATTAAAGCTGATTGAGATGAGATTCAAAGTTTCATCTGGCTCCATCAGCACAAGAGCCTGAGCTGACAGGACTGCCACCAGCACAAGCCAAAGGGCTATGGGAACACGGGTGATTTGGCTGTGCTGGCATTTCAGGTACCTCTGTTCATCGCTGGAGGAGCACAACGGGCAGCCTGGGCTCCAGCCTGTGCTGCCTTCAAAGCCCTCCCACCTGGTGGGGTCCCAGTCCCCGCTTTGGCCACAGGGAGTTAATATAAAGCTGTGCCTGAAGAAGGACAGTGTAGGAGTCCAGGGATGGACATTCCTCACAGACCACATGGGGAGACAGGTGGCAGGTACCAAGGACTGAGCAAACCCATGGGCTGGGTTCCTCATGTTTGGGTCTCACTTGGCCGCTTCACTCCGAGGGTGCTTTGGGGTTGAGGCTGCACAGCCAGCCTGAGGACACGTATCACAGCAGAACATCTCCATGATGGGGCTTGGAGCAACCTGATCTAGTGGGAGGTGTCCCTGCTTGGAACTTGATGATCTTTAAAGGTCCCTTCCAACTCTAACCATTCTATGACTATGTCCCTCACTCCACAGGACCCATTCACACACAGCACTGCTGGGCTGGGCTGGCAATGCTGCCCTGAGAACAATCTAGAAGCTTGAGACCCCGTTTTTCTCAAGTACTTGTGCCTCTGGCCAAAGAATGGGTGTGTGAAAACCTGGTCCTCTCTGCCAAACTCCACGGAGCAGAGCAGGAGGGAGCCTAGCACCAAGGAGTGATAACACAGCAGGAAGCATCTCAAGGGATGACATATGGCTCCAAAGAAAATTGGGCAAGTAGCAACAGGAGGGAGGACTTCTGGGACTGGGGACTTGGGTCTCCACTGTCAGGGTTACTGATGCTCAGGCCAACTTGATTCAGTGCAGGTGATGGTCCTGCTCCGATTTGGGCTTCGACTACAGGTCCTTCCTCTTCCAGTTTTCTTTCAGCACATTATCCCCAGCAGCAACAGATGCCAAATACCATCTCGGCTGATCTCTGAGTGACCCTCATACACACCGGAGGAGTTGTCTATATAAAAGACCTGCCTCTTCCCCCCAAAATCCTAAACTTAGCAGCTCTGAAACGGGAGACAGAGCCTGAGCAGATACAGGTAGCTGAGCTGGAAACTCTCACCATTATTTTTGGTGGAATAAAGTCTTCTCCGTCACATGCCATGGCTTCAAGTTCCTTTTCTGCTTCCCAGTTCAAGTCAAAGTCACCATCCAAAGTGCCGCAGGAATCCTGAAGGTCATGGCCTGCCAGAACACGGTGTGCGTTACAAGGGAGAACAGTTTGCCTTCCCCAGAGGGTCCTGCCTGGCAGCACCCTTGTGAGAGGTGCCACCAGCCATGAGACTTGTGCCCACCTTTCTTCTACAGAGCGACAGACACCACACTTCAGGGCTGGTGCCTCTGAGCAGACAAACATTTAACGAATAAAGAGCACACGCACAGAGCCCGATGTCACACGTCACAGAACTTCTCATCTCTCTCACAGTCACCAAGCTGAGCTTTCACATGGTAATTCACAACAGTCACCCTGTCATTTCAGAAATGGAGAAGGAGAGACAGGACACAGACAGACTCTCTACGCTTCCACATGGCCAAGCTGACGAGCAAAATTCCAAAGACTTCAAAGCTGGTCTCGTGAAATAATTACTGCTCTGACTACGTCTTCTGAGTGATTATAAAGAAATTCTGCCTTGTTGGTCAAACTGATCCTGGCAGAGAAGTCCCAGAGCGTGAGGACAGCCGTAGCAAACACAGCAGGATATGTATACTTGAATTTGCTCTCCAAATTGACCTTACCTGTCAGCCTTCAATGCCTCCTGGAGAAAAAAAAAAAACATCTGGAAGGAATATAATTGACCATTAAAGGTTAAAAATAGAGATGGCTCCCTGAAGCCAGGGACCGAGGAAAGAGAACCGAGATGCCTCTATTTGCAGTTTTTGGGATGTCCGGGTGTCACTGGGCAGTGCCTGGAGCCTGTCTGAACCATGGTGTCTCCATTCGCCTCCGAGTGAGCTGAGGGAGCGGGGAGGAATCAGACCGCAAAGGAACCATCGGGTCATGTTTTGAACCTGGCCTTTAATACATCTCCCCCTACAACCTGGTACGGTGTCTCCTACACTAGGAGGGCTGGGTCTCTTGCATTCCTGGCAGGTCCACTCATTTCATTAGTGACGTTCATTTAATAAACAACCCACTTCAACATGGGGAAACTCATATCCACCACGTCCCTTGCCTACAGGATCTCCTATCTGGGTAAAACATCCATTCCCTTTACAAAAAGACAGTGGGAAGATGCTGGCATTCCCTTCCGTAAATTAACGCAGCAGCATCTCACTCCCCACAAGCAGAACATGGCAGCGTTACTGGGGATTCCCAGAGGAATTCCTGGCAGCCCAAACGAAGATCGGATTGCCCCAAGCTATCACCTGCACAGCTGGCACAGCCAGGAAATCAAAGCTACATCTCTTGGAGCACTGCAGCTGTGCTCCTGAGCTATTCCAGCCTAAGAAGGGGCTCTCAGGTGGGAAGCCAGGCAAGTCAGCCCCACTGGGTGAGCATAGCCTTGGACTGGTGTGCTTCCAGATAGGCTGTTTTGGTCCCAAGCAGATAAGGGAAGATGGGAACAGAGGGCTGTAAGAGCATCCTTTGGCAACTGGGCAATAACATGAGGTTGGATGCGTTGTGTTCTACAAATAAATACAGGTACACACAGATGAATAGGTGCATATACCTGGAGTGTTATTTGCTCAGATATCGGGAAACTAAAAGGATCACAGATGGGACAAAAGGGCACAGAGGAGTTACTCCAGTGGGACTCAAGACCTCAGCTGGAGGGTTTGGCCACAAGAGGAAGCTCAAAGGACTCGGAACTCACTTTCTCGAGAGTCATGGAAGGAATCGGCTTTGATGGGAGTCGGGTCACTCCAGGACCTGCTGAAGCTCCTCTCACGCCGTTCGGCAAATGCTAGGATAAAACCAAAGCACGACATTATCAGACTCCAAAGCCACCTCTGCTGCTGCCAGCACAATAAAACATCCAGTAGATTTGCACCAAAGGCACACATCATGGACTCCCCTGTGCTTGTTCTTCCACTTGCCAAACGCGAGTCCTTTCCACACAGCAAACAAGGGTCTACCTTCCAGACAGCAGAAGACAAAGTGCCCACTTTCAGAGCAGGACCATTACAGGGGATGCAACACAGGAAAAGGAGGACATTTGATGGTCTTTCCTTAAACGCACACAACTCAAACCTCGATTTAATCAAGGTTATTCCAGAGTCCCAGTGTAAATGCTTCAATTCAAAAGCCTCTCGGGAAGATGGACTCAACAGCTAATGACACACACACCACCAGAAGAAGGCAGTAGTTCTCCAGGTAGTTCTGCCTTTGTGTTCTAGCAACACCCCAGGAGCTGGACCAAACAGAGGGAGGGGGGCTTGGAAAGCTCATGCTTTCTAAATTTTGTTGCAAAAAGAGGAAGTCCTTCCAGTTTTGCTTGTGTGCACTCTCGTGAGCACTCCCCCTCAAGTAATTTTTTTTTCCCCAATGGGTATTACATTGTTTGTACGGGCATTTCCCAAGCGGAATGCTGGGAGCCTGGCCCAGCTGGCTGCACCACAGGCAAATTCCTATGAACTGCCAGCCCCAATGTCTGACCTGGCAAGCCTGGGTGAGAGCCATTCCACCCAGATTAACGGCCACTGATAGCCACTAACACCTATTTCTGGTAGCACGCAGAGCCAGTTTGTGCAGTGTATCCAGTAACAGCCTCTCATGTCAGCAGCACAGGAACCCACTGCAGATTGCATTGCAGGAGCCAAGAGGCAACCTGTCCCCTGCTGCAGCGTGTCCAGGTGTGACAAATTGCACAGGAAGTTCTTCAGGTGATCTCCATCCTCAGCTTTCATTTCGAACCAGGCATTTAGCTATTTTGCACATGAAGAAAGCTTTGAAAACATGACCCGAGAGTTACCAAGGCAGAGCAGCGTGCCTGAACTTCCAGACAGCTCTAGGGGGAGGCGAGCCCTGTTCACGTCAGGCAGCACTAACTCAGATGCCAATAAAGATGCTTTAAAGGGCAACGCTGTTTGCTGTTCGCTTCCCACAGCGTATGAGAAAGGAGATGAAAGAGTGCAAATTCAGCCCGGCAACGCTTTGCTGTGGGCAGTCTCTACACGATGCCTGGCCAGCGGGTGGGAAGAACAAGCTGTTTCCTCTTCTGGAACAATCCTCAGCTCTCAGGAACCGGTTACACCATTCTCAGCCCATTTCACAGCGTGAAAGAGCTGTCCCAACCACGTTATGGAGGAGCGTCACCTTCCTCAGGGACAGGGGACTGCTGTTTCCCAGGCCCAAGAGGTGATTTCTTCCCCAGTGAGGCATCACAGAATTACAGGGATGGAAGGGACCTTCAGAGAGTCCCCCTGCCAAAGGAGGGTCATCACAGAATCAAGAGCAGGCTGGATAGGAATGAATCCAGGCAGGTTTGGAATATCTCCAGAGAAGGAGACCCCACACCCTCTCTGGGCTGCCTCTTCCAGGGCTCTGCCACCTTCAAAGTAAAGGAGTTTTTCCTCATGGTGAGATGAATTTCCCGTGTTCCAGTTTGTGCCCATTTCCCCTTGTCCTGTCACCGGGCACCACTGAGAAGAGTCTGGCCCCATCCTCTTGACACCCACCCCTTAGCTATTGCCCAGCATCGATGAGGTCCCCTCTCAGTCTGCTCTTCTCCAGCTGAACAGCCCCAGGTCTCTCAGCCTTTCCTCAGCAGAGAGATGCTCCAGGCCCCTGATCATCTTCATAGCCTCCACTGGACTCTCCAGTAGTTCTCTGTCCTTCTGGAACTGGGGGGCCCAGATAACACTCCTTTATTTCCCCTTTCCTCCAGTCTCTTCCCTGTTCCTCTTCTTTTGCCCTTCCACCATCCTCTCAGCTCCCACCAGGCAACTTTCCCCCAGGTCCTGCTACAGAGTTGGTGGTGGCACAAGGGAGGAGAAAAGAGAAAGCCACCAGTTTGCAGGGCACACGAAGCACTGACTGTCCCCAGGGAGCCCCGGCTGATCCACAGCTTGGGTAGGAGGCCAGGCTGCCCTCGCCAGCTCTGCTGAACTTCCCACTCTGGTCTTCCTCAGAAGCATCTACGCCAGTGATCACCAACAACCACATGCACACGGGACAAGGATGCTGCAGCTCTTCTTCCACTCCTCATGCTGAGGCCCCAGAAACGTTCCACAGCCAAGGCAGAGGGTCCTTGGAAATAGCTTGTAGACATCCATGTGTCCTGGAGGCTCACAACAACCTGGCCTTCTTTTTTGTGGGGTAAAATGGCATCAGCAGGTCAAATCCTTTCTCCAGCCCAATGCTAGGTCCCTTCTATCTGCATCTCCCCATGTCTCACCAGCATAAACTCCTCACAGCCACATCTTACAGGTGCTCACTTACTTTGTGCTTTAACCCTTCGGCTCCCCACCATGCGGAGGTGCTTCCGAAAATTCCTGAAAGAAAAGCCAAACACAACCTCTGAGAAAGGTAATACAAAGCCATACCCGAGCCGTGTGGGACTGAAAAAACTGGGGAAAAAAAAATAATGTTAGGAAGACAGTGTATTTCTTTCTAGGTATTCAAAAGCTGGAGACCCAGTTCCCAGCCTGCACCTAACTCAGTGCCGGGGACAGTGACGTTTGTCAAGAGCGTGGCTGTTTCTTCTGAACTCCCTGGGCTGGTGGCACAGGGCAAGCGAGGTCCTACACGGCAGCCCCCTTCTCACAGCTGGCGTTCATTTTGCTGTGACGGAGGCACTTGTGCTGTCACTCTGCTGAGGACACTGCCATGCCCTTGCCGGCAACGCTGCCCCTTCTCCTGTCAGCAGCAGTAACTGCTCCCCTCCATCCTTTTGTTTGTTCTTCCCCTCAGCAGGGCAGCGGGGTGTCCGGGCTCTGCTCTGCTCGGCAGCACGCACACCCTGTGCTGATGGCTGTGCCCAAACACGTTCCCAGCAGCTGCTAAAATCCCACGTGTGCCATTAACAACCACCTACTGCTCCCCAGGGCAAAAAACTGGGAAAGACTGGAAGTGGCTTCTTCCTTTTGGGATACCACCATTCAGCAGGTCCTCTTGGGCTTGCATCTAACCACACACGTCCCTGCCCAGGACTCAGGCAGGGTTCAGAGCTACAGAATCCACAGCTCCAGAGGATAAACCTTGGGGAGCTGCTACACCTGGTAGGTCTGTGTCAAACAGAACGTCCCGGCCTCTCCTGAGAGACCATGGCAAAGGGATGCTTTGTCCAGCCCCTCCGAGTGCAAGGGACCCGCTTCCCTTCGTTTCCCCCCACTCACCTAGAGAGGAATCAAACAGGACAGGAACCAAACAGGACACCAGAGGAGACACAGGGAAGAAGCAGTAGGTGCAGTAGCAAGAAAAGTGTCACTCCTCTGTGAACTCTATTTAGGGTGACTTCACCCTGAAGCACAGCCCCCGTGGCCCCCAGGGACGTTAGTGAACCTGCATGGAGCCTTCCTGGATTCCCTCCATCCCCACCAAAACACACCACAGACACCAAGCCACAGAGACTACTGCTGGTGAAAGAGTTAAAATGAGCAATGTCTGGCTCACACACAAGTTAGTGGGATGAGTAAGGACAGGTTACAACCATGCAGATGCTTTAGGGAGCCAACTGGATGAGAAGACTCTTCCAGCATCGACATTAAGCTGATCAGAGCGAGTCAGATACGTCTATTCCGATAGAGACATCGACCCAAACCTGGCCCCTGAGGAGGGAGAGCACTCACCCCACCCCACCGACTGCACTGTCCCCTCTCTGGCCCCCATGTCGCCATCGGGATCCAAATGCAGCCACTCAAGAAGGAAAACCAGCAGCTGTGGAGCGGAGCTGGGAGCAACAGTATTCCATGACAAACTTCCATCTGCGCTTGGGCTATTAATGTTCTTTTACAAAGCTTTGTTTTAGCTCAGCTTGTGCCTGTGAAGATCCACAGCTGTGGATCAGACACTGCCCCTCTTAGAGAAGTAATGAGAACAACTCACTTCACCAAGACATGCTGGGCTGGCTCTGGGTGCAAAAGGCTTCTGGGGTACGTGACGACTGGTAGCATGGGCTGCCTTATGTTGGATTAAAATCCATATAAATACAATATTTTAAGGGAACCAGGGTCGTTCTTTACCCAAAAAAGGAAAAGGTCTTAGACATACATTACAACTCAGAATGAAAATCTTTATGGTCCATCGTGAGACCAAAATCACACCAGACACTGAGCATCAATGTTAATTGCCAAGGCCAGTGTCACATCCTTTGGGATTTTGGCATTTTGGAGTAAAAAACATTTTTCTGTGAAACACTCAGTTGTCCTCTCTGCAGAGGAGCTTCTTCAGCCCCTGGGGTATGGGGAGTGAAGCTGTCTTTGCCACAGAAGAATGATGCTCCCAGCTGCCCGGACAGCTTGGTCTCCCCGTGAGCGTGGGCTGAGGGCAGCTGTCTAGATAAATCTGCTAAATCCTGCTGAGAGCAGCTCCAGGGAGAACCCAGCTGCTCGAGGTTAACCATTGCACTAAATGGTCAGAGAAGGGGACAAAGGCCTTTTTCCTCTCCTCAGCTCTTCTACAAATAAAGCACTTTGAAAAGAAGGTGTGAGCCTGGGACTGTCTCTCAATGTGGGCATCCTGTGGCCATCTAGATCCTTCTGAGGGCTTTTTACAGCCATATTGGTCTTCAGGCCCCTCTGCACTTGCCTGTTAGCACCAAAGGGCTGGCACTGCACCCCTGGGGGGCCATGCTCTACTCGGAGCAGTGGGGTGATACAGACCTGCCCAGTCCTCCTGCCCAGCTCCTGCAACTGCCCCCAGAAAACCCAGTGTTATTTGATCACTAGCAAGATCTCTTCACCCATCAAAATTCAACAGTGATGTGGTAAAGTCTCCTTAGCACTCCCTTTTCTGAACAATCCTCCTCCTGCCAGGCTCCAGCTCGCCACGCAGTCCACACAATCCTGTACCACCTCCATGGGACCCATCGCAGTCACAGGGTCTCCGAGACACAGCAGCCCCACTCCACAGAGAAGCCTTTTCACTACCCAAACGGAGGTCAACAAGAGTTCCTGACGTACATCAATGCTCTGCAAAATGCCCAACAGCATCTCTCACGTTCTCCTCCCCAGCTCCTCCTGGCCACAGTCACAAGGCTCAGCAAACCACCGGGCATCACTCGCTCTCGAGGCAACATCCATTGCACCAGCATGTGCCACACCATGCAAACTGCCTCCTCGTGCACTGGACACCCAGGGTCGAGCACTGAAGGGGGTGGGTGATAACAACGGAGCTTCCAAAACACCCGAGGCCATGAAAGGCTGCCCAAGAGCACCTGAAACTGTGGTGGGGCTGGGGTCCTCCTCACTCCCAGGAGAGGAGCGCTGAGCAGTAACTGCAGGCAATCCTTACTGCTGGGCAGGGACTGCTCATGTGGCACAGCCAAAAGCCCCTCGTTGCTATCCTGTCTCCTCTTTATCACCAGATAAACACAGATGTGCTTCTACTGCGCAATTCTGCCCAGACCTTCAGTGTCCACAGGAGGTGAGGGGACACGCTGGCTGCTCAACGCAAGGATGACGTGACTGCGTCCTCTATCCTGAGCGCTCAGCATCACCGAGGTGCACAACTCCTACTCCTGTATTCAGAAACCACGTGAACAAGCCAGTTTCTAACATTTCTGTCTAAAAATATTCTGAGAAACCTCTTTCTTTTTAAAGATACACTGTCTATTTATTTACAGCATCTTTAGTTTTGATTCTTATTGCTCTTCAAAACCACCAACCTTAAAATTGCTAAAAAAAAATATAAATATCTTCCTGGCAATTTCCCAGTTAGGAAAACCTGATGTTTTTCTCCCACTTTGTTTTGAACAGCACAGAAGTGATCGTGGCAGTTTTTAGCCAATGACATAAACGCCGTGTTACCCTTCTTAGTAGGTTGCCAAAACACAGGAGCCTTGGCACATCTGGGAAACCAGCAGGGTTGTGATGACCACAAAGTGGCAAAGTGATGTGCCCCGTGAGGCCAGCAGAGGGAAACCAGGGCCCTCCTGTAACACCCAGGCAAGGAATCGGTCCCCATTCCCTTTTCTTTCCTTTCTGTTCTTTAAAAAACGATTTGAAAAAATAGAATTGTGGTCACTAGAGGTGATAATTTTGCTTCGGCCTCCGATTTTTGAGATGCATTTGTAAATGCAGCAACAGCACATAAGTCACTGCTTAGATGCTCAGATAACCTCAAATTCCAAGTATCTGGGAGAGGGCTGAGGAAATTGCATCCTTTTTATATATCTATATAATTTTTTTTTCTGCTCAAGACACAGATCTGTATATTTTATTTGGAAGCTTAAAAGAAGCTTGACAGTGTTCCTTTAAGAAGATGGAGATCAGCTCTCCTGAGCACTGCAGCATCGTTCACCTCCACATTTCCAACACGGCCACCGCTCGTGTCCCTACGAACAGCAACACAGACAGGGACAACCACGTTCAACGTCATCAAGCGTCACTAATGACACCCGGAGGGCCCATGCAACACCAGGCAAGGTTAGGGCTATGGGGGAAAACGGGCCCTACCTCTGTATTACAGCTGCAGAATCATTCTCTCGTTTCCGTCTCTTCCTCTCTGCGTAGCCCCTGAACGCCCTGGGAAACCATTTCAAGCCATTAAGCAACTACACAGCTTTGAACTGGAGAGGACACGAAAGACAGACAAGGAAAGCTCTCACCAGACAACACAGAGAGATCGGGCTGCCTGAGGAAGACAAGCCAATCCTTGGAGGACTGCGTGCGAGTCAGGGGGCAGGCAAGAGACTCACCAAACCAAGGGTCCTCACTCTCTGGGGCAGGTGGCTGGACAAGCACTTGTTCCTAAAGCAAAGTGGCCAGAGCGTGGCCCAAGGAATGGGGGCAAGCGGCCATCGTCCCTGCTACGGAGGAATGGACCTAGGAGACTGCAAAGACAAAATCTCTGCACATCAGGATCAAGAGGGAAAAAAAACCCCACATGCTAGCAAGTGTTGTCTCCATTTTGAAGATGAAGATGGTTGCAGTGTGATCCATGTAGGTCTACCAGGTGTAGCCATCTGACCTCCTGCCAGCACACAAACAGCCCTAGTGTATGGAAGGCATGAGGGAACGTGTTGGACAGGAGAGGAGAGTTTATCCAGGACACCAACAGACAAGGAAATAAAAAATAAAAAAGGGAAGATTATACTTACGAGATGCTAGAGATTCCAGGAGATGCAGGAAAAAGAAAGAGAAGAGGAATTCATTAGTGCTCAGCCCCAGCCGGCCTTCTGAGGGAATTCTCACTCCACAAGGAATATTTCTTGTTAGGTGGAAGTAAATTGCTTTTTAAATTAAACATTTCTCAGCAGTGAGACTCCCATTTGACCGAGCTAAATCCTCCCTGGGCAGCACTGCTGTGTGGCTTGGATGGAAATTAAACTCCATGTAGACCCAGGGAACGTGCAGATGTACAACTGAGGGCTGGACATGGCCCATTGCGCTATGATAAGAGCTCAGCCTCATGGGTTTCTGGAGGAAGGAGACCTTCTCCCACACTGACAGAGGCTTGTGAAGTAAGCTCACGCTGTCTGGTCTATGAAGGAATCATAGAATGGTTTGGGTGAGACATCACTTCATTCCACCCCCTGCCCCAGGCAGGGACACGTCTCACCAGACCAGGTTGCTCAAAGCCCTGTCCAACCTGGCCTTGAACCCCTCCAGGGATGGGGCAGCCACAGCTTCTCTGGGCAACCTGGGCCAGGCTCTCACCACCCTCACACCAAAGAATTTCTTCCCCACATCTCATCTCAATCTCCCCTCTTTCAGTGTCAAACCCTTCCCCCTCCTCCTATGGCCTCCTCCTCCCTGGTCAAGGGTCTCTTCCCCAGCCCCTTTAGGGACTGGAAGGGGCTCTAAGGTCTTCCTGGAGCCTTCTCTTCTCCGGGCTGAACCTCCCCAACTTTCTCAGCATGTCCTCAGAGGAAAGGTATTGCTGAAGGACAAGGAACAAGGATGGTGGGCTAAAAACACTAGAGCAGAGGAAAGCACTTTGAAAGCCTCTCCAACCAGCTTAGGGAAGTGCCCTGAACTTTTAAAGATGTTTCTGTGTCATTTCTAGAAGCAGCAGAGGATCTCCAGAAACATTAACTGGGGAGCTACATTAACCAAGGGAGCTGTGCTCCTCAAGGGTTTCCTCAGGGCACCATTCTCCAAACCAACCTCCCTTTGGCTTCCAACCACTCTAAGCCTTGTAAACCCTGCCAGGGGCCACCACCCTGCAACAAACCTTGCGTGCAGCAAAGGTGACTTCAGATAGGAAAGGATGTGCCCAAAGTCAAAGGAAACATGCTGATTTTATGCATGGTTGGGTGTGTCAGATCTAAAGAGATCCTCAAACTTCCTCCAGGCCCTGTTGTCCCCAGGAATGTTAACCAGCTGGGTTGCCACCAGACTTACAGTCCCTGAAGAGGAGACAGAGGGACATAGAGGCCAGGTAAGAGATGCAGCACCGTTTTTTTTTCCTGGGGGATGCAGGTCCCTTCCAATATCTCAGCAGCCACTCCTCTCCCCAGTGCAGGATCCAGCTTTTCCTGCATCAGTCCTGATGCAGCCTGGGTTATCCCAGCATCAAAAATCAGCCTCTTTTCAGGATTTGGGAAGGGAAAGAAGGGAAAGAAGAAGTGGCAGAGAAATAGATTACAAAACCAAAACCTGATTAGACATGGAAATAAAGAGAGCAGCAGAGCTGAAGGTGAGACAGACACTGAAAGAAGGACACAGGGAAAAGGTGACAAGGCTTGAGAAAGGCCTTGGAAAGCAGAACCTTATCTCATTTCCCCCACTGCTTGCTTTGGCTTTCCTGCCAGGTAGGATACCAGGAAGATGGTATTTCCTGACAAGCTGGGTACAACCTGAAAACAAGTATGCCCTTATTTTCTTCAATCCTTGGAGAACCACCTCCTTCCAACACACCGCAACCAGCGGCACCTGAACCTGCATAGAGTGTAGAGGGAGAAGCTGTTCCTCACTCAGACCTGCAGAGATTTTACTGACACCTTTGTCAAATGCCCAGACCAGCACAGAAGCTGTAAGGCTCTATCTCATCCTCTGGAGAGACGGATGCAGGGCAAGCCTGGAATAATGGTTCCTCGGGGCTGTGGCTGCAGCAGAAGCAAGTGGTGGAGGGTCTCAGCTGGTGCTCTCACAGGACCCTCGCGTTGGAGGGGCACCCAGGGACAGGGCACGGTGTCACAGAGAAAATAAGGGCAGCAGAGAAGAGCTGGGTAACCCAAGGAGTTAAAGAAGGTAAAAACAAACAAGTGGGAGTAGTAAGAAAGAGAACTAGTAAGTGCAAAAAATAATAAGAGACAAGGTTTTCTCTCTCTCTCACCCCAGGGTTACGGTGCCAAACACACAACTCAGTTGCTCCAGGCTCAGATACAGCTTTGAGTGGGCCACAAGCTTTAAGGAACACAATAAAAGCTACAGCAGTAGTTTCACTTACGCTTGCATAGTTGTAGTAGCAGTTTGAAAACTGAAGAGGTTCTCTTTTGGGAACCAGGTTCGAATGGGGACATCATCTGGAAAAGAGAGAGCAAAATCTGAGAATCCAACAGGAAGAGACACTGTTCAGAACAGCAAGATTTCCCAGCTCCTTCTCTTAGTACTTCAGTGTCCTGCCCTGTACTGGAGAGGCTCATCCTCCTCAGATACAGGCACACTGCCACAGTGTTTTGTACATTTGTGCTAAGCCTGTCTATCAGGCTACTAAACGAAGAATGAAAGCTCTATTCTAAGCATAGAAGATTACAATAATCCAGGAATTACAGCAAAGACATTTGAACAAGAAAAAAAAAATCAGGGGAAAGGAACATTTTTCATTAAAAGCATTTTCCAGCCTCTGCTTTTTCTTTAGTACCATTAGTTTGAAATGTTGAAACAGTTCTTTCTGATACAGCCTCCTGTAGAAGATGAAAAGCACTCACCTTCCTCTCTTCACAGCTGTAAGCCTGAGACAGACTTTTTTTTCTACCACTGAAGTTTTGATAAACCCCTCACACCTACTCCTGATGACGCAGCCCTCAGGAGTTCTTCTGCTGTTAGAAGTCACAGCATATCAGCTGTGCACTCTGCAGATAGCCCTGGGCTTATTTGGTCCCCTATGTTTGCAAACTGCCCTGTGGATTACTTCTTAATTTCACTGCATTAGGAGACTGCATCATCTTCACATAATGCCCACTAAGACAAAAAGCAGGCAGCAAAATAAGTCACTAATTATGTGCGTGGGATGGTGGTGACCAGGAGGAGGAATCTGAACAAGCAGCAGCTCCTACTGGGAGCTCTCAGGCTGAAGCCAGTCAGGCAGAGGAGCAGAGGTGTAAAAAAATCCACGGACACAGGACATGTGAGATTGGTTCCTAGGAATTTGGGGCTACCCGATTTTTCCTCTTGCTTCACTCCCAATTTGTGGCTTCCTTGCTTAATGCCATGCCACATGTTGCTGATCACATCTTGCTTCACTCATTCAAGTTTTAATATCATTAGCAACTACAGTATCTTAGTAGTTAATATTCTGGCATTGTCAAGAGTGTTTTTTTAATTCACTTTCATTGGCCAAAACCCAATCAAAGCCTTGATGCCTGCTGCAGGCATAATTACTACAGACCAGATACCTTACCAGCTGTTTGGAACAGAGGATCAGCTACCACAGTCTCATCCTGCTGTTCCCTGACAGCACAAAAAGTGGCTACAATTAAAGATGCAAAAAATGCTAAATGCAACTGGGGAGGCTTCTTTTGAAGTGAAGCTTCCAAGAAATCATAGAAAGCTGGAACAGACACTCCTCAGCCAACAGTTTATGTCAAGCCTTGTACAGAGGCACCCTAAAGAAATACATATGTTACATGAAAACTGCATTCTAGTACTTATTATGAAGTTCCTGTGTCTGCTCTCCTCCAAAAAACAGAAAAGAAATGCAAAACAGCTCAGACTGCAAGTGATTTACTTGTTTGAAGCCTCAGATGCACAAAAGTGGTAAAAGAGGAAAAGTTGTACAAATTCCTTTTTAACCAACAATTCTGTACAGAATTCTCAGGGACTACACATCTCAAAGGACTGACGATCTCTTAATATATTTTACAGCTTTTAAGCCACTAAAAAAGCCACTATTCAAAGCAGACCTTATAAACAACAGCTAATATCCTTACAAGGCTTTGCCTGGACAGTTGCTGGAAGCGTCCCCTTCTTTTCTTGATAGAAGTCAAAATAGGAAAGATCACTCCCTATCTGCATCCCTCAATGGAGAATAAAGGATTTCTGGCTCTTCAGAGGCGCCTCTCTACCAGCCAGAAGCAGAAAACTAGCTAAGCAGCATGCAGCTAAGGACCACGGAGCACAGCTCCACTCCACAGCTCATCCAGCTAATTAAAATTCAGATTATGAGTATGGCTATTTTGCTTCCAGGAGCAAAACGACTCCACGCTCCTTTTTGGCCTGGCAGAGCATCTTGTTCTCCTTTCTTGTTACCACCAACTGTGATGAAACAGCCAAGGAACCATGGGCCTGGGTAGGACAGAAGGAACATCACCACCTCGTTCAGCATCTCCAGCCACTTGCCAGGCAGATTTCAGCACTTCTGACCAGGAGTGGATGTGTTTGTACCAGACACCGGGAGCAGCACAGGAGATGACAGCTTGTGCTTCTCTGGAATGGTGTTAGGCATCATAAACTCAGCATAAAAATCCATATTAAATGATGCCAATCTGGCCAAACTGCCAGGAGTGTTGGTTTGCAGCAATAGTGTGGTGTGTAAATCCAGAGAAAGCAGCACTGTAAAGTGAACCTCCGGGGAAATTAGACTCACTCTCTCGCCTCCATTCATCTCCGCTGCTTTCTCTGCTGGCCATGCGTGAAGGACATTCCAAAAAATACTTTTTGCAGCCTGCGATAGTTGTGCCATTCCACTCGCAGTTTTTCTCTGAGTAACGACGCTGGGACAGAGAGTGCAAACGAGACCAAGCTGAGAAAACTGTCACTCTGTGATGCCAGTGCCACCACAGGGTCTGCTCTAAGAGGCACGGCACTGCCTGTGCAGACACACCTGCAGGCTCAGCAGCTCGTGGCAAGCACCGAGGGGACCTGTCCCTGCTTGTACCAATGTCACACTCATGGAGGCATCTGCAGGTTCAGTGCTGTCAACTCTGATCCCATCTAAGTATATTTTCAGAAAGGCAAATCTCCATTTCACGTTGATAACCAGCCCTAACAAAAATCACTGCCTACTTGAAAACACATATTATAAATCCCAAGGTCCAGAAACAGAACACGGTATCTCTCTATACTATTTACTAGCAAGTTTCCCAGCAAAAAGAGGCCTTTAGCTCCAGCTATGAGGAGCTAAACTCCTCCGTAAGCGATCAGGAGCTTTCCTTTGGTTCTGTACCCGGTAACCAGCCTTAGTCCTGCAGCACAAAGCACAGGAAAGTTCAGGAAAGCTTTCACCTTAAATCCATCTGCATTAGAACAGGAAATCTTCACTTCCTTAATTCAGTACACATCGTGAGGCTGCACCCTGACCTCCGCAAGGCCAAGCCCCTGGGGCTGTGAGCTCCTTTCCCGAAAGACTGGCGCTGAAATGGCTTTTTCCACCTTCACACAAGCTTTCTGGCTGTGTCATCATGTGCAGAACCATCTTTTAGCAGGTAAAACAAGTAAAACCATTAAAGGTACGCATACAGGAAAACTCTTCCCAGTCCTTTCCTTGCACTCAAGCAATAAAGATAACAAAGTCTGTATTTACAAGTGTAGTGTCTGATGTGAAGCCCCAAAATCACAGAAAACAGAGAAACTATGCAGTTCTGCACGCTCAATAATCAATTATTTTCTAATTGTTATTCTTTACTATTAGTCCATGTGTTAATTTAGTCACAGAATTTCAAGCACCTAGCCATGACAATATGGTCCGGAACCCAAGCTTTCTGTGATTTTGCCTGCAGTAAATATCACTAGGATATTTACTAGAAAACTATGAACCCAGGAAAGATGTACAGTTTGATCTCCACGGTTCTTATACTCAATTTATTTTCAAGGAGAAAACCTTGACCTTTCCTGGCTGGACATTCCGCTCTAAAAGGCTTGATGCGTGTTTACAGAAAAAAACCCAGACAAATTAGGTCAGACTCTTTGCCAGCCACATCCAGAGCTGACAGGCAAAGATGGACAGTGTACCAGCTTATAATTCAAAGCACATAAATCACGACATATATTTGATTAATAGTTGAGTTTTTAAAGACAATCAAGAGGTTTTTTTAATGTAACTGAATAATTACAATTGTTTCTTGAAAATATTGAGCGAATGGATAGTGAGTGGGGAAGAAAGTCCAATATCGTGTTATTTGCTAGTATTTATGGAAAGATCACGAGGTGGCACTATGCGGGGGACCCTGCTGAACTGCTTCCAGCCACGCAGACGAGCATTTTGGGGACACACCAATGTGCAGAACACTGTACCTGAGCTGAGGCCCCTGCTGAGCACCCTGGCATGAGGATTTCACTGTCTCAGCGCCCGAGGGAGGCAGAGGAGAGAGGGTCCTGGATGAGCATCAATACAGGTGCTGTCAGGCCCTCCTGCTCTTCCTTCACCAGAAAGGGAGCCCAGAGACCGCCCTCACCAACCGACATGAAGCTGCCATGAAAGCCACTGAGGCCACCTGCTGCTGACACAGCAGTAGCAGAGACAAGAGAGCTCAGACGAGCTGGCCTCAAACGGAGCTCAGCTTATTTCCTTTGACAATCCCTTTCCATGGACACTAGTGTGAGGTCCCAGCAAGGTGTCAAAGGGCAAATGCTACAGGACCCAACCCAAGGCACATGGTAATGAAACCATGCTGGACTAGCATGGGTGTCACCCTTCACCCCTGTGTCAATGAGTCCCTTTGTGTCCCTCCAGCACCCAGCACTTGCCCTTGCTTACCAGACACTCGATCAACACTGTACATCCTCTCCAGCCGCTTTCTGTGCCACCCGGTCTCACCGGATTGATGCTGCTCCAGGTCAAAGGAGTGCTGGGAAGGGGCCACCAGCCGGGCACAGTTTGGGCACTCCTTGGAGCCCTGCCGGCTGCCTGGCCAGCCCTTGCAATGCCTGCCAACGCCGTGAGAGCCACCAGAGCTCTGCACTTGGTGGCCATGGTGGCATTCCTCTTGGGCAGCCCCCTTCATCACCACCAGTTCCATACTTTCATTCTCGTGGTCTGACAGCATAGGCCTCTCCCCGGAGATGGTGTAGACTCGTGGCTTCGGTCCCTCGCTTGGCATCTTCTCCGTCTGGTCCTCGGAGAAGCTCCTCTCAAACTTGCCGTCCGAGATGACAGAGAGCCGGCGCTTGTTCTGTGCCGCCTGCTGCATCTCGGGGGAGTCCTCCTGTCCGATGTAGGAGTCTGCTAGCAGGTGATCTGAAACCAACAGCACACGTTCCTTAAAACCAAAGCACCCCAGACACTCACAAATTCAGGAAGCTCTTTGCTACCGCTGCAGAAAAGTGAAGGGGGAGAGAGACATAGCAGGTTCCCCCAGGAACCTCTCCAGATGAATGTGTGCCCACAGCCTTCTAAACCTCCAGGGCTGGTACTGAAATGAGAGACATGTCTCACAAATACACCCAATGTTTTAAGCCTGTGTGGCCACCTTACAAGGCTAGAAGCAAATGCAGGTCTCGTTGCACAGCCTGAAAATGCCCTTGTTTGGCTGGGCAGCCCCATCTGCTTCAGCGGGTCTGGCCACGCAGGGGCTACTGAGGCGGTGAAAGTCTGCAGGACAGGGACCAGCACCGACTTCTCTAAGAAATGACAAACTCTTTGTGTTTTGTGCCCCTTTTTTTACAACTAAGGGAAAGGTGCAAACCATGAGGGTTTGGGGCGGTTTCCCCCCGGATTTTCTGCCAGCTGGTTTGACATGAAAGAAATGCAAAAAGGCTTCATTCGGCAGCTGCTGCACCGCATCCCGCTCCCTGCGGATCCCCCGGAGTCAGCAGGACCCACTGTGTGCCCCGATGGCCACAGCACGGCCTACAGATGCCACCCTGAAGGAAAATGCAGCTGTGGTTTCCATCTGGAAGATGGAAAGGAGAGAAGCCCATGAGTGCAACTATCTTTGGAGCCCACACACTGGATGAAGTGCCAGGAAATCTCAGCATTTCCATGGCAATCCCATGCATGAACCCAACAGTAGCTCCCACCCACCTGGCTAATCCTTTTTTCAAGTGGCTGTTAATTACCTCTTACACTTCCCTTCAGCTGGGAAGCAGCCAGGGGACCGTTAAAAAGTCTCGGCAGGGAATACATTATTCATGTGACTGCTACCCCAGAAAAAATAAAATCATTAGTGTCCAGCACAGACAGCGGCATTTTAAACAGGCAGAAAGCAATCCCAAGCCTTTACTTCACTAGACATTTAATGAACATCTTTCCTTCAGCGACTGAGCCGTGACCTGGGAGAACTCAGCAACAATCCGAGGCCTGGCCACCTCGTAGCTGGTCATGAGGAGATGAAGGAGAAAGAGACAGGACAAGTCTGATGTTGGTGTGCAACATGGACCTTTCACCGCTGCCACATTCTGGCTCCTGCAAAGTGCCCTTGTGCCCCTCTGAGAAGAACCCCCCAATCCAAGGATGTACCCTCCCTGCTTTCGAATCTGAAGCCCGTCACGGATTGTGCTCACATTGCCACAGGCATCTCCTCTGCTCTGGCTGCAGCCAGGGCTGAAACGAGTTTAGCTGGTGCTGGCACAGTGTGTCACCCTCATTGTGTTTTTCTGCTTGAGCTACAACTTCCTCCAGCACCGCTGGGAGATAAATACACCTCCAGCCACTCTGCTCAAAAAGTGACTGTCAGGACCATTCAAGGCTGACAACTCAGGTTCATTTCACTGGTCTCCTGGTAAGTGTGCAGCTCTGTGACTCCTTGAGCTGACCAGAAGGAGCCTGTAGGAGTCCTCAGGAATCACAGAATGGTTTGGGTTGGAAAGGATATTAGAGATCTTCTAGTTCCACCCCCTGCCCTGGGCAGGGACACCTCCCATCAGAGCAGGTTGCTCCAAGCCCCCTCCAACCTGGCCTTGAACCCCTCCAAGGATGGAGCAGCCACAGCTTCTCTGAGCAACCTGGGCCAGGCTCTCACCACCCTCACACCAAAGAAGTTCTTCCCCACATCTTATCTCAATCCCCCCTCTTTCAGTTTAAAACCATTCCCCCACGTCCTATGGCTCCCCTCCTGATCAAGAGTCCTTCCCCAGCTTTCCTGGAGCCCCTTTAGGAACAAGAAGGGGTTCTAAGGTCTCCCCAGAGCCTTCTCTTCTCCAGGCTGAATCCCCCAACTCTCTCAGCTCCCCCTCACAGCAGAGGGGCTCCAGCCCTCCCAGCAACTTTGTGGCTTCCTCTGACCCTGCTCCAACAGGTGCCTGTTCTTCCTGTGCTGAGGACTCCAGAGCTGGACACAAGATGAGGTCTCACCAAAAAAAGTTAGGTCTCTATATAGCTGATGCTCTTATTCCAGACTTCACATGACACCCAAAACACATACCAGATGTAGTGAGGAGTCATGCACTTCACTGATGCTGTGAGGTAGCACATACTTTACTGCAGGTAAAGAATGAAAGGTGGGCAGTGGTCTACTTCACTTGTCATTCAAGAGCTTGTCCACCCAGTCCTACCAGCTGCAGGATACAGTGTTATGGACCAGCCAATGCAGAAAGTGTTGACAGGCTCCAAAGTCTCTCCAACCACTTGTCACCCCTCAGGAAGCAGTAGGCCACCACGTGTTTTCTAGCGACTCCGACTCTCTCCACTTCCAAGACTAACTGTGCTCTGGAGCCTTTAGAAAACACCACCAAATGGATCTTCAAGATCTGCCAAAAATCTCTTGGCTAATAGTGCCAAGCACACCATTTTTTAAATTAAAAACAAAGGCCAGCTCTAAGTACTCATCTCATCTTGTCAAACTTACTAATCTGTGTGGGCACAATGACACTATATATTTCTTAAGACACCACAAAATAACGGCTGACAGCTGCCCCGTTCCTCCTGAAATGAATACTTTATGGAAGATGTATAGCCTCGTTAGAGCAAACACACAGGACTGGGCACCTTTACCCACTATTGACACCACTGCAATTCAGAGATCCGGGAACTTCTGACCCCTGGCATCTGCGGGTACATGCAAAAATGAACGCCCAGGGTATACCAAGTCTGAAAATGCTGATCATAACAAGTGCAGAGAGACCCATTCCAGTCTCTGTTTATAAGCACTGGTCTGTCCAGCCCCATAAAATTCACAGCTGTGTAAGTAGGTGTCCCTGCCCATGGCAGGGGGGTTGGAACTAGATGATCTCTAAGGTCCCTTCCAACCCAAACCATTCTATGGTTCGGGAGATGACTGGTTTCTAGTAAGAGTCAACTTTTTCCTGAAATCATGGCAGGGTTACAATTTTTGACTGGATA
>JAOTQQ010000007.1:10852950-10864200 GCA_026546715.1 Gallinago undulata
GGTGGAGTCACCATCCCTGGAGGTATTTAAGAAACATGTAGACATGGCTCTTCAGGGCATGCTCTAGTGGCCAAGATCATTGGTTTGTGCTGGGGTGTTGTGTGTGGGCTTGGGAGTGTGGGGTTTAGTTGGTGGGTGGTTTTTTTGTTTGTTTGTTTTTGTGTGGGTTTTTTTTGTTGTTTGTTTTGTTGTTGTTGTTGTTTTTTGGTTTTTTTAATGCGGTTGGACTCGATCTCAAAGGTCCCTTCCAACCACTAAGACTCTGTGATTCTGTAATTTCTGCAGGAAGGAAAGATTTGATTTCTCTGTTATTGGACCACTGGGGCAAACAAAAGGGAACCAAATTTTCTACTCTCAACATTTTTATAGGATAGCACCCTTCCTACCATGGTTATTTATAAAGTGTTACAGACTGTGTTAAATTATACACTGCAGAATTTCAAAAGATGCCTTAAAAAAAATGATGACTCCTTTTTCCCCCCTCTTCTATAAACATTTATAGTAATTTCTAGGGAACTTTATTTCCAAGTCAATACTTAAGGATCCCATAAGGACTGTGGTATATCCATGTGTACCTCTTGCTGCTTGATTCTTACCTGTGGCAATTAAATTCTCATGGATTCAAATATGATCTCAAGCCTGACACACCACGGGGGCAGTGGGTACGAGAAGGCTTTGCTGGAGAGTGTACAGATATTTTGCAATCACAGAGAGCACTTAAGCACTGGTCTGGGGAGTGTAAGAGCAGCACATTAACCAGGAGTCACATCATCTCTGTTTCCATGTTCTCCTTATCTGCAGTCAGAGAGATAAACGAGCACCAGGAGCACCCATAAGGCTGAGTAAAACAACAGCTTTGTAAGGGCACATCAGAGAGGCTCCTTGGACTTGGCCAGAGCTCCCCAGGTCTCAGGCATCTGAACAGATCTGCCATTTCCCATTGTCCCCATCACAGATTCTTTGTCTGGCCTGAACATGACCCCACCAGTGCTATGAGGGCACTACAAAGCAAGCAGAAACCCCCCTTCTCCCTGTTGGAAACTGGGATGAGAGACTGCAGAAGAGGACTGGCAAAGACTCCAGCTGACAGAATAAGCCACAAAAATGGCGATGATAAAGGATGCCTTTGCCATTCCGGGAAGCCTCCTCAGAGCTGCCTGGCCGGTCTCCGCACCCTTTGTCCAACCCCTTCCTTCCCTCTGCCCCACAGACGCTCCACCTCAGCTGCATGAAACCGCAGCCCTTCCCTTCCTACCACCATGGGCTGCTCTTAGACCAAGTAATTTCAGTAGTGGATCACTGGAGTTTCTCATGCCCCCAAAGAAAACTGCAGTACAGTTTTAAAGCCCTTCCATTCACAAAGTTAGCATCATTCAGCCAAGGACAACTTGAAGGGCATTAGAAGAGATCCAAGAAAAAAGGCAGGGACTCGTTCAGATGGGTGTGCAAGACTAATGTGACTGGGCTTGCTCTTTCAGCCAGAGGCATTTCCTGCCTGTAGAGGTTTAATTAAAACACACACACTTACAGTTTACCTAAAATGGTAACATCACTCTACATTACATTTTATTTAATAACCTTATCCCCTGCAAAACAGTTCAATCCTACAGAACAATCTGCTACTTGCTCAGATGGTATTCTCTATGGATTCCACAGGATTTTCCTATAGGTCTTGTAGTGAATTTATCATCTGCAAAACACTTTCTTTCCTCACAGAGAAGATACGGCCATGTTAGCAGTCGTGAGTTTCCCTCTTGGTCCTTGCCCATCAAGCAGAACTCATCACAGGCTGAGGGTAATTTCTGCATCTAAATAATTAACACAATAGATAGTACATGCTGGTGCCCTCAAGCAGACAAGGCACACCTTGTTTTAACCTGATGAAGGAAACCTTGGGAATAAATCCAGAGGTGACCTTTGCCAGCAGACAGGCTGCTGCACAGACAGCAAGCAGGTCAACTAACACACTGTAACTCACCTTCTTTTTTATTCCCCACTGAAAGCAAGAGCTAGGAGCAGCAAACCAGTGCAGAAGCCCCGTGCAGTGCAGTCTTTCAGTTACCAGCTGAAACTTCACCCAAGGACATCAGTTCCAAAGGGTGAGCGTACGACGGGGCACTCGTCCCCTAAACCTGAGCTTGTCCCCACAGCCCACCCAACCCTTGGGTCACCAAACTGCCTGTTCTCCTCAAGGGCTTCACACATCTAGAGGGTGACTCCTTCCATCTCTCTGCTGATGAGGTCTCACACTAACCCTTTATGGTAAATAAATGTGCTTTCATCTTAAGGCCTATTAATAAATAGGTGCATGCACATATGGATACAAAGACATGTCAGTTCTCTTACCTGAGCCGTTTCTACTTTCGGGATGGTTTTGTGAGAGATATTCTCCAAAAGCCCTTGCAGCTCTGCACATCCAGGCATCACAGAAGACAGGAAAGAAGAGAAAGAAAGAGACAGGTAATGGTTAAAGGCCAAGGAAAGAAGGAACAGTTCAATATACTGCTGTTTTCCTGCAGCTGCCTTTCCCTCATCTTCAAGTAACTCCAATTTGAACCTGCTGCAATAGCTGTGGGGGTTTCCTGGTTATCACACCTCAGTTTTCCTCTGGCCAAAGAAGAAAACAGTTGGACAACAAGCCCAGGACTGTTTTAGTCTTTAGCTTCTGTGTTAAAACTGGAAAAAAAAAATTTGAAGTGTACCTGCACTAAACTTGGCCTTGTTTCTATGACGCACGTAGCCACTGGATGACTGTCTCAAAACGCCTTAACTTAAACCTCTTCTGGCAGCCCAGGGAAGAAAAGATCTCCACCGCAATCCCAACTACCACCGCAGTCTTCTGCCCTGATTCTGAATGCTCCTGCCTGTGAGCTATCACACCTTAGACATCAATGCAACACCCACCTCACCCACCTTAACCCTAAATTCTCAAGTACCAACTATGCCAGTATTTGGGTTACTGGACAACCTTATTTGAAAGGCCCCCACAACACCCCACAAAAGCAGTTCCTGGTTCTGATGGATTCAGGACCTGTGGATGACTGAGATTTTTCTGAAATATATTAAGAATCCACAGGCAGGGTGAGCTCAACCCGTATCACACATCAAGGCCTACATGAGAGAGCAAACCTATGAATATTCCAACCACGAAGAAGCTTTCTGCTTTCAGCCCACACAGGAAAGGAATCCTTGGTCAAGCACGCATTCCCTGGTATATATTAAATACAATCTCCAGTCTCCTATCGCTAGAACGTTGGTAAAATCCTGCTGCTGTGCTTCTTCTCCTATGACTTGAGAGCTAATACCAGCTCTCCCCCAGCCATCCATTTTCCCCAGGTTTGTAGAACAATCTCTCCAAGGTCTGCAGCATCACAATCAGGCTGATATTTGCCAGCGGACAGTCCAGGGTGCAGGCTCACAAACAGCAAGACGGAGCAGCCACCCACCTCCTTGGCAAGCCAGGCCAAGACACCCCAGCAGCCGACCCCTCAGCCTGCAAGCACATCAGCATCTCTTGGGGGAGGAGATGAGGATGCACTGCACCAAGGAAGATCCTCCATGCCGAGGCATCACACCCACCATCCTCCTCCTTCAGAGGTGCTCAACCTCAGAACATCCCTCTCCAGCTCAAGCTGCTACAAAAGGCAGCCATTAAACATCCAAGTGCAAAATGGCTTTGACCTCCAAAACAACCTTCTGCTTTGCTGCCCAATGCAGCAGCACATCCCAGCCTGCAGAGCCAGGATTTTCCCCCACTGCTTTTATACACCTCCTTCCAAACCGGAAAAGATTAACAAAGCTACAATATACCTCCCAGAGCAACTAGAGCTGGAAGGAGTGGGAAGTCCATTTGTTATCCACAGCCAGCAACAGGGGATCGATATGGACAATGAAGAAAGAGTAATTTAATCTCCCCGTGACTAAATTTCAGCACAGCAAAATGCTTTGGAGCAGCGCAGCTGGAGCTATGCAAGAAGTAAGGTTTAACCTTCTGTGTCATTACAGGCTCACATGTGGTGCGGAGGATTTTTCTGTTTCCAGATTCATAGAATCATAGAATGGCTTGGGTTGGAAGGGACCTTAAAGATCACCCAGTGCCACTCCCTGTCCTGGGCAGGGATACCTCCTACCACACCAGGTTGCTCCAAGCCCCCTCCAACCTGGCCTTGAACCCCTCCAGGGATGGGGCAGCCCCAGCTTCTCTGGGCAACCTGGGCCAGGCTCTCACTGCCCTCCGTGTGAAAATTTCTTCCCCAGATCTCATCTAAATCTTCCCTCTTTCAGTCTGAAGCCATTACACCTCATGTTATCACTACATGTCCTTGTAAGAAGACCCTCTCCAGGTTTCTTGTAGGTCCCCTTCAGGTTCTGGAAGGGGCTCTAAGGTCTCCCCAGAGCCTTGCCTTCTCCAGGCTGAACACCCCCAACTCTCTCAGTCTGTCCTCACAGCAGAGGGGCTCCAGCTCCTGCAGTATCTTCATGGCCTCCTTTGGACCCATTCTTGCCTTTCTGTACCAGGCTGTATCTTTAGACAGCAGCCTGAGGTAGCAGTTCCCCAAACTGCCTTCCTCAATGTCTAAGCACCCCCAGAGATGGTCACACAGAGGCTGTCACGCTGGGGAACTGTACAATTAGCAGGCAATCCCAACTACAAAGAGCAAAGAGACGACCATCATGGTTCACCCATACAGGGCAACAATTGCCTCGTGGATGTTCTTTGCACCCACTACCTTTCTGTCTGGGCAAAAGCAAGACATGCAAATGTAAAGTTGGGAGCTGGAGTGTAGCAACTTCAGGGAAGTAGTTGAGTTCTCATCCCTGGAGATATTTAAAAGACATGTAGATGTGGTGCTGAGGGACTCGGCAGTATTAGGTTTACAGTTGGACTTGATAATTCTAACGGTCTTTTCCAACCTAAACGATTCTATGATTCTAACATCAGGCTACAAAGCTGCAAGAGCACTCCTGAGCTACTCCTGTGCTCCATCTCAGAGATGGTTAAGGCTCAGCCAAAGCCATGGCTAATCTCACGAAGCTCTGGCAACAGCCCCGCTGTGAGCAGACAGATGGGCTCAAGACTGCCAAGATCTTTTCCACCAAGACTTCTGGGACTCCAAGGCTTCCCATGGAAATGTCTGTCCTTACAAGGCATCATCAAGACCATTCACAAATAGAGCACTTGCACCCTTGGGAATGACTTTGAAGCTTCTCTTGTGCATCAGCAGTCACTCCATGTAGAAAAAATAACAACAAGCAAGTTCTCAAGCAAGTTATCAGTGAGAAAACATGGTGATTTACACAAAAAATGCTAAAATATGATGATAAAATCTAGTCTGTAACTAGTTCAGAAGCTCCAAGAGCACGTTAGCTCATATACCACTCTCTCCATTCATCTCTGCCAATGCCTGAAGCTGATCTGCCTGCCTTAAAATCTGAACGAACCTTGTTTCACAGTGAAAATAGTGTCACTCAGAATAAGCGCCCGAGTTTAAAGGAGCTGCAGTGTCTCTAACCTCACTCTTCTGTATCCCCCAGATGAGGTGGGAGGATAAAGCCCCAAGCCCCAGAGCTCTCAGAGAAGGCGATACCCAGACCTCTCCTCGCAGGTCAGAAGCGCATTGCTGCCCAGCCCAGGCTGAACCCCCAGTTCTGGCACCACTGTCCCATTTCCAGAGCTCTTGGATGCCTCAGGCCAACCTAAGAGCACACAAACATGGACGCTGGATCACAATTAACAAGCAGCAGCTAATGAGGTAATGAAGCCTGCACAGTACATTGTGCGGCGGGGGTTTTCCAGCCAATTACACTGCAAATTTCAGACTAATTTTTTTTGCCTATTATCTCAGTGGTTCCCTTCTACATTCCCATTTCCCAAGTGCCACCAGCTTGTCCTTGGCCGTGCCTCAGCTGATCTCCCACAGATGTCTGCATGCGCCCTTTGCCAAGAGGACTCTGCTGGCCACACTGGCTCCTTATGCCCAGTCTCCCCTTGCCAAGCCCTGGGTGCTCCTTCGCTGCCCTCGCTGTGCTCACAGTCACCCCAGTTTACCAGCATCTCCCCGCATCCTTAACATGCCATTTCCCCCCTCTCCTTGG
Organism: Gallinago undulata; assembly: GCA_026546715.1. Taxonomy (NCBI): domain Eukaryota; kingdom Metazoa; phylum Chordata; class Aves; order Charadriiformes; family Scolopacidae; genus Gallinago; species Gallinago undulata. The sequence continues at coordinate 10,859,047 of JAOTQQ010000007.1, forward strand.
CTGCCCGCTTGATCCACATAAAGTCAGAGCAAAATTCAAACGCATGGTGTCTGCTCCATTCATCCTATTCTTTTCCATTTCTTTTATCAATGCCCTGTATTGACAGAAGTCACACAACCATAGTTTTCTCTCAGCTGAGTTTTGCCTCCACGACCACCGCCAAACGGAGCTCAAGCCCCACCAAGCCTTCTGAAGGCACTGGCCAGAAAACCCTTCAGCTGGGCTCAGAGCAGAGACACCTCCGGATAATTTAACTGGCAAGAGATAAAAAAGGAAACTTGTTTCACATAAATGTGATGAAGTACAAGGTGCCTTACAGATACAGGGGCCAATGAGCTATAACCCTGAGCGTATGACACTGCAAAAGCTGCATACAAATGAGCAGGTAGTCCTGCGAGGTAATCAGCTGACGACACGGCAGGTTTAGCCCTGACTCATCTGGAGAGAGGTTTTCATTTTAGTAGCAGCTCAGACCTGCATGTTACAGTGTCAGCACAGCTTGGTCTAAGAAAAGGATATCATCCAGGGACCAAAGCCCTGCTGAGTCTAACCAGTAAAGGCAGGAGGGTTTTCTCTGCCATTGCCTCAGAGAAAACATCACCAGCTTCTCCAGCTTCTTCTCCATCAAAATGACTTCAAGAGCGCGGAGGGTGGGATGGGGCAACACAACCCCAGCAGCAAAGGCAGCTGCCCTTCCGAAGGCTTTTTTCGGTACTCACTGCGTGTTAGATGTCAAAGCCGGACTTGGGTCTGGAAGAGAAGCTGAATGAGATTTTGTGAAGCAGCAGAGATCTAGATATACATTTGCTAGAAGGAGGAAAGCTGCCAAATAATAAAGATCTCAATTACAATGTGATGAGCAAGGAATAGCCCTCGTGTCTCTGAAATAATCACATCAACAGGATAAAAGGGGCCCTGATGCATACTAGCAGCTATGAGAAATTGATACACGCTAATTTATGCAATCCACCAAACTGATGCTGAACTGAGTGAAGAAACGTGTGTACTGAAACACTCAGAGACACACGGAAGACCTGAGATAACTCCATGTAGAGCACAGCAGCGAGCTAAGCGAAACCTGCGCTAGTCAGGAGTATTACATGCAAAAATAAAGAACACCCACCACCTTCTTGCGTTCCTTCAGAAGCAATGCCCAGAGGAGCTGCAGCAGGAATCTGTTGTGACAGCATCTGACAGCGCTGCATCTCAGGAAAATGAGAGAAGAGACCTCCTGCATCATCAAGACCTACATCCTCCTACAGCAGGCACCCTGCTCCTGTCACCAAGCAGGGAGGGGAACACTGCCAGCACATCCACAGTTAACAGCTCAGCCATTAGAGACTGTTGGCTCCTACGTTGTTTAAACCTAATAGTAACAATACCTTGACAAAAATGAAGTTTTTTTGAAATGTAGGGAGATGGTAGCTGGAAAAAAATGATTTTGAAGTTTTGAATTCTCACTCTCAAGAAAGGGAAATGGGATGTCAGCAATGGATCTCAAAGTCAAAGACTCCATAGTCCTGGAGGAATTTATAGTCACAAAGCTTGGATGGAAGAATGGACAGAGTAGGAAGAAGTTACAACAGGGAATCAAAGCTTGAGAGAGTTCATGTCACTCACAGGAAAATTCATGAGTGAAAAAAGGAATCTAGACTATGAAGAACCCTGATCTAACCCCAAAATTGCTCATGCAGTAAGAAACCTGGGATAAGGAATGCATTCAAGTACCTCAGCATTTTGTCGGTGCAAGATTTACCCTTTCACAGCAATTAATGTTTCGTGGCCTTGTTTAAACCAAGTCTCAAGTTCTCTCTAAGTCAGAAGAGAGGGAGTGAGACCAAATTCCCATTTCTCTGTGGGGTATCTTGGACTAGACACCAAAGTCCTGAAATTGGCTAAGATGAACCACATGCTCGACTCAAATCTTCCTTGTGCTAACTACAGAGATGGTTCTGGAATACCCATCGAAAGTCTCATGTCTGTGTGCTCACACGATCACACGCGCCCAAGGAAAAGGCCAGAGCAACACAAAGCAGAGCTACAGAAGAAGACTTACTTTAGCAGCACATTTGGGGTGCTAGTAGTGTTCTATAGGTGTCAAGGCAGCAAGGACAAAAAAGAGCTCATTTCTAAAGGCTTTGGTCCTTTCACACCGTGCTGAGGAAGCTAAGGAGCCCGTGACAGACACCCCGTGGAGCAGGAACCCCAAAGCGCAGCGGCCAGGGAGCCACCAGCAGAGGGGCAGCACCAAGGTCATGACTCAAGGACAACTGCGTCAGCCCTGCCTTTGGGCAAAAAAGGGCACGCTGGAAGGAAAGCACAGTACCACAGTGAGGTCTCGCATACGAGTGCTTCAAAGCTGATCAGAACAACAGCAACTAAAGCCTCAGCGGCCTCCCGGGAGTTGGACACAGAATCAGCGCAGAGTTTGCTGCAGGTCTCTCAGGAGAGAAGACCACAGAGACCAAAGTTAGCAGCCTCACAGATGCTCTCAACAACGCCAGCACACAGCAGCTATGCCATTATTTTCTAGGAAGCTATTAAAAGGACCCAGCGCACAACAAACTGCATGGAGCTTAATTAATACTCCTGGGACAGGAGACTCCCCTGAGTGGCTCTGCAGAGATTTTAATTTAAGAATCTAGGGAGCTTGCACCTTCTGCTCAGATCCCATATACTCACGACAGCAAACAAACGATGGTCGCTGCTCAGGAAGACAGTCAAATGCACACACACACCCTTCAGCCACACATAAGAAAAATGCATCAGTAGGCACTTGGACTCGCAGCAAATTTCAGGAGGTGATTTTTCCTCTCAAAAAGAAAAACCAGGAGAAACACAAGCAGGGCAGAGCTCAGGAGGTGCAGAGCAACAGTCCCAGGGCATCTCCTCCTGCAGCATGAGGACAGGATCCCACAGCTGCTTACATGAAGCCGCAAGGGATGTGATCATTGCAGTAGTGCCACCCACACAGGTGACCCAAGTCCCCAGCCCTCTCAGGAAGGATATTATTTGTAGCCTTCCCTACCATCCTGCAGAGCCTCCTTGCTGTGCGTGAGTAAGATAAGGATGTGGGGGATACATGCAGGAGGACCCAGGGCAGAGCAAAGGAGCTGTATACTATGTGCTGAGGGAAGCCCCAAGGAAACCTTTCAGCAGGTGGGTCATCACCGCTGTAGAGGTTCTGAGGGTGGCAGAGCTCTCCACCAAGCAGGGGCTGAGACACACCTGGAGCAGCAGGATGGAGGCACAGCAGCAGCGCTTCTCCCCACCAGCACCTTCTCTGTGCAAAAAGGCAACGCCAGCAGCTCCTCTACAAGTTCTGTGCCCTCCCCAAAGGCTTTTTCGATTAGGCATTTCTAGACCAAGGCACAAACAAGGAGACACAGAAGAGCACCCATCCCGTGCCATGGTCTACACAACCAGATACTCCTCAAGGACCTTATGTTCCCCAGCCCAAGTCCACTCAGCTGACTTTTCTGGTCAGACCACCACAATTCACACCACCAAGGGCCACCTCTGAGCTCCCATACAACGGCGGCAGCAGTTTCTCAGCAGTTAGAGCAGGCAGCAAACCACCTCCTGGACCCTACACAGTTGATGCTACTTGAGCAGCATCTGCCCACCTAACAAGCCATTGCGTTCAAAACACGTTAGTCGCTCCCAAACACCCACACCGCCATTTGAAATCTTCCCGATTAGCCAATACGTTGTTTGTGTGACTGGCTGTCTAATCCTACTGCCAGAACCCCATTACAACAGTATGGTGCATTCTGTGCCATTCCTGTAATATCCACCTGGCTGACATCTGCCAGGAAAAATCCCTCTTCCAGATCTCTGAGCGCTGCTGAAAGCGCTCACGGTTTCATTACTGGTTACGAACACGATACATCACAACGTGGGGAAAAGTTCCAGGCTCTGCCTGGACACCTTTCTCCAGAGGCACTCCAGACTTCGAAGGATGGATTTCTTCACAACACAAACGCAGAGGAATATGTAGACATTTTTGGATCTCTTTCCTTCAAGCCATAAGACTACCTTTCCTCGCAGCACAACAGAAATACCGAGTTACAGCCACAGAGAGGTGACTGAGATCTCTCAGCAGCACAGATCGAGTCCTACACATGACTCCGGATTATTCTAATGCAATTCTGTCTAACACAAAGGAGGTGTTATATAATGCAGCTGAAAAGTTTATTTCTTTTTTTTTTTTGTTCCAGCAGCAAAGAGCTAGTTTCGCTGTAGCGGAGGCACCAACAGACCTACCCGGTTGCACAGCTGTGCCGTGGGAGCAGCCAAAAGCTGCGCCAGTGTCCCCAAGCAGTCACCGGGTGATTGCTGTGACACTTGCACTGCAGCGTGGGAGAAGGGTCGACCCCATCCCCCTGGGCAAAGGGCACCGCAGCAAAGCTCACCTGCGACAGCTTTTCAAACCCAAGCACAACCGAAGGGCATTTTCTAGGATCTCCCGTGTTTGAGCCTAAATAGCACCAGGACCAGACAGTAAGTGAAATCCTACACAAGCAATATGAAAACGTAACAGGCACAATACAGAGCCCAAATTTTTTATGCGGTCAGCGTAGCGGCTTGGGACGCTGCCGGAGAGGGCAGAAGTGGTGGGTGCAGACTTCCACACAGCAGTTTGCCATTCAGGAGCTTGGGAGCCCTTGACGAAAGCCGCTGACTTTGCCCTCAGACAGAGAGCCGGCATTTCAGCTGAGGAGAAGCCGCCCAAGAGAAGCCACGAGGGCACCGACCACGCTCCCAATTCCCCAAAATTAGAGAGACCCAGCCCTGACAAATCCACTCCTGACTCGCTCCTTGCCAGCCCGGCAAACACAACTCACGGGTGATGTGAGCGGCAGGGCGGCAGCGGCGACATCTCTGGGGACAAATCGCCTCTCCCAAGGCCGAGGGTCCGCTCTGTGCAGGGGGGAGCGTGGTCGCCCACAGTCACCACCCAGCTGCTGTTGGGGGGCACGGCAGCAGCGGGTGAGGGGGACACACCGGAGGCGACCCGCAGGGACAAACCGGTCCCTCCAAAGTGCTGCCATTGCCGAGCCCTGGGGGGGGGGGGACCGACAACACCCCGCCGACCCTGCCCGCCGGCCCTGGGGGCCAAGCCCGGGGAGGGTGGCGGCCGCCGCGGGTGGT
>JAOTQQ010000007.1:10864300-10881356 GCA_026546715.1 Gallinago undulata
CCCCCCCCCCCCCCCCCCCCCCCCCCCCCCCCCCCCCCCCCCCCCCCCCCCCCCCCCCCCCCCCCCCCCCACGACAACACCCCGACGACCCTGCACTCCGGCCCTGGGGGACAAGCCCTGGGATGGTGGCGGCCGCCTCGGATGGTTCTGAGAGGCTGATGGGGGGGGCTTCCCCACAGCTCGGCACCTCGATACGGCCGGGGGCGGGCAGGGTCCCCGACACGGCGGAGCCCGCCCCCGGCCCCCCCCCGTCACCCACGCCCGGTACCCACCTCACTTTAGCCGCCACCGACGACATGGCCTCGTTCCTCAGCGTCTTCCTTTTGGACACGGCTGTGCCCATATTCGCGCGGAGGGGGGCGGCCGGGGGAGCGCTCATCGCACGACCCCGCGGCTGCCCATGCCGCGGCGGGGCCGGGTGCCGGGGCGCGCCGCCGCCCCTCGCTGCCGGGCTCCCCTCAGCGCCCCGCCATGGCTCAGCGCCCCCCGCGCCCCGCCGCGCTGCCCCCGGCGAGTGCTGCGCTCCGCCGCCGCTGCCTCCTCATTGACTGCGGCAGGAGGGAGGGCCCGGGCGCGGCCCGCCGCCCAGGAAGCGCCGCTATATTTGGCCGGCGGCTCCCTCCTCCGCCCCCGCCTCCATCCCGCCTGACATCATGGCGGGTCGGCCGGGAGGGGGGCGTCGGCCCCGCCTGAGGTGATTGCCTCGGCCCGGGGACCGAAGGGGGGCTGTGTCCCCTCCTGCCCCCGCAGCCACGGGAGTCCCGCGTTGGCTTCCTTTCCTGCCCTCCCCTGCCCGCACCTGAGGGGAAGGGCCATGGGGGGCTGCTCCCCGCGGGTTCCCCTCAGGAAATAGACCAGCAGCCCGCAGAAAACCCGGTCGTTTTGACATAAAACTGTAGGTTGCCTGTGAGGGAACCAGTGAAAGGTTTTAGGCACAGTGTGTTTTACACTGGTGGTGGTGTGTTGTGGCGATGGGGCGGTGGGTGCAGGCATCAGGGTCCCACTGCTCAACAGGTCAGGTGTTGAACATGGCGTCTCTGAGGAGATACGGTGGCTTTGTCCCCTCAGCTCGTGGTTGCCCTCTGCCATGGTCCCAGAGCAGGTCCCAGGGTGGCACAGGGGTTGCTGGAGGTGGCAGAGCTGTGAGGCACATCTGGGCGTCCAGACACCTCTGTCTCCAGTGTCACCTGCCAGAGCAAATGCGTTCCTTGGGGTCGTCAAACCCAGTGCAAGGAGCTGATCGATCTCTTGGTCAGCCAAGACTCAGGGGGTTTTCAATTCAGGGACATCTTCCACTAGACCAAGGTTGCTTCAAGCACCATCCAACCTGTCCTTAAACACCTCCAGTGATGGGACATCTATAACTTATCTGGGCAACCTGTTCCAAGGTCTCACCACCCTCATCATCAAAAATTTCTTCCTTACACGCAATCTAAATCTACCCTTTTTCAGTTTAAAAGTATTGTCCCTTGTCCTGTCACTACAGGCCCTGGTAAAACGTCTTTCTTCATCTTTCTTATAGTCCTCCTTTATACATTGAAAAGCTGAAAGAAGGTGTCCCTGGGAGCTGTCTCTTCTCCATTGGAACAATCCCAGCTCCTTCAGCCTTTCTTCACAGCAGAGGGGTTCCAGCCCTCACACCAGTGTCAGGGATGTGGGTTTGGATCCCTAGGAGGGTTTGGAAAAGCGCTTTTCCTTGAGGAAATATTTTATAAATCTGCTTGAGTGAGTACCTGAGTGAGTGGGGGCAGCAACATTTTAAATATTACTCACAATATATACAGAAAAAGCACTTGGGTGGATCTTTGGCTCTGCAAATGAGTGCATGGATCCCAGGAATTCAGAGCCAACTCACTCAACAATATTTGATGGAGGGGTAGAAGTTTTATGGATAATTAATCTTCCTACAAGCTTTGTGAAAAGAGGCAGCTGAAGGAGGGAGTGACAGACAGACACACCTCGTCTTGGCTGTACCTGGGGAAAGGCTGGAGCACGAGCTCACGTTTCCCTGTCCTCCAGAGACTCTGCATGGAAGAGACCCAAAGTTTGGGTCTCCATAGACTCCAAAGTCAAATCTGCAAGAAAAAAAATATGAGGATTAGAACAAATTAAGTCTGTTTGGTCTATCGATCTACAAATTGAAAAATAGAGCAATTCATGTAGAGAGGAGAAAAAAAGATTAATAAGGTACCCGACTACCCTGACGTGTGTGGACACAAGGGGTGGGATGTGAATACCTCATCAGCTGGAATTTTATCATACACTGGGGAATTCACTGTGAATAATAAACTTTCAGAAATGGACTTTCGCTTAGACTGTGAGTGGAAAAAGTGCCACATGCGCGAAATACAGACGTCACTCTGCTTTTTCACTTAGGCCAGCTGACCGAAGGAGAGGTGCTAAGTGACACGGGCTGCTCCATCGCTGCCACCGAGGGAGCTGGCTTCCATGTCCTGCTCGTCTCTCCTCTTTCCACTTGGGGTTTTGTGACCCAGGTAGGACAAACACAGCTCTGCTGTTACACGGTGCTGAACGGAGCCTTCTTTAAACATTGTGGTCTCAATCCCATGTGCTTATATCAGTGAACAGATTTTTGGGGCAGGTTCACCTCAATCCTGCGTGTTGAAGGCAAGTGTGGTAGAGCTGATGCTGCTCATCTAACGCAATGATGCCTTGCTTCAAACCACTAGAAACACAGAGACATGGAGACCTGAAGGTGCACTCACAGACAAAAGAAAGGAGAAAAGAGAAACACACGGGAATACTTTAAAAATAAAGTCAGCCCGAGCCTTTTCACTGTGCTTTCCCCCCCCTTTTTTTCCTGTGTAATAAGAGGGAGAAAATTTCTTTATTTCTATGTTTAAATATTTTGTTAGTTGTGGCAAATGCTGTTCTTTAAAAATTCAAACAAGAAAACCCCCAAACTAACAGACAGGTCTACTCTATCCCCAACATATTCCCCACCAGATCTACCTGGAAATACCCCAAAGCTGCTCAAAGGGACCATTTTTCACGTACAAAACAAAACCCAGTGTCAGCTCATTGGATTTCTTCCCACAGAATATGACTCCCATTAAACTTCTCATGACTATCCCCCAGCATCGGTTTTTGTTGTGCAGTCATGTCACCAAAGAATTTCTACAACAGAAAACGAGAGAAAACCTATCTGTTTTTAGGGAGCACCTTAAAACTGTAGAGAACTTGAGCCTTGGAGGCAGTCTCAGCGAAGGAGTGTCCAGCACTGTCAATTCCCAAAATTAAAAAGCAGGGATCTCTCCACCTTTGTCCTGTTTTCAGACACACTCTGCCACATTTGTGCTCTCTCAAAGTCTCCCTTGTCCATTCCCCAGCAAGGTCTCGCTCCTTGAGACTGGGGAGGGACCAGCCCACTGTAGGCCCCACTAAAAAGGCACTACAAAAGTCTGCTCAGGGCTTGGCCAGATGGGTTTGGAAGACCTCCAAGGATGGAGATGCCACCACCACTCGGGTCCACATCCCAGGGCTGCACTGCTCTCACAGGGAAAGATTTTTTCGATGTATTTAATGGGAATTTCCCTTGTTGCAACAAATGCCCACTGCTTGTTGGTCTGCGTGCCCTTGAGAAGTGCCTGGCTCCATCAATCCATCGCACTCCATGAGCACTGGCCCATTGCCCTGCACTTTCCCCTCTTGCTCTCTGCTCCTTCCCTACCTTCATTTAAGGTTTTCTCCCTACCTTTGGGTTTCTCCCAAGTATCTGGGGGTCTGGGTGACCCCGGTGTGGCACAGAAGAGGAGGCAGTCGGCCTCCGGCTCATTGCAGCTGGAGAGACAGCTTTGCTTCGTGCTAGGAAAAAACGTCAGGCGAGCCAGGCAGGCTGTTCTCCATCGCTTCTCCATGGCAACAGGCCTTCCAGGCGCACGCACGTAGGCAAGCAGGCCGAGGAGGCAGGGAGCACTGCGGTCCCTCCTCCCGAACCCCAAACCTCCACTCGTGGGGCTCTCTTTGCTGAGCTCACATTATTCTCAGGGAGCAGACCCCGAAACAGCTTCCAAAATAATCACAGCCAGCCCGAGAAACCCTTCCCTCCTTCCACCAGTGAAGGTACAATAGCCTGAAGCCCAAGCCAGTGATGATTTTTGTCCATATAAATGTGCCACACTTGAAAAGTCTGGTATCTCAGCATCCTCTCAAACCAAACACTCGTCTCCGTCTGGTGGGGAACCCAGAGCCTTCAACCTGGTTAGGTCTAGGTCTTAGATCAGGCTGAGATGAGATGGCCTGATGATTCTCAGACTTTAAGGATACATTCTTTTTATGTTTAGAAAAGCCATTTTTGTCTAAACAATGAAAAGAATGTGTATCCTGACAATTTAAATGCAAAAGAGAAATAAGGCAAGCTAAAACCAGTCACAGGAACAACCTGCAAAAGGCAAAGGCAAATAATAATAAATACTTCTTCAAACGCATCAAGCACAGGAAGCCTGTTGGAGTCTGGAAAGTCAGGAATTGGCCACAGTGCAAGAGGAGCATTTGTAGGAGATAAGGTCAGAAAGAAAAACAATGAATATTTTGGATCTGTAGTCAGTGAGGGAAAGTTCAGAGAAGTTCCTGTGCCAAAAGTCATCTTTATATGGATGTGGCATTGGATTTGGCTCATATTCAAGTGTCAGCAGAAGAAGTTGAGGAATAAATAGCCGAACCAAAGAGTGCAAATTCACCAGATGGAGATGGTTCAGCTAAGTGCTCAGGAACTCAGAAATGAAGCAGTTTAATTACTTTATTGTAGCCTGTAATCACTGTGTGTAACACAGCTTCAGCATCCCAGAGCTTCAAGGTGACAAATGGGAAAGGTCTGGGGTTATTACAGACCATGAAGTCTGAGGTGGTCTGACCCTGGACAGACCGATAGAAATGGTAATGTATATGATTAGTGCATAGTTGGATACATCTGAAATACAAGGAAGGGGAAAAAAAAAAAAGAAAAAAAAAAGTGGTTTTCCTTGATTAAAGGAATGCTTTATAAATCCATTGAGTCCTCTGTCAATAAGCATGTGGTATGGTCTGCCTGGATTCCCAAAAGGTCTGTCGCAGGAGCTTCTTACAGAAATGCAGCTACCATGGGGTTAACAGAAAAGGCTTGAAATAGAGAAATAACTGGTTAAAGGACCCTGAAAGGAGGGAGGGCTTGAGTGGAGCCCCACAGGGACCTGTGTTGGGGTCTGCTCGCTTTGGCATATTCAGAAATAATCTAGAAAAGGAATTGAAGAAAGGCGTGACCAAGCTTGCTGATGATGCCAAGGTATTTAGGGTCATAAATACATGAAGCGCTGCAAAGAATTATACAAGGACCTCACGATAGTGAATAACTAGGTAATAAAATGGCTCAGGACATCCAGAGCAGATAATTACAGAGATAAGCACACAGGAGAAAACCAATCCCAACTTCAGTGGCACAGTACTGGGCTCTGCACTGATCCTTACCCTCTGAATTAGCCTCTTTTTCTCCCAGGTTCATGTGAATATTGCCCCCACCCCAGCTGTGTTTGTGCCTCACACACCAGTCGCAGGCTTTGGAGGGGGGACAAGCCAAGGTGGCAAAGGGAAGGGACCCAGCAGTGTGGTCAGTGTAAAACCAACACAAAGCAGGATGTTTAACAGGCTGTGTGGGATGTCTGTAGTTTCTTTGGTCCAAATTGAGACCAGGATCATTTGTGGTACCTGCAGAAAAGATGGTGAGTTGTTTAGTTGCCGGGAAGGGCAGGATAACAGTGTTAGCAGTGCCCAGGGAGGTGTGGGACCCCCCTCCCTAGGGACATTTCACAGGGCTGGACATTACCGAGGTGGGGGTGCCTCCCAGGCGCAGTGCTGAGACCTCAGAAGTGGCAGGGAGAGGACTGGCTCAGGTGGGATGCTTTTAGCCCCCATCCTTCTGCTCCCATGGTTCTGGACAAAACAACCAGCCCCAGTGTGGTGGTAACAGAGGGGCAAAGCACCGGAGAGAGAAGGCAAATTGATGTGTCAATGATGATGACAAACTGATATCCCAATTCAGCTCTTCCAACAAGTGACAACAGCCCTGAGAGATGGTGATAAAGCTGGGGGAGGCTGGGGGAGCTGTCGGGGTTTGTCTGCGTGGCACTGCGTGGAAAGAGTTTGGGGACAACACCTATGGCCAACCACACTGGGCAGCTCAAGGTCTCCCAGGTGTCTCTGAAATATCATCTAACCACCTTCCCGCTCGGCCAGTTTAGTCACTTCAGGATGTTCCTGTTGAATTCATCGGTTAGAAACTTCACTCTAATGAGGCACTGTAAGAAAATAACTTTCTCAACACTGGCATAATTAAAATTAGGCAATACATCAGGGAAGCAATATCAATAGCTAACAAGTTGGAGTTAGCCAAGAATAATGGCCAAGCATTTGACATCAGAAAATAAGAGCTTGTTTAAATGCAGTCCCAAAGATAGTCCTGATCACTGGATGAACAGGAACCAGCTGGGATGCGGAGCACTCAGACCCAATGTTAGGCCAGCTCGCCCCCAGCTATTTTCAGTAAAAGACCTAATCAGTAATTACCAGGGCTGGATACAGCCTCTCAGCCTTTCTTTCTGTTATGTGACATGTCCCAGCCCTGCTGTGCTAATGAGAGCAGCGCTAGGGGGAGAGGAATTCAGACCCCTTAGACCATGGTCACTGGGTTACTTGTGCAGATTAAACCCTCTCCTCCCCCTTCCTAAGTTACTGCACTTTCCCAAATCTTTGAATTTTGCCAGCATTATGAAGAAGCAAAATACTATTTTATATTACGACAGGGTAATGGTTTTAAATTGGAAGAGGCGAGATTTAGATTAGATACCAGAAAGAAATTCTTTGCTGTGAGGGTGGTAAGAGTCTGGCCCAGGTTGCCCAGAGAAGGTGTGGCTGCCCCATCCCTGGAGGGGTTCAAGACCAGGATGGATGGGGCTTGGAGCAACCTGGTGTGGTGGGAGGTGTCCCTGCCCAGGGCAGGGGGGTTGGAACTTGATGATCTTTAAGGTCCCTTCCAACTCCAGCCATTCTGTGATTCTTTGATTACCCGTCTGCTCCTGCACAAAGCAGCAAGGTCCCTGGCAGTGCAAGCCAGAAGCAGCCCTGGGCCAAACTGGACATTTGGAAGGCAGCATCTGAGCTTAGGTGAGGGTGAAGGATGTGGAAAAGCAGAGTCTTTCTATCCTAAACTTGGGAAAAAACATTCCAAAAAGGCCTTGGAGCTTTACTTCCCATACATAGCCACAGTCTGGGGAGCATTTGAGGTCTGGTGCATTCTCTTGGATGTGAAGGCCCAGCGTTGCCCAGGCTGAGTGTGGCTAGGAGAGTGCAGTGTGGGCTCCTGGGCTGGGCTTCTCGCACAAGGAGGGTCCCAGGCACACAGAACCAGGGTGCGTTCCCCTCAAACCCCAGCCACAGAGCCACTTCCTCAGCCCCCGCCGACCTTCTAGGGGCTGGAGCAATGACTCAGAGCAGGAGCTCTGCCAGGTTGGGTCCAGTGGTAGCAGCCTGGCTTCCCACTGGGAGACTCCCATAGAAGATCTGAGTTGTCCTGGGTCCATCCAGCTCTGCAAGTGCAACCTGAAAGACTTTGCTGTGGCTGCTTTTTGGAGAGACGGGAAGGTGATGAGGCTGCGGGATCAAGCAGATCCCCCTCTACTCTAGTGAGATCCCACCTGGAGCACTGTGTCCATCTGTGGAGCCCTCAGCATGAAAAGGACATGGACCTGTTGGAGTGGGTCCAGAGGAGGCCACGAGGATGACCAGGGGGCTGGAGCTAGATGACCTTTAAAGGTCCCTTCCCACCCAACACATTCTATGATTCTATGATTTATTTTGCCACCTTCTTGCCAAGAGAAGTGCAGGAGCCTCAGCAGCATTCTCTGAGCAGACATTAGAGATGGAGAGGACAGGCTTCAGCTTGGCACCACCATCCAGCAGCCCCTCTGGCTGGGCAATGCCTTCCCCTGCTCCCGCTGCACTGCAGCACCAGCACTGGCACGGCCCCGTGTGGGAGGCATCACACTACTTAAAGAAAATTATGTTGCTGGCCTTTTCATTATGTTGCCCAGCAAATGTTCCCATGAAATATAGGCCTAATTATCTACCCACATTCAGATTACTCCAAGATGCAATTTCCTTCTACTCTGTGGAGTTTGCTTTCCTTCTGTGGATCTCATGATTGAAATACACTCAATTAGCTGTTACTCTGCTGGCTGAAATCTTGAGCTGCCTTCCCGACAAGGCTGCTCCCTCCCGGTCCCGCTGGCATTACAGCAGCCAGGTGACACGAGCTCACATGCAAGCAAGCCACAGAGATGTCTTGCCACTCAGCCATGCCTGTTCTTTATTAGCTTTGTATTGCAACTGAGGAGCCCAGTCAGGACTGAGGGCTTGAAACGTGAAGCATTGAACAAATCTGCCTTAAAACGTGGCCCCAGGAGGCTAAAATAATTTTCTAAATGCAAGCCATGCCTTGCGCCAGGTAGATTGGAGCCAGGCAGACCCAGTCCTGTGCGTACCCTTATTAATATGCATGCACACCAATGATTAATGATGGTGATGATGATAATAATAATTATAATACAGTTTGGACACTTAAGGGAGGACAGAAGCATGTCCAACCCCACCAACCATGTAGACCCTTCCATCCTTTCCCAAATCCCTCTATCCTTTCCCAAACTCCATCTTGAACACAACCAGAGCGTTTCCCATCACTCCTTCCCACTCCCTGCATCCCCAGCCATGCAGTCTCCACCTCGTACCAGCAGAAAGCCTTTGCTCCTTGCTGCCAAAAATAGTTTTCTGACCATTTACTGAGCTCCTGAGCATGGATACTGGGCAACTGTGCACAGAGTCTATAATGTTCAAAACCACCACAGGCAAGCGGAGCTGCCAAAGAGCCCCGAGAAAGGAAACAGTGGCAGCAGGGGAGGGAGGTTGCTCTGGTCTGCATCCATCCCTTGCAGGGGATCATTTCAAAAGCTCGCTCCTAAATCCCTGCCAGGCAACTCACTCTGCCCAGGAGAGGAAGATTCTGGATGAGACACCACGTTCCTGAGTCAGGAGAGCCAACAGGAGAGCGGGCATTTCAAAAGCAGCATAATACTATATACCTCTTTTTTTTTTTTTCTTAAAACAGTGCAGGAGGTGGAGAGGAACAAAAGGAATGAGCATTGGCTAGAGCAGGAGGCAGAATTTCAGCAGGATGGTGACATCAGTTCACTCCTGTTGGCTAAATTAGAGGCATCACATTGACACAAGCCAGTCCTTCAGAAGAAACTACAATAAATAAAACAATTGGTGTAACAAAAGAAACAAGAACATGGATATTTCGTACAGGGAAAAGACTCCTTAACTTCTCCACAGAAATGTGGAAGCACTGGTGAGAAGGTTCTCTGGAGGTCTTTGGTCTTGCTGCCTGCTTGGAGCAGGACTGTCACCTACACCACAGCAACCTGCCTGAGTTGTGACGCACTTCCTGGATGGTGATCCCTCTCCCCAGGGTGACGTGTTTCCACCATCCTGGTGAAGGGACACTGATTTTGCACCTACCAGAGACGGGTTTTACTCCCAGGACCCTAGCACTGGCAGGGGCCATCCAGCAACTGTGGAGATGCTGGCCCTTACAATGGAGGTTCCTCAAGGTCGGGATTCCCGAAACAGCTCCAGGAACAGACCTGTTGCTAATTGATTGCTCAATGATTCAGTGATTACTCAGTCTTTGCTCCATCCACAGCTCAGTATTTCATCGTTTGGCAAAATAACAGTCTGACTTTGTCCTGACATTGGTACCACGCAGCAGCAGAAGAGGTGAACTTTGAAGCAGCTGTGTTTCATTGAAGATGGAAGAAAAAAATGTTGCTACTAAAGGAAAGTTTCTGTGACTGTGTCCCTAGAAGATTCTCACTCCTGAAGCTTTGCTCCAACCCTACCCTGCACCATGTCGAACCCTTGAAGGTGCTGAGCACATAAATGAAACAATTTCCAGCTCTCTTGCACATTTGCTATTTCTGTTGGCAAAAGGGCTCAGGTAGAGCTGGAAACGCAGCACCCACGCTCTGCACAGCCCCGGGCACAGCCAGCTCCCTCCAGCACGGGGCTTCTCCCCATCATGAGGCTGCACAAGCAAGTGGTGAGGCCAAAGAGCAAGGAGAGAAGCGGGTAGAAACATATGGGGAGGATGACTCAGAAGGCTCAGCTGGAGGATGAAGAGGGATGCCTTGTTGGAGTGGGGCCAGAGGAGGCCACAGAGATGCTCCGAGGGCTGTAGCCCCTCTGCTGGGAGAACAGACTGAGAGAGTTGGGGGGGTTCAGCCTGGAGAAGAGAAGGCTCCAGGGAGACCTCAGAGCCCCTTCCAGTCCCTAAAGGGGCTCCAGGAGAGATGGGGAGGGGCTTTTTACAAGGGCATGTAGTGATAGGATGAGGGGGAATGGCTTTAAACTGAAAGAGGGGAGATTTAAATGAGATCTCAGGAAGAAATTTTTCACTTGAGGGTGGTGAGAGCCTGTCCTAGGTTGCCCAGAGAAGCTGTGGCTGCCCCATCCCTGGAGGGAGCTTGGAGCAACCTGCTCTGGTGGGAGATGTCCCTGCCCAGGGCAGGGGGTGGGACTGGATGGTCTTTAAGATCTCTTCTGATCTAACCCATTCTATGGTTTAGCCTTTCACGCTGGATGGGCAAAAGGTGACTATTCGCAATGGTTGGGGCAGAAGGAGGGAGAAGCTGAAAGGGAAGTGAGGAAAAGAGAAGAGCTGGGCTTTGCAGTATGTTGGGCATTGCAGGGCTTTCCTTGGCTCCTCTCTCAGGCCTGAAGTCCATATCTGTGTCTGTGCTAGTGATCAGAAGTGGCTCCTGCAGTACAGGGAGGTTCACACCAGTCTACACACACATCAGGGCTGTCAGCAGCTCCTGGCCATGGTGAGGGTGCAGCAAAATAGGTGCCATCTGCTTCAGCTCGGGTATCACACAAAGGTGCAGGCTGTAAAGAGCCTCTAGGTTAGACCCTGTTGGCAAAGATAACAAATCCCACAATTACAAATAAAATAGCCCAGGGCACGGGAAAGGAGTGGCTTGGATGTGTGCGGTGGGAGGGTTTATCTGTTTGACTGTCCCTGCCTGTGCCCCACTTCCAAGCTGTCCTGCAGAGAGGGAGAGGAGCCCTCAAAGCTTCGTACTGAAATGGGATGGGTGCTGAGGGAGGTCCGGCTGGAGCTTGGGATGGGCAGCAGCTGGATCCCTCACCGTTCCGCAGGAAAGGACCTCGATGATGCTGCAAATCTTCAGCTGAACTGGAGCCAACAGTGTTGTGCTTGTGCAGAACAGGTGGACATCTCAGTGTGAGAAATAATACAGAATTAATAATACAGAAACCATCATCTGTGGGTCTGGTATGATGTCGGCCCGAGGACCTGGCCTAGCTCTGTCTGCGGCAGTTCAGGGGAGATTTGGGCTGGTTGGAGAGAGCTCAGAGGGAGCACCAGGAGGAGTCATGGTGTGAAAGTGCAGCCTGTGAGCAAAGGCTGAAAATGGGACTGATTCATCCCAGAAAATTAAAGACTTGGGTGGGAGCCACAGCACAACACTCCAGCTATGCACAAAGCAGGACAGGGAAAGAAGCAAACTGTGGTGGGGAAATTCAGGTTAGACCTAAAGAAATGCTGGCTAAGGCCAGTGAAGCAGTGGGACGGGCTGCCAGGGAGCGCAGAGATGCTCCAGCATGGGCAGAGCAGCTTGGGTGCTCTATTGGGTGCAACCAGCCAGAGCAGAACCTCCCTTGGGAACCGGGTCAGGAGGGATGATCTGGGCACAGCTGCTCCAGCCCACCCTGCCAACCTGCTATGGAGTCACCAAACTCTCCCATGGACTGGGATGGTAGACATTGAGCTTAGTGATATGGTTTAGTGATGGTTTCTGCCAGTGTTGAGTTGATGGTTGGACTGAATGATCTGAAAGGTCCCTTCCAACCCAGGCGAATCTATGATTCCATGACTTGTTGGTCTCTTCATCACTCATAGAACCTGCAGCTTCACAAACCTCATGGGGATGGTGACAATTAAGAGGAAAATTGAAGGGGAAAAACCTCCCACTCTGTGGAGTGGGAAATCAGCAGTTCTTTGAGTAGAGCACACAATGGGGCAGAAAAGCTAATATTGCGGAGTCAAAAAAGTATAACTTTGGCTGAAAGCCCATCCTGTAAGTTGCTAACCTGAAAACAGCAATTGGAAGCAAAATTACAGTATATATGAAGAGGAAGAAAGGACTAGATACTAATCAATAAGCAGCAATCACCACAATGAGCGATGAAGCAGAGATATTGATAGAAGAGTGTAAACGGAGAGAGGAAAATCTATGCCTGGCAAAGTCCTGACCAGTAAGAAGTTATTCACTAAATATATTAGAAACAAAAGAAACGTTAATGATGTTGTAGGTTTGTTTCATAGAGTTGGAGAAGCCTAAGTGATAGGAGAAGAGGAAATGGCCTCAAGTTGCACCAGGGGAGGTTTAGGATGGATATTGGAAAAATGGAAAAATGTCTTCATTGCAAAGGTTATCAAACATTGGCACAGGCTGCCCAGGGAAGTGGTGGGATCACCATCCCAGGAGGGATTTAAAAACCAGGCAGATGTGGGTTAGTGGTGGTTTTGGCAGTGTTATGTTGATAGTTGGACTCAATGATCTTAAGGTCCCTTCCAACATAGACAATTCTATGATTCTTTAAAAGGTTTTGATCAGCAGCAACCTTGGGTATCTCTAGTCCAACCTCCTGCTTGGAGCAGGACTGGATGTCAAAGCAACACAGCCTTTCTCAGGGATCGCCCACTTGAATTTTGAAAATCTCCAAGCATGAAGAAGCCACAGCATTCCTAGATGAGGAAGTACGCTGCTGATGACAAGGCATCAGTGCGTCTCTTCTGCATTTAGAAAGGATGGGAATGTAAGACGCAAGGCTGATGAAATATTCTTTGGTCTACTAACAACCGAGAGCACCTCGGGTGACATCTGTAGGGTTTCTAAACCAGCAGATCCACACAACCTGCACCTGAGGGCTCTCAAGCCATCAGCAGAGGCCAGCAATGTTCTCTCGCTGCTGAGAAGCTCGAAGCCTGGGGAGATGCCAAGGTTGGCAGGATGTTATCATGGTGCTCGGTGGGTGCGCTGCTTAACAGTGGGTTGGTGCACCGTGACATTGAGATTGAAAAATGGAGAGGACACGGAGGATTCAATTAATGTAGAATTCAAGGATTAAAAATACACCCATTGGTGTGGTGCAATGGAAAATATCTTGTCAAATGAGCCTCATTTCATCCTTTGAGAAAATTACAAGTTTGTAGATAAAGGTTACCACGTAGCCATTATTTCCTTAGCTCTTGGCAACGTGTTTGACTTGATATCATATGACACCCTAATTACAAATTTAGTGCTATACAATCTCAATAAAGCCCACATTAAGTGGCTGGAGAGCTGCAAGCCCAGCTTCAAAACAAGGAGTCATCAGTGAACAGAGATGATTGAGAGGGATTCTGCAGGAGTCAGTCCCAGTCTGACACTAATCAATGTTTTCATCATTGATTGAGAAATGAGCACAAAACACAGCTGATAAATTATCCAGCTGCTGGAGGCAGATGGACGGGCAGAGGATAATTATGACAGAGAAGTTATCCCGAGCAACCGGGATGTGTTCTCTGCGCGAACCCATTTTCACTTGGTAGAATGAAAATCAGGAACGAAGGAGACACATCATCCAAAAAAAGATGGGGTGCAAAAAATCTAGACATCACCAAGGGAAGGGAAGTCAGAGTTGCTTTTGCAACATTCCAGTGACACGGCGCTGGCACCAGGCACAGAAATTGGAGGCAGAGGATGAGAAAAGCAGGACCAAGCTTTCTGTGATTTTCCATAGTGGAAGGCAGAGAGGGGATGGCTGAAGTCCCAAAGGAGATGGACAAAGTCCCATAGTGGGGACAGACAAAGCCACCGAGCTGCAGGCAGCAGCCACATGGGCTGGGTACAAGCCACAGGGCTGGGGACGGGCTCCAGCCCCCAACCTACCTGTGAGTCCTACCTCAGCAGCACAGGGACCCGGCCACGCTCACACTCCAGGTCACTCATCCCCTTGGTTTCCTCCCAAAGTGTGATGCTGAAAGCACTCTACTTCCCAAGAGAAAAGAAAAAAAAAGTGATTTGCTGAGTTCTTGCACCAGGCTTGGGTTACACCACCCCCCCTCACCGTTATTTTCTGCCACTAATTGTTAACACTTTTATAATGAAGGGAAGCTGAGATGGTTTGCTGAGGAGGCAGATGGGGAGGCTGGAGCTGAGACATCCAAGGCTCGCAGAAGATTCTCTGCAAGGTGCAAGGGCCCGACTGCAATTTGCCTCTCAATATCTATTTACAATGCAAGAAGAGAGCCATTTTCACTGAACTTCACTAAATTTCACTGAATTTTTTAGAGTTGGAAGGGACCATATAGATCATCTAGTCCAACTCCCCTGCTGAAGCAGGATTGCCTAGAGCATGTTTTCTTGGGCAGATTCAGGACCTGCAACCCCAGAGGGGCTTTTCCATCACCAGCTCCTAAATCCCCCCCAGACCCAGCATCCCAAGGGCCCTGGTGACCCTGCTGGACGGGGCCAGGATGGAGGCATCTCATGGTCGAGGTCCGACCCAGCGAGGCTGTGGCAGCTGCTGGGGAAATGCTGGGCTCTGCTGGTATTTTTAGCTCTGATGCCATATGGCTCGAGTTCACGAGTCCTAGTTCGGCGAGGAGAGCGCTCGTCCCGTGGCTCCCCGTGACACCGAGGACACTGATGGCTCCGGAATCGGCTCCCCCCCCCTCCCGGGGGGACCCCAGCCCTGGCACATGGCACTTTGCATCCCTGTGGATGAGCACAGCCAACCCAGGGGCAGATTTTGGAGAGGAGGAGGAGAAGGGTCCCACAGGAGCCAGGGCTGCCTGCAATGGGGACACAGGGCCCCTGGGTGGGTGCTGCTCCACGGGGACTCGACAGCCTTTT
Source organism: Gallinago undulata (assembly GCA_026546715.1). Classification (NCBI taxonomy): domain Eukaryota; kingdom Metazoa; phylum Chordata; class Aves; order Charadriiformes; family Scolopacidae; genus Gallinago; species Gallinago undulata. The sequence continues at coordinate 10,879,327 of JAOTQQ010000007.1, forward strand.
TTCTTGGGGCTCTGCAATTCCACTTTTTATTTGCCTTCCTGTGCAAGAGGAACACAGACACAGCCTGGAATTGTGTCCCCAAGGGTTTTGCCTTCAACAACTCAGCTTCCCAGCTGGCCAAACTGTGCAGCCAGCCTGGCTGGTCCCCTGTGGAGCCCCGTTTGACCAGTGATGGGGAGTGGAGCTGGGCTGATGCAGGGTCCATGGTGCCCACCCTGCCCATGGCTCCAGCAGGGACCAGGCTCAGCCCTGGCATGGCTTGGGGGCTGCGTCTGCCTTGTCCTTCTGCAGAGGAGAGATGGGGAGGGAATCTTGAAGGGAAGGGGACTCTCAGGAGGGGAGCTGTAGGATGAGGCAGAAGGATTTGACACTGAAAGAGGGGAGATTGAGATGAGATCTGGGGAAGGAATTCTTTGCTGTGAGGGTGGTGAGAGCCTGGTCCAGGTTGCCCAGAGAAGCTGTGGCTGCCCCATCCCTGGAGGGGTTCAAGGCCAGGTTGGATGGGGCTTGGAGCAACCTGGTGTGGTGGGAGGTGTCCCTGCCCAGGGCAGGGGGTGGCACTGGGTGGGCTTTAATGTCCCTTCCAACCCAAACCATTCTATGATTCTGAAAAGCCTCCCCTGGCAGCCACCATGCTCAGGGCTCGATGGCAACCGTGGCTCCCTGAGTCCATGCCATCCTGGCACTCGAGGGATGGGGCTGGCAGGGTGCTGCCAAGCTGGGTACTATTTTAAATCATCCATCCCCTGCCAGCTCTTTAAAAATCCTCACTTGCCACCCTGATTTTCATGTGAGGGACAAGAGCAGAAGCGCTCTCCTCCCACTGCCTGTGTCACACTTGAAGAATGGCCGCAGAGAGACACCATCTCCGTGAATATGGCAGTTCTTGGGCACTTGGAAAACCCCTTTCCTGACACTTGGAAGTGCAGTGGAAGGTTCCAGTGGAGCTCCAGAGGAGCCCCAGCAAGAGGCACACACACCTCAATGACCCCTGCAAGGCTCAGCTCTTCCCTCTGTTTTCAGGGACCAAAATCTCCTTCACCACCAGATACATGTCCACTACAGAAGCCTCGATGGTGGCCGTGACTGGCTGGTCTTGGCTGCAGCCCGGGCAACGGTCCAGGAGACTGGCACAACCTCCTCCTCACCAGCTCTTTCCCACCTCATTACCCCCAAAATCCCAGGGGTGCACCGCTTTGCCAGCCCCGCTCTAAAAGTTTCTCTGATCTTTGCTTCGTTAAAAGCTTTCTATTTCCAGCGAGGAAGCAAGTGGAGGGGAGGGATTTTCCAGCCCCTGGGTGACTCAGTGCCGTGGCTGAGCCACGGGGCAGCAGTTTGAGGGGTGTCCCGAGCCGGGCTGGCACCCCCCAGCTCTGCAGCAGGGAGAGAAGGCATCCATTAGCATTTCCAGCTAATTCAGCACCTATTTTTGGGAGACAGGCAGCAGCAACAGCCTGGTCACACTCAGGAGGAACAGACCCATGCCAGCCAGAGAGGGGAAAGCACCAAGACCTGAGAACGATGACGCCAAGGCCACAGAGCCAGCACGTGTCCTTCCCTGCCACCCCAACCACGCCAGAGCCAGAGCACCACTCAGCCTGGGCAAATGCTCCCTCAAAGAGCAGAAACAACCCTTCTGGCCATGGCAGCGACTGGCTGGACACTGCCACCGAGGGCTTCTGCCTCGAGGCAGCCATTAGTCACCGCCAGGGAAAAGAGTTTCACAACTCGGCCCACGCAGAGGTGGATGCACATGAAAAAAATGGCTATAAATGCAGCTGTGGGCACAGCCAGTGCCAGCAAACAGCCCACTGTGTCCCCCTGGGCCCGCTGGGGTGCAGAGCACCCTGACAGCCAACAGCAAGGGCAATCGTGGGGCCAATGGGATCCTGGGCTCTGCAGGGAAGAGAGTGGCCAGGAGGTCCAGGGAGGTCATTCTCCCACTCTGCTCCCCACTGGTGAGGCCACAACTGGAATCCTGCATCCAGTTCTGGGCTCCCCAGTTCAAGAGAGACAGGGAACTGCTGGAG
>JAOTQQ010000007.1:10881456-10895743 GCA_026546715.1 Gallinago undulata
CTGAGGGATGTGCTCTGGGCAACCCTGCTTTGGCAGGGGAGTTGGACTGGATGATCTCTAGAGGTCCCTTCCAACTCCGACAATTCCATGATACCATGATTTGGGGCCACCTGAGACTGCCCATAGTAGCCCACGCAGCAGCAACGTGCTCAAGCACAGGCTGAGCCCAGATCTTGCCCCGTCCTGCCCAGGGACACGTGGCCAGGTCAGCGCTGCTGGAGCGAGGCACCAGCCTTCTCTGACATACTCCCCTGGGGCTGCGCATCACATCTGATGTGCCTTCTTCGAGGAAAAAAAAAAAAAAGTGTCATCTATGGTACATTTAAAATGAATGCACATTTAGTGTTCTTTCTCATCCCGAATTACACATCGCCTGAGTGCTGCAGCGTGGGGCTGTGCTGCTGCTGAGCCTGCCCCGCCTGACACACTGCTGCAAAGGCAAGATTCCCCAAAAAAATAGGTGTCCCGAGTCGTTTGGGGTGACCTGAGCTCAGCGCAGTGTGTATCGAGGCCACGCTGGACCGAAATGTCACTCCTCGGTGATGAATCTCCACATTTCCACAACTGGAGGCCCGGCTGCTCGTGACGGGAAGCTCGGTCCTGTCTGTTACCCCCCGACGGTGCGTGAGGTTTAATTAAGAGCCGTCCCTCCTGGTGGCGGCCGTGGCGGAGAGCGGTGACGGTGGCTCTGCCAATTACCTGTGAAAATGCCACCTCTGCGCTACGTGATGCTCGGGCCCCAGGTGCATCCCCAGCGCTGGGAACGCGGCTCCTGCAGCGTCTCTGCAGGAACAACCCGACACACAGTGAGATTTATGGCACATTCGCTTCTAAATCCGGGATGAACCTTAATAGCACTTCGGTTTTTGCTTTTCCTTATTATTTTAAACAACAGGCAAATGCTCTTACTGCTTTTCCTCGTGCCACTCTTTCCCCTAAAGGCCTTGATTTCCATGAGGGAAGGGTTTGGCAGCGCTGACCTGCCCAGCATGGATGTCCCCAGGACACACCAACATTTCATAGAATCATAGAACTCTCTAGGTTGGAAGGGACCTTTAAGATCATCTAGTCCAACCACAGGCAGCTGCACCCCATCCCCATTTCCCAAGGGGGCTCCCAGGCACGGGATGCGGGCGCAGGGATGGGTTCCCTGCCAGCTCCTTTCAGCACTATTTATTCCACAGCCCAAATTAAAGCCGTTGGGAAAAAGAGGGTCAGACCCTCCGTGACCCGAGGAGGGGATGGGGACAAGGAGCGTGGACACAAATGCCACCAGACCCAATGGGAGTGGAATCAGCCGGGAAGGGGCCACCAATGGGAGTCTGTGCCCTGGTGCCAGCAAGAGCCACATCACAAAATGACCTTAATCAAGCAAACAACATCTTAATAACCCCACTGCCTCCTGCTGTGGGATGTCACGGTCCCGTGGCAAAGCCTCACATCCCGTGGCCGTGTGTCGGTGGGGTGCTGGGCAGCAGCGGGCGCCGCTCCGGCCTCACAGAGCCCCTCCGGGAGAGGAAAATATTTGCTGTATTCCTCGTTTGCCGATTTTATTACCGGCTCTTACGCACAGCAACAGTAAATTAAACCCAGAGGCACAGTAAAGCCCCCGCATCTTGACAGCTTAAACACAGTCCTCAGGCGGCACGCAAGGAAAATCGCACGTCGGAGGAGGTCAGGGGAGCACGAGTAAATAATTTGAGATTAATTTTGGAAGAAGACGCAGTGAGAATGACGTCTGCCAGGGAAGGAGCATCGCAGGTCCCACCACAGCCCCTGCTGTTCCTGGCCCCGGAACAAAGCCTGGAGGGGCCGCAGAGACACAATCGGCTCCGCACAGGGTGAGAAACCTGAGGAACAGCAGCAGGAGCCACCCCAAACAGCCAGAGCCACACGGCAGGAGAGCAAAGCTCTCCCCCTGCACACACAAGGCTTCCCAGAGAGCTTGGACCAGTGCTTCCAGCTGCCACGTGGGCCACGGGGGTTCGTTCTTCTCCCCAAACCCCACCAGAGCTGTCACTAAGAGCTGAACAGCTCATGAGGCCATGTTAACAAAGGAACTAAATAAGTTCGTTACTTGCATGTGGCCATTTGCAGTAGGTCAGCCCCAAGTTGCTGCCCCGTGGGGCCAGGAGTGCCACCGCTCACCAGCGTGGGAGGACCCCAGTCATGGTGTCCCCTCGCCAGGCTCCGTTGCACCCATGGGACTGTCGCAGTTGGAGTTTCGCCATCAAATTTCCCCCAAACACCCTCCCTTCTCCATGGCTTCCCCTCCCCAGCGGGTGCCTGGTTCTCAGATCACCAATTCGGGATACGTCTGTCTTTCTGAGGGGCCTTTCTCACCATAGCTGCTGCTCATGGCCGTGGTTCCTCAGGACCTCTCTCCCATCCCGCTGCTTCATTTTTGGCCTTGTCCACATCAGGGGGCCAAGTTCTGTGTCCTCTTCACCCAAGATGAAACCTTCAGGCTTCAGCAGCCAGTTTGTCTCCTCCAGCAAGGCCAAATCCATCCAGTTCCTGGTCAGACTTCATCAGTAAAGACCCATGAAGAAGACCCAGGGAGAGCAGGCAGTTTCCAGGCAAAGCCACTGGGCCAGCGACACCCGGCAGGATGGTGGCCTGGGTCGGGAAGGGCAGGCTCGGGCTCTTCCAAAGCACCCTTCTCCTGCTCCATTGCAGCCATGGGACTGTCGCTGTAGAGCCCGGGGCACGAAGGGGTGACCCAGCACCCACCCCTGGCACCGGGCTGGGTGTCCACGTGTGTAAAGCCTCCACACGTGGAACTGCGCCCGCGAGCGCAGGATCCTCGGGATGCGCCCAGGAGGAGCAAGCTGGAAAAAAGATTTCACTTTTCAAGTTGAACCATAATGGTTTTACCTTCCTCTGCGCAGAGGGAAAGACTGTCTCCGTGTCCGGCGCGCAGCTGCGGGGGTGGCTGGGGAGAAAAGCTGTCATCAATTATTTAGAAGAGACTTTCGGTCTCGCGTCAGAGGTTTATTTTCTGTCTCCGTCCATCTGAACTAAGCGCCATTTCCCCGTGGAACGGGGCACAAAGAGGCTCTAATTGCACACGCAGGAGCCCACTATTTTTCTGTTTTCTGTGACCCCTCCCACCCGTGTGGCCACGAGCCCAGGGGCTCACAGCCTGGCTCCAGGAGAGACTCCGGCTGCCGGGAAGTACAGAGTCGGGAGACACAACTTGGCAATTCCCTGTTGGAAGAGGTGGGAAGCACTCCCCTGGAGCAGCACAGAGCGATACAGCAGCACTGGGGTCCGTCATCCCTCTGGAAAACAACCCGTGGGCCCGTCCTGCCCCAGCCGGATCGGCCACCGGGAAAAAGGGAACAAGCAGAAGCGGCGGCTGCTACAGACAGCACAACATTTGTCATTGTCTGACAAGTGACAATCTGTCCCTCGTCAGGAGGTTGGAGCCAATCTCTGCTGAAGGCACTTTTGTTTTTCAGTGTGTCCCTCAAAGGCTGAAGGCCACTGGCCCAAGGTGGGCTCGGTAAGGGCAACCAGAGGACCTCAGCCATCCCTAGGGTTGGTCTGTTCTCTGTTTCCCAGGAGAAGGTTCTTGTGCTGTCACCCCCTATAAATACAGATGTTAAAGGGACTCGCATCTGGTTTGCATCCCCTTATCAGAAAAACAAAGCTCTAAGTTGTGCTGCTGCACAGACGTGATCCTCTTGTGTTCTTACACAAGACGTGTCCTCTTGTGCTTACCCAGCAGACCCACCTGCACCCACTCCCACCCTCCCCAGGCTCATCCCCAGGTTATGAACACCTTCCCCCAGGCATCACCACCCCCCTGTAACCAATCCCAACAGAAACTAAAGCTCTCCAGCCCAACAGGCAGCCTGTCCCAGCTGCTGGTGGCTCCATCTCCGCTTCAAAAGCCATTTCTAACTTTTCTTTGCAAGAATTAATTCTTTTCAATGGCAGGGAATGTCCTGCAGTGACCTCAACATTTGCTCTACAAATGCATTAACCAAAATCTGCACCAAAGATCTGGCTGATCCTTGCAGGGAAGGTCTCCAACCACTTCTGGAGCAGCCTGTGGCCAGCTGGAGGAGCAGCCAGGCTGGGTGGTCTCACCATGGGGACAGTTGAGGTTCCTCTGCCAACAAAACACTGAACTGAAGCTCTGACACTTGAGAAATACCGTTTTGTGTTAGAGGAACGGCCTCCCTGGGTAGAAACTGCACATTCATGGACATGATGGAGGAAAACATGATGCGGAACAGGTAGAGAGGGAGAGCCTGTGCCAGCAGAGAGGAGGAGGAGGTTAAATACAGCAAACAGGTCACTCTTCACAGTGTTTACAACCAGCACAGTCCTCAGCGGTGCCACTAAACACGGTTCTGGCCTCAAAGTTGTGCTGCCCAGCTCTGGTCACACCTGAAGGCACATCAGGCTAGGAGGGCTCAGCAAAGGAGGCAGCTCTGAGGAACGTCTTTGGTGCTCTGGTCAGATGACAAACCCCCTCAAGGCAACAGAACCACCACCGAACAGAAGAGTCTACATAAAGCAAGAATTAGCTCGACTATCCAGCCATGGGGAACTATCAGCGACAACAGATGTGAGACAAGAAGAGCAAGCACCAGGGGACTTGTGAACACGGTCCAACTCACATCGTCTGCTGCAGCTCCTGGGGGGGAACAGCACCAGAGATTTCTTTCCAATACCCCGAGTGGCTCCCACGGGGGCGAGGAATGGAAAACCACACGTGTTTCTTTGCGGGTCTGATACAAGGCAGAGGCAAGTTGGGCTCTTAGTTGTTGACAACTTTTTCTCTCAACACAAAGAACCACTTGGACATTTTAATCCAGCAAAAAGAACTTTATTTCACAGGGCAAATACAACCAAATAGTGATTCCAGAGTTGCCCGGCAAGTGTCAGCTCCATGATCCGTCAGTAAAAGTTCTGCTGATGGCTTGAGGATACAGGTTCTATAGCTAGCGCTCACATGAGTTGATTCCTTAGGTTTAGATTTCAAGTGGAATACACTCAAGACTCGCTCCCGTCAGAGCACTGCTCACAAGTACGTGGTTCAAAGTCGCTGAGGAGTTAATTACGCAGTTACCTGATTCATAGGAAAAGAAAGCAACGCTGCTGCCACGACCCACAAAACCCTCCCTTCTCTCCGGTGCTGCTGCTGGGAGCCTGCTCAGCACACGGGAAGGGCCTTGGCAGGAAAAACGGCGACTAGAACGTACAGCAGCAAAAATCAAGGCAGCATTTAACCGCACGTTCCCAGCACGTTTGCCCTCCGCCAGTCTCAGAGGGATAAAGAACCGGCCGCTCCTACGGGCACCTCTACGGAGTGTGGGGCCCATCAGCCACCCTTCACGGGAGGTCCAGGGGGACTTGGGCACGATGCAGATACCTGTGCTTAGTGCTGGCAGCTGAATGCCCATGCCCTGTCCGGAGAAGGACGAAAGCTTGCTGAATTTCAATTAGATGTTGGTTTTGCCTTTTTTTAAAAAAATGCTTAGTAAACACGGCTGCTGTCAGTACCCGTGGTTGTAGCTCTCAGCAAGGTCAGACTCCTCGGAGCCCTAGCTTGGCTCTCCCGTGCTGCTGGCCTGGCCACCCACACTGGGGACATTCCTGCGCCGCCTTATCTGCATGTCTTCATCCTGAAGGAGGGGAAAAAATTACCAAAAAAAATGAATTAATTCTTCAGCATCCTCTCTGAGCTGGGTAAAAATCTGTCCTCTTCCCCTCCACCCCTTCTTTGTCCTCTAACCATTTCTCACCAGAGATCAGCCCAGCAAACAAAATCTTTACACCACCACTACAGCTCCTCACTCACGGCACTGGAACCATCTTACATCCTCGTGTGGGCACACACCTTCCCAACCTGCTCACCTGCTCCCACTGAGAAACTGCTCATGTCCAACACACCAGGCAGCTTCACCTGCTAAACCTACTGGCCACACTAGCCTGAGCAAGGACAGCAGGGCTACCACCCTTCCCAGCTTTGCGTCTCGGGCTGTGGGCAACATCGTGTGAATCTGACCTCAGGGTGGACCTGAGGCCCCACAGAATCAAACAGCTTTGGTGGGAAGGAACCTCTGGAGGACATAACGCAACGTTCTGCTCTAAGCAGGGCTACCTCTAATGCTAGATCTGGTTCTTCAGGGCATCTATTTGGTTTGCAGTGATGGAGATTCCACCATCTACCTGCACAGCCCATTGCAGTTCTCAGCCCCTCTTACTGGGAAATATTTCCCCCTGTAGCCAGGGAGGATTCCTTTTAGCACAAGTTGTGCCTGTCGCCTCTCATCTTTTTGCTGTGCATCTCTGCTGCTGTGTCCTCCATCACCACCCAGCAGAGAGCTGCAGGCAGATCCTCTCCTCTGTGCTGGAGCTCCTTCAGCCCCCTCCTCGTGCCGTATGTTCTCCATCCTCGATCCCTCAGGAGCAAACCCACAGAGCTGCAGGGACAGGTTTTAACTGGGGCCAGGTTTTGCCCCACACAACACCACTAAGAGCAAAATTCTTTCTGCACAGCCCTTAGCAAGGCTGAGGTGCTTCTCTCAGGTGCTGCCTGTTTGCTGGGCAGTTCGTACCGAGTCGGAGTCTTCTTCAGCCTGGTTGCTCATGAAATCAACATAATCATCCTTCTGGTTGTCCAGAACTTCTTCCTCGTACTCAGTCTGGTAGTCTGACTCATCTGTGGAGAGAGAAGAGAAAAAAAACACCGGTTTTAACCAATGTAGAGAGAGGTAGAGACCACTGGCAGGGGAAGGAGAGCTGTCTCCACCAAGCAGTGGCCCTGGGACAGGGTGGTTGCTGGCCAACTCTCCCCAGCTCAGGGAACTGGCACTACTCCAACACAGATATCTGCTCTCCAGCCAGATCACAAAATAAACTGTGTCCTGTATGTGAATTGCTGTCCTGGGGCCCTCCGGAATCTAAAGAGCTTGGAGCAAGAGCAGTGAGCTACAAACTCTCCATGATGGTGGCCGCTGTTGCCCAGCCCAATGGGACAAAAACGCTGGCGATGGGGAGGTGCTCCCTGATGAATGTTCTTCAAGAATAGCTGCTGTTTCCCTCGCGTCAGTCCAGGCAAGAGCTGTAAGATACCTCCAGAAGACATGCCTGCGAGCTCCAACCTGCCCTGGACATGGTCCCAGACTCAGGGAAAACAAGGACTTCCAGGCACAGGGCAAGAGATGGTAATTCCCTGCCTCACAATCTCTGGTCCACAGTGACATTTGCACTCCCCTCCCTTCCACAGGGGACAATCACCTGCTCCCTCCGGTAATCCAGCAGATGAACATAATTTAGGGAAGCTGAAGAGTCATGGACACGGAGGCATGGTGGTCAGCAGCAGGACATGCCACCAACCTCCCAGTCCCCAGCCTGCTCCCACAGAATGAGACACACCAGTGCCGACCCAACGCCCCTTCCAGCACCCGGCGATCGCTTTAGGGTCCGCAGAAGATAGTGGGAGAGTCCACTCCAAGGGGACCCGTCTCCCAGAGCAGCTCAGCACTCACCGGAGGGCAGGAGCCCATCACCAGCCTCAGGGCAGCCCCCAGCCCCGTCCCGACCCAGCCTGGCACCACGGCACACGGGCAGCAGGACAAAGCGAGTGGCACTGGGCCACCTTCCTCCTGCACCGCTTCGGCACGCTGTTTTTCACAATGTGCGTGAACGTATTAAAACAGCAGAAAATCTTTTATTATTTATTTTTGAGACTAGGTTTTCCGCCACTTCCATGAGTTAATTCAAGTGCGCGTGGAGCTGCTGAAGCAATACCTGGCTTTTCACCCCACCAGTGAAGAAAAGCAGCTCGTGTTTAAACCAGCTCCTCGATTAAGTATTTCTTTTGGGAACAGTCAGTAGCATCTGCTCCGTGCTGAAGACAACAGCACAGTCTGTTCCACAGCGTCTTCTTCTAACGCGATAACTACGACCAACTGCTACAACATTAGGATTAAAGACATGTGGGGTTTTTTTAATTTTTAAGATTATTTTTTTTTTACTGTGGATCAGAGGATTATTGTTAGTTTATACTAAAACCACAAGTGATAATCTTTGATGAAACACACCAGGGAAAGTGGGAACTCATCTGGAGAGCAGCAGAGAGCACCAACAGTAGTTTGTGGTTTACAGCTCCGATAAAGCTGACTGCCATCAAAACCAAACTCCTGGATTTTTCCAAGCACTATTCCCAAGCATTTAAGAGGTCTTTAGACAGATACTAAAAAACAGGAGAAGCGTCTTCCTTCTCCCATCCCTCACACAGCAGCTCCGGGTGTTGGAGGGGAAAGGAGAACAGAAGGTGGTCCTGCTGTCCCCAACCATCACCCTCCATCATCCCCCTCATGGCTGAGTGTCTGCAGCTCAAGGGGCTCCTTTATGCGACCAAACCCCCCAGGAGCTTCAGGCAGGACCTTGGTGCCCTGATCACCACACCACAAACACCACAGTTCCAAACCGAGCCAGTGGAGAGGAGATACCCCCCAAGGAAAGGTTCCCGAGCCACCGCTACCAGGGGAGCGAGGTCACAGCAGGACAGTCACACCTCTCAGGCCAAAGACCTGCTCTGGGACGCTGTAGCTTTCAGCATTTCTTTTACACGTGCCTGGTTTCTGCAGACAACACCACACTTGAAGAGAACAGGTGCCGTGCGGCGAGAAGGCTTCTGCTTCGGCAGCACTGACAGAAGGTGATGGAAACCAGGGAACTCGGTCCCTCATCACAACCCAAGGGGCAGTCCTGCTGCTTGATGGAAGTACTTTCTAAGCAGCAAAGGTGCAGAGGGTGACCTCGTGCCTGATAATTTCTCACTGTGAGGGTGGTGAGAGCCTGGCCCAGGTTGCCCAGAGAAGCTGCCCCATCCCTGGAGGGGTTCAAGGCCAGGTTGGAGGGGGCTTGGAGCAACCTGGTCTGGTAGGAGGTGTCCCGGCCCAGGGCAGGGTGTTGATCTTTAAGGTCTCTTACAACTCAAACCATTCTATGTTTCTATGGTTTTGTGTCCTTGAGATGTTTTGGGATGTCTCCTGCTCCAGCTGTATTGCAAGACCAGGGATTACGATTAACACTTCTCTCCCCGATGGCTGGTGCTGCCGTCGCTCTGCTACACAACTGGATCTCCTTCAGCCATGGCGTGCGGCGAGCGTGCCGCCTCGTACCGTGAAACCTGGCCATGGGGACAGCCCTGCTTTGAAAAATGGGACGTGAAACCCGCTGTGGGAAATCAGCCAAGAGCCTGTGTGACTTTGGTCCTCAGAAATCCCTTACGGGTGGGAGTGTGACCAGAGGCACAGCTGAGCCACCCTTGGAGGATGGCATCTGTGCTCCCCTGGCCACAGCTGCATAAAATGCAATTACAGCTGAAGAAAGTCAGAAAATCCCAATCAAGGAAGTGTTTGGATGCAGAACAGAAGCGTGGCCACAAACACCACAGAGGCTCAGCTGTGAAAAGGATCTTCTGTCCTCCTCCAGCCGCTTCCCCTCCTGCCCACCAGCAGTGCAGGTACCTGGGTCCAGCGCAGGGCTTTGCCCAGCTTCCCTCTCCTCACTCCTTCCCGAGGGACACACTGCCTTTTTCTTTTTGTTTTTAATGCTTTTGGTCATTGCTCTCAGTTTGCTCAAGAGAGAAGAACCTTCATTGACTTTTCTCCCCAGAGAAGATATGGCTCCTGACCTGGAGGCTCCACCAGCCTCTGCCCGTCGGGGCCTTTCACCCTCGGTACTGACACTTCCCCCTTCTCCCAGTCAACCCCAACGTGATCATTTCTTTAGAACAAAATTATTGACCTAATTTCTCCACCCAGCCTGAGCCTCGCGGTATCCTGTCAGGCGGAGCCTTTCTACATCCCTGTGGTCTGAGATCTTGCTCAGGAAGGGAATTCCATGGAGAAAAAAGGGCACTGTCACGGGGGGGGTGGAACGACGTTTCTCAGCCAGGCTACCAAGAAGCATCCTGTCTTCTTACTGACGTGGGACAGGAACACTCGGGCCATCTTCACCACTGCCACGAGCAGACAAACCAAAGGCTCACCAGCGCATCAGAGGAACCATCTGAGAGCCCCACAGCCACCACTGGAGAGCAGCCACCCTGCCCCTGAGCTCGCCTTGGTGCAGGCCCTTCCCCACATCGCTCCAGAGACCTCTTTAGCCAAAGCAATGCCAGCCTGGAGCCACCGAGACGATGCCCTCAGAGGAATGCCTTTACAGCCACCACTCACTGCAACTCGGGCCAGGTCCCTCAGGCAGCACACAGAGTCACCCACAACACGAACATGAAATGTCCTTCAAGACATGGCCCCCCACGTGCGGGGCACAATCCTGCCATCCTCCCCCCCTCCTCTGAGGTCTCCACAACCAACGGCCTCCCGTGTCCGTGAGGAGCACATGGCACCGAGTGCCCCACGCACAGCCCCTCTCAGCCCAAAATCTGCCACATCTCCTTCCCGAGATGTGTCCCACCCCTGCCCATGGTCTCACCCCGCAGAAGCCGGTCTTCCCTACGGGGGCGAGTAATCAGAAACCCTACAAAGGAGGAAGACCCATCCCGCAGGCTGGTTGCACCGTGGCAGACCTCGATGCCCGTGCCTTAAATAACCGCGTTACACGAACTCTTCATCCTTATTCGTGGTGGCTGCTTTAACCGCGCTTGATTAATATTTTCTTCATAAGGCATATGACGGCAATTAGCATTTCAAATTACCACAGGGACATCTCTACAAACAGTCACAGATGGGAGCACTGCTAACTTTAGCTTTCCCTCTGCGAGAACAAGGAACGGGGAGGAGGGGGGGAGACTGTTTATACAGAGCTCCAGCCCCTGGTGAAACGCTGGGAGGTTTCGGGGCTGCAAGGCTGGGATCCGTTTTGTGACACCAGCTTCGGGCAGGGCACGTACCGGGAATTCCTGCGCAGGGCATGGCTGAGGCCCTCCAGCACCTTCATCTAAGGATGCGGGAACCGTTACCGGTTCCTCGTTAGACCACTGGTGCTCCATGGAACAAGAGGGTCCAAAAGCAACGCAACCACTGAGTCACTCCCGATGCCACTCGCTCAGCAGGAAGATCTGACCCCCAGCCTCTCCCGGAGGAGGGGGATGCAGAGGGTCTGGCCTGGGGTGAGCTCCACCTCCTCTCTGGGCAGCCTCTTCCAGGGCTCTGCCACCCTCACAGGAAAGAAGTTCCTCCTCACATTTAGGTGGAACTTCCCATGTTCAAGTTTGTGTCCGTTTCCTCTTGTCCTGTCCCTGGGCACCATTGAAAAAAGACTGGCCCCGTCCTCCTGACACCCACCCTTTAAGGATTTATAAGCATTGATCAGATCCCCCCTCAGCCTTCTCTTCTCCAGACTAAACAGACCCCAGTCCCTCAGCCTCTCCTCAGAAGGGAGCTGCTCCAGGCCCCTCATCATCTTTGTAGCCCTCTGCTGTCCCCTCTCCAGCAGCTCCCTCTCCTTCTTGAACTGGGGAGCCCAGAACTGGACCCAGTGCTCCAGATGAGGCCTCACCAGGGAGGAATAGAGGGGCAGGATGACCTCTCTTGACCTGCTGGTCACGCTCTTCCTGATGCCCCCCAGGATGCCATTGGCCTTCTTGGCCACAAGGGCACATTGCTGGCTCATGGGTATCCTGTTGTCCACCAGGATTCCTAGGTCCTTTTCCTCAGAGCTGCTCTCCAGCAGGTCAGTCCCAACCTGTACCACTGCAGGAGGTTATTTCTCTCCAGGTGCAGCACCCTGCACCCTTCAACCTTGCTCGTGTTGAATTTCGTCAGGTTCCTCTCTGCCCAACTCTCCAGCCTGTCCAGATTTCGCTGGAGACATCTCCCATCTCATTGGGACGGAGCTTTGGGGACAAGGGGACAGCTGGCCACTGCGGCTCTGCTCAGAAGACACAGCAGCCAGCCCTGGGCCATCGCAGGGTGCAGCACGGGCTGTCAGAAGAACGCAGTGAGAGCAGGAGGAGTGAGGAGCCCTCCTTGCCCGTCCCAACCCTCCCCCATCACCCCACTCACCATCGGCCACAGGGGCTTTCACGGGCTCGATCCTGGACACGATTTCTGCCAGGTCCGTAAAAGAGGTGGTGGGACAGGTCACGTTCTGAAACACAGAATTACGGTTTAGGCATGTTAACAAATACACACAAAAGATCCAAACATTTTTATCACATAAAAATAATATCAGATAGACAGAAAGCTCTGGACACACGAATTCTCCACTTCTGCCCCCTCAAATGCCATCACCCATCAGTGAGTAATTCACAGAACAACCCCCTGATGCAGGGCTGGTGGAGGAGATGGGATTCCCAAGTGCAAACTGTGGGACAACCTCTAATGGCTCCTTCTCCATCCAGGCAACAAGAATCCTCATTAAAAATTTAGCAAAAATTTTCTGCATAGAAAAAAACTGCAAAGACGAAAATGGGAGGGTCTGGACCCTGTGACAGACAGAGCTCTCTGACATTTTCCTTGTGCATTCTCCATCCCTGTTTCTCTATACAAGGGACGGGGTGCAGCCCCCAAGGAGTTCTCGCGTTCCCCCAGGAGAAGGAGAAGACTCTGGTGCCCAGGTGGGACACCACACGTGGTCCTGCCCTGACCCTGCAGAGCAGTGCTGTGGGGGGCTGCACAGACAGCCCAGGCACTGGGGTGACCAGGACGCCCCTGGGGACCCCAAGAAGCCACGGAGCTGGAGGAACTGCCACGAGCAAGAGCCCGAGGTACGTGCTCCACCCACAAGGAGAACTATTTCCCACTGCAATCCCTCTTTTCACTAAACCCTTTCTATTTTCTCTCCGTCTCACCCAAGCCGTGGGCTGAGCGCTCTCTATTTTGAGAAGGTGCCTGCTCCAGTTTCTCCTCTTAACAAACCCCAACTTTGGCATTTTCAGAACCCTTTTGGTCTTCCCACACGCGGTGCCGGGAGCAGCCCTGCCTACCTCCCCGGGGCCAGGCACAAGGGCACCAGATGGAAACCTGAACACCTCTCACCTTTTTTTTCTTTATTAAAAAAAACCTCCAGTGATTTTAATGAGTACAATAGCAACGCCGACCCCAGAGGAAGCCGGGGAAGAGCTGGCAGGGGGCCCGTTACCGGCACTGGGCTGCCGGGAATCGCCGCGACAGCCCTCTCCCCGAACCCCCAGACCCGGCCACGTGCTTCCAGACAGGGCAGTCTCCTCACCCGGGGTTTTTCTCAGCAATTCTTTGCTCTTCTGGCGAGAGCACCGATACCGTGAATCACACAGCCCCCGGCGGGGGGGGGGTGTCACAGCAGAAGCCCATCACGGCTGCAGCAGATTGACCTTCAATCCCCAACTGACTTTTGATGTAATTTAGCGCGACTAAAGCCAGGTGCCGATCCGGGACAAGCAGCTGGTGGCGAGCGGGGAGAGAAAAGCCCAGAGGGAATTAAAAAAATACCTGTATGAAACGGAACAGCAGTGAAATATAAAGTGGGGAAGCTCAGAAGCTCAGCGTGACCGTTCAGGAACCATCAAGAGAGGTGAGTCAGCCCCGTCTCGCTTTGAACATCCGACAGGAACGGTCCCAGGGAAGCGTTTGCAGAAGGCTGTTCCCCAGGACAGGGGGAGGAAAAAAAAAGCATCTACATCTTCCTTTTGTGCCATATGACTCAGAGAGGGATACGTGCAAGCTCTGGCCCTTGAGCAGACGCAGCAACGTTGGAGGCAAACACCTGAAAATGTGGATGCTCACCAAGTGGACAAAGAACTAGACCCAGTGGCCTCGGGAGCACGGAGCAGATGGGGACCAGCTTTGGAGGGGACAAAAGTCCTGGGCACTATAGGAACCACTGGACAAAATCCTGCAGAGACCATCACCCAAAGGTGCTTGAGGAAACCAGCATCGGCTCCTGCAGATGGCTGCGAGGACAGAGGAGATCGAAGGGCACCATGAGGGTGACCGGACCCACAGGAGCATCTCTTCGGGCCAGTGACACAGGGACGATCCCATCTGCTGGAAGAGGCTTGGGAGGTAGCTGCACCCCAAGGTCTCAGCATCGTCAGCAGGTTGAGAGAGGTCATCCTGCCCCTCTGCTCCGCTCTGGGGAGGCCCCATCTGGAGCACTGGGTCCAGTTCTGAGCTCCCCAGTTCAAGGACAGGGAACTGCTGGAGAGGGGACAGCAGAGGGCTACAAAGATGATGAGGGACCTGGAGCAGCTCTCTTATGAGGAGAGGCTGAGGGACTGGGGTCTGTTTAGTCTGGAGAAGAGAAGACTGAGGGGGGATCTGATCAACGCCTATAAATACTGAAAGGGTGGGTGTCAGGAGGATGGGGC
>JAOTQQ010000007.1:10957245-10968749 GCA_026546715.1 Gallinago undulata
CCAAGCCCCCTCCAACCTGGCCTTGAACCCCTCCAGGGATGGGGCAGCCCCAGCTTCTCTGGGCAACCTGGGCCAGGGTCTCACCACCCGCAATGGAAGATGGCTCTGGGTGTTGTATGGAAAATTACCTGAACTACAGGGAGCAGGGAGGGAAAGAGGGAATTCTTAATAAAACTTAGGAGGCTGCCTGCCCTTCCCAAGGGAGACAACCTGCCTCTCGAGAGCATTTGTGTCCCCAGCTCCCATCGTTCACCCAACAACCCGTACCTGCACACCAGGGCTTTCCTTAAGCAGTTTCAGAAGGTGAGATGAACATTTTACACTCCTGAGCCACTTTAAACGTCAGAATTTTAATTACTTACTAAAACCATCCCCTGTATTTATAACTTTTTCTGCTTTACAGGCAGCTCAGGGGAGCTCCAGCTTAGTTAAAGAAAATGTCCAAGGTTAATGAGGGAACTAAGAATAGAACCTATTGCTCGCATTTTCCAGTTGGCTGCTCCTGTTACCAGGAAATATTATTTGCCTTGTTTGCTGGAGCAAACCTTACAGCCTCGGTACATATAGATATGGAAAAATTATTTCCCCGGTGACTTTGTAAGACAAGCAAATTGCTAACCACAACGGGATGAGTCACTCTGTCGCAGTCATGGCAACGTCGAAGGAACATCAATTTGGGATGAGAGCTAAGAACTGGCCTGAAATTTCCTTGGAGTTTCACGTTATGTACCCTAAATTTTCTTTCACAAAAAGGCAATGAGTTCCTCTGAAAGGGACCCATCCATCTCATCCAGCCAATATAAATCCCATTTCTTCATCGACAACAGACCCAAGCGTCGATGACCGACCTGCCCCCGTGGCTGAGCGGAGCAGCTCTCACCAAATCCAGTCCAACCGGGAGAATTAAAAAAGGATCACCCTTTGGGTTCCCAAACCCCTTTATTCCAATCCTCCGGGAACAGGGCACAAGAAGCAGGAGCAGTGGGGCTCCAGAGAGCCCAGGAGACGGCGAGAAGGAAGCCAGGAGACCAGGAGGGGACCTGGGGGGTGGGATGGAAGGGGCAGCTTTAGCCTGGGGAGGGGGGGAGGCAGAAACGAGCCCTGGGGCTGGGAGGGCTCGGACAGAGATTGCAGGGAAAAACTGAAGAGTTCTTCCAAGCATTCCTGGGAGAGAGAGGGGCAGGAGAAAGGCAGAGACCGGCAGGCAGGTGCCTCGGCACAGGCGGCTGGGCAGGGATCCAACAGGCGCTTATTCCCACCCTATTTAGCTGGATTTTGTAGGAAAAGCCCTGGAATTGGCAGTGAGGGTTTAGGCAGAGGGGGAAAGGCAGGATCTCTGGCAGCACTGCTGGGAAAACTGGACTGATCTGGAAGAAACACTGAGTTCCCAGCCCCCTGGAGGTGCCACCCAGCCTCCCCCGCAGCCCCCAGCACCTGATGGACTGGGCACTGGTTTTCCAAAAGGCGGCAGGACCCCTGCCCCTTCTCCCCAGCCCTTCCCGAGTGCGGTGCCGGCAGAGCCCTCCCCAGACATCTGCGGGTGCAGAACTGTCTCGTTGCCGCGGTGTCACCGTCACTAGACAGCCCTCCCGGCACAGTGGGAAGCATCTGCTGTGCTCATCCCTCCGGCACATCCCGGATTTCACAGCCTTTTCCAGCAGCCACCAGCCCCAACAACACCCCCCCCCCAGCTCCCCCCAGCACCCAGCCGGCCAGCACGGCATCGCACCGCCCCGATTTAAGGTTTGAAGGAAAATCCTGCACTGCAAAACGGCGTTGATTTGGAGTCCGGGCTTATCCCAGAGCACCCCGAGGTTTCTTAATTAGGCGAGAATGATTAGTTGCCGGCGAAGGAAATGCCACTTTTTGACCCCTCGTAACCAGGGATGGAGCCAAACCTGCCTCAGTTTGTGAGGAACTTGGATTTATCATCCCTCAGGATTAGAGACCGCGCTCGCAGCCAGCGGACACGGCTCGGTTAATCACAGTTAATCACCTCAACCCCTAACGAGGAGCAGAGGCAGCGATGGGCTGCTCCTGGCGCAGGTCGGGAGGGAATGGAGCGGGGCTGCTGGCACTGCCACAGCGCGGGGACAACGTGGCCTTGTCACATGGAATGCCCCGTCCTACCCACCGCTGCCATCGCAGGCTGGGGAATGGCTCAGAAAGGTCACCAGGCTTTGCCAGAAACCCATATATATATTCCATATACATATATATATATATATATCCACCTATAGGGGCTGGCAGTGTAAGTCTGGGCTCTGGAGCTGGGGAGCCTACCTGGGTTGTGAAGACCCAGGTCAACAGAAGGTGAGGAAGGTCGTCTCCCCCCCAAAAACCTCACCAAACAAACAAAAAACCCCAAACAAAAGAACCTAAGCAAAGAAACAAAACAAAAAACCCAACATCCAAAACCCCCCCAAGCAAACAAATATTCACCCTCGTGAGCTTATGCAGCAGATTTTTCCGGCCAGATGAAGAAATCTAACCCTACAGGGTTAAAAAACTGAGCGTTTCTCCATCCCAAAAGCTACTTGGGATTCCGGGTGCATCAGTCTTGGTCCCAAAAGCCCCGAAACCTGCCCTGCTCCGCGGCTGTAAATTCCTAACGCCTGTCCCAGAGCTGAGACACACATTTTGAGACACACAAGGGGAATAAAACGTGGCTCCTGCTCCTTCCACCTCCTCACCCTCTTCCCATCACGGCGCGGGAACAGCTCGGTGAAGGTCAGAGCGGGACGAAGAGCGTTCCTCTCCCTGGGACGGTGTCAGAGAGGGCTTTGCTCAGCACAGCTCCACCACCCCGCACCCTCCCCTGCCGTGGGAATGGGGTGTCCTCCCGGCTGCTTCTCAACCTGCTCCATCCCCAGTCAGACCCAGTCCAGCCCCAGTACCCTCCTTCCCCCCCCACCAGCAGCCTCCAACCCCCCACCCCCAGTTTTCTCCTATTCTGTTCTCCTTCAGCATCTGCTACAGAGAAGCCTCTGGGAAGCCATTAATTTTCCCTCTGTTTAACGAACGTTAAATTCCTCCACAGAGCTGCAGGCTCTGCATTGCAGGGCAAGGACCAAGCTCTGCCTTCCCCAGGGGACTGTGTTTGCTGGCTTCAGGATGACTAATTTCGATTTCAAAACGAACGTCTTTCAGTGATGGTGCGTACAACTCAGGAGGTGATGGTCCCCCTGGATTGGGCACTGGTGAGGCCCCACCTCGAGGGCTGGGTGTCCAGTTTTGGGCCCCTCACCACAAAAAAGACACTGAGGGGCTGGAGCAGGACCAGAGAAGGGCAACGGAGCTGGGGAGGGGTCTGGAGAATTAATCTTATGAAGAGAGGCTGAGGGAGCTGGGGGTGTTCAGCCTGGAGAAAAGGAGGCTGAGGGGAGACCTTCTGGCTCTCTGCAACTCCCTGACAGGAGGGGGTAGAGAAGCAGGGGTTGCTCGTCTCCCAAGTCACAGGTGATGGGACAAGAGGAAATGGCCTCAAGTTGCACCAGGGGTGGTTCAGGTTGGATACTAGGAAAAAAATTGACATGGAAAAGAGGTTATTAAGCCTTGGAATGGGCTGCCCCAGGAAGTGGTTGAGGCACCATCCCTGAGTCACCACCCCAACCATCCCTCTCAACTCAAGACGGGTTGATATAGAGCTTAGAGACATGGGTCAGTGATGTGGGTGCTTTTTTTGTATGGTTTTCTTGTGGGTTTTTTTTTTTTTAATCAGAGTTGGGTTGATGGTTGGACTAGATGATCTGAAAGGTCCCTTCCAACCCAGATGGTTCTATGATTCTATGACTCTATGATGGGGCCGGGCAGGGTCACAGCTCAGCACGGCCACGTAACAATGCTTCATCCTGCTCAGTCCAAGGTGCTTTCTACCTCCACACCTACCAGAATTCCCACATCAAGCAGCTACAGCCACTCTGCAGCGTTTTATTTCCTATAATCCTTTAAAATATTTCAACCTATTACTCACACCAAGCTGATCTTCCAAGGCTGGATTCTAGTTAAAGCTTTTTGTCCCCATTCAACTGTGACACCTAAAAGCTGCTTTGCAATAAGCCCTTTTGAAAGCAGTTTTCACGAGAATTCAGTTGTGAAATAGCTTCCAATGGATATTTATTTCATTCTGGGAACATTAGGGACTGCCTGCCAAACCGACTCTGCTGATAGATAACAATGATATCAAAACCTTTTTTTCCTTCTTAGCTAATTTTTAACAAACCGATTCAGAGAAATCACAAAATCTACACCCATATCCAAGTGCACAGCAACAAGTAATTGATGTGAAAGGTTCTGTGTGGCACAAACCCATCTTTAGAAGAAGAGGAGGCACGTCAAAACAAACCAAACCCAATATATTCATCAGCCCTGCCCCACGCTGCAGAGGTTCGGGTTTAATTGGGAGCTATTTTAAACCTAAGGAACAAAGCTCCTACGCGAGGAGCCGCCCCCCCCTCGCTGGTGCCTTCTTGCAGGTCCCTGCTTGAGGAACCCAGCCCCGGGTAAAGCTGGACAGCCCCACGTGTCCATAGGGGCCCTGTACAGCCAGCAGATACACAGCCCTACAGACCCCAACGGGTTTTATCCTTCCACGTCCGCTCCGATCCTCTCCAGCGGATCCTCTCACGTCGCCCAGAGCCAAGAGACCGGGATTCTCACACGCATCAGGACAGCTTGCGGGTGAGCCAAGTACCTTCTCTGGTCACTCTGAAGTTTAAAAAGTTTAATAGTTAAGCCTTTAAAACTTCAAATCAGTTATCCAATAGGCCACCTTTAAATTAAGTATGTTAAATAACGATTTATTGCTGCCTTCATAGCAGGGTATTATAGACCTTCACATACATATGTGATTTAGTTGAAGGACACGTAAAAGGGCTTTCTGTCACACAGGGACCCAATGTGAATAAGCCAGTGCAGAAAACAGGGCTGCCAAGGGTTTTCTGTTCTACAAAGCAAATGCAATCGGGGTAAAATGGTAATAACAGCCATTTCACCTACACAAATTCACACAATGGCCGGCTCGCTGCTGCGGAGCTCTTTCCAGGAGTTGCCATTATCCTCCTCCAGCTTTCTGAGGGGTTTTTCTGAGGGACAAGGGAGGAGGAGAGGGAAATTAGATCATCAACTTGAATAAACCCGTGGCGCTATTGAAGCTTTCCCTGGCCCCAGACCAGAGGAAACTCTCTGCCTGTCACAGAACGGGGCGGGGGGGCTCCGATGAAAACTCCCCATGGTTTGAGAACCGCTTGCAACGATTTCTGGCACCTTTACAGAAGAACTGAAACTTTATCCCAGGGCTGTTTGAGCTTCTAATGCTTGTGATCAATTGTGCCTTGAAGAAAAACGTCAGCCCTGCATCACGGCAATGCTGGAGCCCCCGCTCCCCGCAGCGCCAGCCCCTCACCATGCTCCCACCCAACAGCATCTCCTTCTCGCATCCTCTTCTCCCCCAGCCAAGGAAAACTTTATTTCCAAGGACCATGAGAGCAAACGCAGAAAAATCTGGAAGCCTGGCCTCTTCTGACCTATTCCAGGGCACCACATCCAGCTGGAACGACGTGAGACACGAGGCACCCAGCACCCGAGGGGACCATTTTGGAAAGAGGTCAGAGCCCTGAGGTCCTGGCCACTTCAGAGAAGCTCTGGCTAAAATACACACACAAAGAGAGCAGGACTCTGTTTGAGCTGGTTCTGAATATATTTAAACCCCAAGGGCAGGCTTGGAGAATTAAAAGAAGGATGCAGAAAGACTCTGTGTTTTCTAGCACGCAAACTCTTGTCTTACACTTCACACCCCCCCCCAGCTCGCAGCGATTCAGCAGCTACAGCAGGTCTGAATTTCAAGTTAGGATTTAAAAACCACCACCAAACCAAAAGCAATCTCGGCTCAGGAGAGGCAAAGCCTGATCTACGAGCATCCAAGCTGTGCGCTGCTGTTAGAACATCTCCCTAAGCTCTTCACAAATTCTGCTGCTTTGAAACCGCCTTGCGGTGCCAAAAATCGTGAGCTGATTCTCTCGTCCTACTTTTCCAAACTGAAGGCAGGGAACGAAAATAGAAAGAATCGATTCCCTTTCACTCCTGCATCTCTGAAAGGCTTCAGCCAGCACCAGGAAGGAGCCCCGAGGCTGTCAGAGGAGCAAATGCTCTCGCTGCCTGAGCGTCCCCGCTGGCTCTGAGAGCTGCGGCCCTCGGGCAGGAGCGCTGAGAAAACGAGGGGGAAGTTTGGCACCACGGATCTCTTCCAACTGGGAACCTCCAGGATGCTACATCCGGAGTGACTCCGGGCGGGGGTGCTCTCCTGAGAAGCCAGGGAGATGTGGATTTGACTTCTGCAGGCTGGGCAGGATCCACAAGCTCAACATCTGTCACTTCTGGGCACATACTCTGAAATTTTGGGCGTTACTTATAACCGAGATGAGCTTCCCCACGCTCACCCACCTGCTTCAGCCCTCAGAATAACAGCAGCCATAGCAGGTCCCACCAAAAACCCAGCAGACCAGTATCCTGCCTCCAACAGGACCAGAGCAGATGCCCAGGGGAGAAGCCAAACCAGGGCGAGCACACAGGGCTGCCCCAGGCACCAGCTCTGCCATTTGTGCCCAAGGAGCCTGAACTCCTGCGGGGACTAACGGAGCCTGATTTCCCTCATCTGATGCTCTCATCAGCAAGCACCACCCACCTACACAGTTTTCTTACCCACCAGGTCATGTATTACATGCATTACAGCGCATTCCAGAGCTGGAACCCTCTCTGGATGATCTACAAACACACCACGACTGGTGAAAAGGCTGCAGGATGGAGACTCCCCACTAACTCCTAGAATTAAGGGGTTCTTTTGCCTTTGACATCCCGAGGGTAACAAACCCCTCTGTCTTGGGAACAGTTCCTGGCTGTTGGGGTTCATGCTACTGAGGCTCTGCAGAGACCACCAGGAAGGAAGGAAGATGGAACAAAAGCAGCTCTCCCTGGAATCAGTGGGATTCCTCTGAACTCCCCTGGAGGGGTTCAAGGCCAGGTTGGAGGGGGCTTGCAGCAACCTTGTGTGGTGGGAGGTGTCCCTGCCCAGGGCAGGGGGTGGCACTGGATGGGCTTTAAGGTCCCTTCCAACACGAACCATTCTGTGATTCTATAATTCTAACTAAGAGAACATTTCACCTGGCTCAGGCGACAAGCACCAGTGTCTGACCAGTGTTCCACCAAGGGAGACTCTGGTTCTCTTACCCTTCCCCTCAGCAGGGGAGCATGTGTTTGACAGATGCACGGTTGTGATTTTTTTGTTTGTTTGTTTTCTTAAAAGATGGTTTTCTGATCTGCCGAGGACTGAGAGGGAGATTCCCCCCCAGCTGCTGAATCCCAAGCCAGCTCTTGCTACGTAGTCAGTTATTTCAGAACTATTGCCCCTGCTATCCCTGCGTTACTTCTGGCTGGAGGGGGAAAACAACATCGTAGATCCCGTGTATAAATCACTCTGTTACAGCAACAGGAGAGAAAATAAGACTGAGAAAATGCATTTGGCCCATCCCTCCGCTCAGCACCAGGCACCACCTCGACCATAATTTTTTTAAGAGGTTATAAAAACGAGTAACAATATTTTAGCCTTTCTAGGGAGTACAAACAGCTTTTTCTTAATACCCAACCACTGCAATTCTAGGACATCACCATTTGTGCTATTCCGATATGGCGAGTAGCTTACGCCCTTGCTATCAGAAGACAACTTTATACATTTGAAAATAGCTGCCATGTCTTCCCTTCCCCTTCCCCAGCCTGTTTGCCTTTAGAGATGAATATTTCTAAACACCAGCCAGGCACCTTTTTTTGTTCTTGCCTCTTTTCATCTGGTCTGCCGCTTCCTTCAAACGTGCTGCCACAGGCTGGTACTGAAGCTTTTCCAGTATCAGGGAGAACACAAGGATTTCTTCATTCCAAAAACCATTCTATTAACATAGTTTGTTTTTTTCTTCCCAACTGCTTAACATCGTTCAGGCAGGGTCAGCTTTTGATCCCCTAATGCCTGGATTCTTCTTTCTAAGAAACAGCTACACAGACCCTTTTCTCTGTACACAATTTATTAGTTACCAGCTCAAAACCTTCTCTCCAGGATACTCCTTTAAAGTTAAAGTTGACTTTGCACTTTCTACTTGACTTCAAACTTTCTACCCTATTGTTTTCCTCCATCACTTCAATTCCCCTTCACTTCTGTCCTTCCTCTCTTATCTGACAGACGTAACAGACAAAAAGAGAAGACACAAGAACTTTGAGATCATATTAAAAATACTTTATCTTAGGTTCTTAAGACAGTCTGAAGGTATTAACCACATAAATCACCTAGTTTATGTCTATCTTACACTCTTCTGTTTCTAATGCTTTTTCTAAAATAATCCAGTAGTAGAAACGTAAGGTCTCACATTTTTGATACCACGTTAACATCTATTTATAATTTGGAGATCTCAAACAGCAGCAAAACCACGGTTTTCTAACAACCCTTTTTGCAACACATTTCCTTAAAAGATCTATTTTAGCATGTTGTGTCACTGCAACTAATCAGCCAAACTACATGCAAGTCCAGAGAAAACTAATTCCGTATTAAAATAGGTGAGGAATTATGAGGCCGACCGGCTGCACTCTTTAGACATGGGAAAGATACTTGATTTCTATTGAATTGTATTAGAAATGTAACACAGGCTCAACTTTAACCGCAAAGCAAAAAGACTTACATCTCCACAGACAGCACTCTTAAATTTTGCCAACTGACAGAATAGGAAAAAGGAAGGGAGAGAGAAGAAAAGCTGAAATCAATTCTTGCCCCAGGAAAAGAGGGACAATTAGAGGGCTGAGCTGCACGCAGGTGTGTTCAAGGCATCACTAAATCCGACATGTCCAGTGCTTACTGGTAACTTACAGGTTATATGTTTACAATGACATTTAAAATCATCCTCTATGGAAGGAGAAAGGTGGGTTTTTCCACTCGGCTCATTTTGCCCCTTCCTGATCCATCACAAGGAGGGTGAGACTTGAAAGGACAACTCAAGAGGGGCCGCGTCGCTGGCGGGACCCGGGTTGTGGCTGGGATGAAGAGAGGCTGCGGGAAATCTGTGCCGTTATAGAAAACGGCAGAATCTGAGGATATTCCAGAGAAATCCAGAGAACAGGAGTGTCTCAACAACCCACAACACAAGCTCAGAAACACTTAAACAAAAATAATGCTTCTGGGCAAAGCAGGAAGATTAGTTTTCACTGTCTTGACTTCTGAACGCTTATCTCAATGAGGAAATCATCCCAGCAATAACACAGACAAAACCCCACAGCTTTTTTTAACATGAGAATACATGAGAATGCATGCAGTTAAAAAAACTAATAAAAAACATTATTATGGGTCCCAGGAAGGCAAAGGAATACAAGTAATATAATTGGGTTTATTACTTTTGCAGGTTTTTTTAAGAAATTTGGTAAAATAAGCATATGACTTAAAGACAGCAAAAAGAAAAAATCAGAAATAATCTGAAGGAACAGCATTAAAGAATTGCCTTTAAGGCTAGAGCAATGATTTAGTGCTTTGTATAATGTCCCTGATGCATTTAGGCACAAAAGAATTAAATTTCACGTCCGTCAGTCTCCAGATTTGCAGGAGAGAGGTATAATGTCAAGTGAATTAAAGAAGATGGATGAGTTGATGGATTCAGAGGGAGCAATCAGAGTCTTCAGGACACAGACAGACCTGGCGGTTGCAGAACGAGGACTGACAGCCTAAAACACACGGAAGAGGAAACCCACCCCCCAAACATCAATGCCCTGGAAACAAAGGTACATACAATCAAGTGCTGACTTTGAGTCCCAGGGAGCAAGGCACACAAATCACAACTCTGTAAAATGATTTTAGAAGTCAAATGTTCATTTACTATCAATAGCACTAAGTGGTTTCCACTTTGACATCGGGGAGCTGGAGCGGGTCCAGAGAAGAGCTGATGAAGGGTCTGGAGCACAAGTCTTGTGAGGAGAGGCTGAAGGAGCTGGGGGTGTTCAACCTGGAGAAAAGGAGGCTGAGGGGAGACCTTCTCGCTCTCTGCAACTCCCTGAAAGGAGGGGGTAGCCAGGGGGGGTCTCGCCTCCCAAGGAACAGGCGATGGGACAAGAGGAAATGGCCTCAAGTTGTGCCAGGAGATGTTCAGATTGGATATCAGGAAAAATGTTTCCACTGAAAGAGATATTAAGCCTTGGAATGGGCTGCCCAGGGAAGTGGTTGAGGAACCATCCCTGGAGGTATTCAAGAGACAGGTTGACATGGGGCTTAGAGCCATGGCTTAGTGATGGGTTTTGTCAGTATGAGGCTGATGGTTGGACTCGATGATCTGAAAGGTCCCTTCCAACCCAGACAATTCTATGCACATCCTGCATTTAGCAGGAACTTTTCCCAGATACACAAACAGCCCTGCAATAAAACATCCTCAAACCGATTAGAAGGTAAGGGAAGAGAAGCTGGTGAAAGCCTGTATAGATCAGATCAGGCAGATAGAGAGAACCAAGTGTTTTCTCTGTGTGCATCAATCATACACAAAACCCAGAGGATGTGGTGCTAACGGGGAGCTTCAGCTCCTCAGACACCATTTGGGACAGACAGAAAATATATTTCATCTTCTTACCTGGGGGAATTTGCGTTTGATGGATGTCAGCGCTCCCTCCGGCAGCTTGGCAAGTTCTGAGTCTCGGACTGCGTGGACTGTTGTGGCTCGAGGTTGGTGGGTTAATGCCTCCACCTGAAAGAGCACAGCCAGAACATTAACCATCGGTCACAACCTGCTGCAAAAATCAAACGTCGGGATGAAGAAACGGACCATTTCCTGAGAACGGAGCTCTCAAACTTGTTGCTCTCACACCTTCAGAACAGAAAGCTCTTTTTCCCCTTCTTTCCGAAGGCATGTCCACGGCAGCATCAGCATCTGCTGAACCCCCATCTCCCCCGGCACGTGCTCTGCCCTAGGACAGTCCCAGTTTCTCACCCAACTGGAGCCCAAAGCATCAACAGACGGAGTTACAGGAGGAAATTCTGCCTGAGCTTTTGCAGGCTCTCACACACAGAGTTCATCTCCAAGTGAGGACAAATCTGCTCCTAACGCTGGCCATAACAGCCAGAGACACACAATGGACTCATCCATCACAGCACTTACATCTTTTAATCCATCCTTTTTAATTGTGATAAAGCCATCCGAGAGAAAAAAAAAAAACAACAAGCCTTTCTCTACTGCCCTTCCTTTCTTTTTTCCCCAATATCACCCTGAAATGCTGTCATTTCACTCTCAGAAGCTGAACACCAGCATCATTGAAATAATCAAGACTTCCTAAAAATTAAAGAAAGGCCTAAGGAGCAAATCGGCCTGTTTTAGCCATAAGTGAGCTTTGCTTTTACTTTTTTTTTTACTTGTCTTTTTTGTCGTTGTTTGTTTGTTGGGTTTTTTTTTAACATATATATGTAAAAGGAGGAACTTCTTTCCTGTGAGGGTGGCAGA
>JAOTQQ010000007.1:10990109-11000322 GCA_026546715.1 Gallinago undulata
AGGATGCCATTGGCCTTCTTGGCCACAAGGGCCCATTGCTGGCTCATGGGCATCCTGTTGTCCACCAGGATTCCCAGATCTTTTCCCTCAGAGAAGCTCTCCAACAGGTCACGCCCCAACCTGTGCTGGTGCAGGGGGTTATTCCTCCCCAGGTGCAGCACCCTACACTTGCCCGTGTTGAATTTCCTCAGGTTCCTCTCTGCCCAACTCTCCAGCCTGTCCAGGTCTCGCTCTGTGGTGGCACAGCCTTCTGGGGTGTTTTCTTTCTCATAGAGTTCAAAGCAGAAATGAAGAAACTTGAAGAAACCTTGTGCTTTTCAAAGACTTCCTACAATGACACTTTCAAATATGGGAACTGGAGATAGAAGTGATACAAAGCTTGGGTGTAAGGAGAAATTGTGAAGATGGAACGCTACAAGATCACAGAGCTCATAAAAATGCAGAGAGCTGGCAACAGATTTTATAAAGGAGAAAAAGAAAGATTTGGAAGGGTCCCAAAGATGAAGAGGTGATACATGGATGGGTTTGAGATCACTGACTGGTAAGCGATTAATGGAAGGAAAAGTTAAGTTGGGATAAACAAGACACAACTCAGTTCTTGAGAGAGAAGAGAAAACTCAGAAAAATGGGCTCAAGCAAATGAGAGTTAATCCAGGACTGAATCTCAAACAGGTGAAAAAAAGAGGAGGAAAAGGTGGAATCTAGGTGGTGGGTTGAGATGAATTGAGACGACATAACAAAACTTAAAGTCAGACACAAGTAGGAAAACAACAGCAGAAGAAGAAAGAATGAAAAAGCAGGAACTTAGAAGAAATAGGTCTGATCCCGCATGGAATGGCACAACTGGGGAGCATTTACCAGTAATTAGGTCAGCGAGCTGACATTCACTGCACAAACTTGGAAAAACCCAGCTAATCACCCAAACCCACTGCTGAGAACAGCAAGTTCAGTTTTATAGCACACAGCCTTCTTCTTGGGGTGAAAAAACAAAAACAATAAGAAAAAAATAATCCCAGAATAAGATTCTGTGGTGGAGCCGATTAGGAATACAAAGAGATGTCGAAAGTCAGAAGTACACAGAAATGTACAACACAACAGTGACCTGGAAAACACAACCCCTCAAAGTCCTACGCGTAACACAGGACTGATGACACATTCAAGCAAAAATTGAAAAAGGAGATTAGGAAAGAAAATAGAGGTATTTGACACAAATTACGTGTGTGAACTAAGTGTTCACAACAGGATCGTGAAAAAAAAAAAATCAAAGGTGTTAATCATTAATATTGGAAAACAAAGCTAACCACAGTCATCACATTGGATTTGGGTGTGTGTTTTTTAATTAAGAAATATCTATATCCCTCGTTAAGCATTAAGTCACGAGTCATGTGCTATTTCCAAGGTCCAGAAAGGAGCCTGCCTTGCAAAGAGGAACATCTTGCAGGCACTATTCTCTGACCTATTCTATTTGAAAACCTGTAGTTACACCAAGATCAATCATTCACAGCACATCCCCCAGCCTGGGCTGTGTTTGGAAACAGAACTGGGGAGGGGGGGTGTTCTCCAGCCAAAAGGAATAATGAATCTAAGAGAAAGGGCCTGGCAAAGAAACACCAGCAAAGCACAGGCTCTGGCCAGACTTTCTCATTTGGATTGTGAAGTGCATGTGTCTTGTGTCATAAATCACACCTGACTGGGTTAAGTGCTCTATAAACCTGAAACAAAGATACCACCATTTAATACGACCAAGCATTGCCTCTTGCTGGAGATAAAACCATCTGATCGATGGGTCAGAGCTCATCTGGGCACTTAAAACTCTCCCGTAAGCTATCTGGTTTGCTACAGGATGGATTGCAGCAGTACTACATCACACACACATCCACCGCTCTCCATTTGTTCCAAAGGGCCATCAAAAAACAAATAAAATAATAAAACATAAATAAAAAAAAAAATCGCTCTCAGTTTCCACGGCAGAACTCACTCATAGAAGTGGGATTTGGAGATGGAGAGGAAGCTGCAGTCTCGATTGGCCTTGATGGTGAAAATGAGGGGTTCCCCGGTGAGGACGGCGAGCTGGCCCACGAGCTCCCCGGGATGGGTGATGAAGAGGCAGGTGTCCTCCTCCGAGTCTATCTTCCGCTGGTACACGTGAAGCATCCCCGAGACCACAAAGCACACATTAACATCCTGCAGAAAATGGGGAAAAAAAAAAAAAAAAGCTCAATAAACCCCCCTCAAAGATTTTAAAAGCAATTAGCACGGCGACAGTGCTATCGTGACCGATCTGTTTTCCAGAAAGCTCCCTATAGTTTTTGAACAATTAGGTGATAAAATAAGACACAATCGTGAATTATTAAAAGCAGGTTATGAATATTTAAAACTAAGCAGCGACAATATTGAAAATCGTGTTTTTCTTTGTATGGTTATGGAAAATGAAGGCTGCACTGTAAGATCTGAAAAAATAACAATCAAATTGGGAATGGAGATAAGGGGGTAATCACGGCAGCGCGACGAGGGACAGCACAGTTCAGCAGGGCAGGATACAGCAGCACCCTAATTAGAGCTGCCCCTCAACTGCTTTGCATAAGCTCATCTATTTATACTGCATTATTATAAATTAACCTCGTTTTCCTAAATACACTTTGCTATAAACAAACAACACTGGATTTCTAGTGTATGGGGGTAAAAAAAACCTACTTTACTGCAACTGGATGCCATCAGGGGAAGCCTGCGGTGTGGGGCGTGGGAAGGGGCTGCGTGGTCCCGGTGCCCCTCAGGAAGGAGGAGACCCCACACATCATGAAGGTACCCGAGAGCTGAAAGCAGACCCAGGCCTTGGCTCTGCTCCACCACTGCTCCCCCTGCGGGAACCCTTCACCTCCAGGAGAGCAGGCTCAGGAGGGATTCTTTATTTATCAGCAGCAGCCTGGAGAAAAGGAGGCTGAGGGGAGACCTTCTCGCTCTGCACAACTCCCTGAAAGGAGGGGGTAGCCGGGGGGGGTGGGGGGTGGTTGGTCTCTTCTCCCACGGAACAGGCAAGGACAAGAGGAAACGGCCTCAAGTTGCACCAGGGGAGGTTCAGGTTGGATATCAGGAAAAACATTTACACTGAAAGGGTTATCAAGCCTTGGAATGGGCTGCCCAGGGAGGTGGTCGAGGCACCATCCCTGGAGGTGTTCGGAATACGGGCTGACATAGTGCTGGGGGACACAGGTTAGTGATGGTTTTCGTCAGAGTGAGGATGATGGTTGGACTTAATGATCTTGAAGGTCCCTTCCAATCTAGATGATTCTATGATCAATGTGTATAAAACCTTATGGTGGGAGGGAAGACCGAGCCAGACTCACGTTCTCTCTGCTCCCAGACGATGCTCACCCACCTGATCTCCCTGCCGTGACAGCACCGTCCCAGCAGTGACCTGGTGCAGCGTCACTTTGCCATCCAAGAGCGAAGGATCCTGGAGAAGAAAGGGGCAGGGGGACACAATTTACTTCTCTGTGCACATGTGAAACTCCACGAGTGTGAGGAAGCTTTGAAATAAAGCAAGTAAGAATAAAAATTACTAAAGATGACGTTGTAACCTGGTCTAGCAGGAAGTGCCCAGGGCAAGGGCTGAAACTGGATGATCTTTAACGTCCCTTCCAACCCAAACCATCCTGTGACCTTGTAAGTACTCTTCAAAATACGGTGCATGCTTTTTATATTCCTCTACACAGCAAATGCTTCTTCCAGAAGAAAAAAGGTTTAATTTGTTTTATTTGATCAAACTTAGATTCTTAAAGGCTTTTATATTTGTCAGTTTTTCCCACAGACTCTTTTAAGGGTCTGTAATGAAAAAAGGCCTCTATCAGCTGGTGTGAAAATCATCAAATATTAAGTTATTTTCAAAGGAAAGTAGAACCAGAGGAGAGTGTCTGCATCAGGGAGGAACTGGACAAGACGATCTAACATCTGCTTTACTTCAGCCCTTCCCTGCTCACACAGCCCAGCCGAGCTGCGCACACGTGGCAGATATTTATACATGCCATGGACCAAAAGCTTCCCCAAAGCGATGGGTTTTCGGGTGCGTGCACCCGTGGACTGTCCAGGGGAGTGGGAATTTGCCTCCCGAATCAAGAGCACGTGGGACACAGGGTCTTTCCAAGAGCCTGCCTTGGGCTTGGGCTCAGCCCCAAACCCTCCCCATGGCTCGGGGATGGTTCCTCCCCAGCTCCAACGCTGGTCACCACCACCGTCCCCAGGACGTGACCAGCAGCCACCAGGCATGGAGAGAATTTTCATGCATCTGAAAGAACTTCCCACACCATGTGGTGTCCCGTGGGTGGCCCATATCAAACCCTCTCTCTTTGGGCCAGCAAAACTTCCACCCAAACCAGCAAATCCTCAACAGCTCAAGGTTTTATTATCAGCACCCGAATGAGCAAGGGGAAAAATGTAGGCTCAATTACACGATTCTTGCTTTATGGTAAAGAGTCCTGGGGTCTCGCAGGGCAAAGGGGAACGCTCCTGTGGCTGGTTCTTGGCCATGGGTGTAAAGCCACCGAGAGCAGGAGCTGCAGGCACAGCAGGGTACAGTCCAGCACAAGCAGCACAGCGGAACCTGCCAGAGCCATTAACCTCATTGCAGCAGGAAAACAACATCCCAGAGATGTAAACACTTTATCGGCGTAACTGCCATGGCAAGTTTTTCTCTTTTCATTTTCGGTTGGAAAAAAAAAAT
This sequence comes from Gallinago undulata, assembly GCA_026546715.1. Taxonomy (NCBI): domain Eukaryota; kingdom Metazoa; phylum Chordata; class Aves; order Charadriiformes; family Scolopacidae; genus Gallinago; species Gallinago undulata. The sequence continues at coordinate 10,994,827 of JAOTQQ010000007.1, forward strand.
AATAGAGCAAGTGAAATAATCAGAATTATTCTTCACACCTACAGCTGATAAAAAGAACAGATTTTCCTCAAAAAATAAAATAGTTTTATTGAAACCAATCTGTTTCACAGGAATGTATCCAATGCAAAAAACCTGACAAGCACCTGTCAAAATATTTCAGTTCAGCAATATCAACTCAACTAATTTCTATAACTTTTTTTTTCTATATTTATACGTTTATGGTTGTATAGTATTACCTGTGCTTAAAGACAAAGTTTATCTATGAAGGTATCTCATGGAAGGGAATAAATCTCCCTGACGAGCTCTACTTCTCAATGGCTTTTTTTTTTTTTGGCTGCATTAGCTCTAACAAAAATTGTTGCAAAGACTTTCTTCATGTCTAAGACTACTTAATTCTTGGAATGGATTGTGCACAAAGCTGGGAAGTCCTCGGCACTGGAGATCTTTAAGAACAGCTTTAGACAAACACCTGCCAGAAATGAGTGAGCAATATTTGATCCTGGCCTTGGGCACGAAAAGAGACTGAACGACCTCCAAGCAGTCCTTGAAATCCTACTTTTCTGTGCTATTCCTACCCCGATTGAGCAACAAAGGAGTTGAGAAATAAGATCACAGACAAGATCCACCCTGTCTCATCCCTTCTCTCTTGAATGGGCACGACCAGCAGCCCCAAGTTCAGTGCTGCACCGTTACAAGGTTGGAGCTAAATAACTCTGCGCTGACCCCCTCCAGCCACCAGCCTTCAGGGAAAGAAGTCCCAGGCACAACAAAATCCATTTCACTGTGAGTTTCTCTGTGTTACTGTAACAGACAATAAATTAGCAGAGGTTTATGGTGCAGAAGCAAAGGCACAAACCACTTACAAACAACAAACAAAAGCAGTAATGAACTGGGACAGACACATTATTTTTTTGTGTGTAAAAAGGCAGTGACTCGATTGCCGCGTAACTCAGGAGAACACACGCCCCACACCATCCTTTAACGCGCGTGACTGCAGCTAAAACTGAAAACAAAAGTCACAGGAGACTGAAAGCCATTCATGGCAGTGACCCAAGAAATTAACGTTATCTACAACAGAAGGAAAAAAGAGAATCTGAATTCTGAAGTCAGACCCCTAATGGTCATTTGAAACAATACCAACAGCACCTCCCTCCCAACCTAAACGATCCCCTCCCCTCTCTCTCTTACAGCCTCGGGGGAAAAATCCCTACCAAACAACCAAAAAACAAACCACCACCATCTGTCATCAAAACATCTTGATTTTATTCACACCAATTGGCTGCTCTGAAAACTGACACCTTACAGTGCCTCCAGCCAACTAAGAAATAAAAGATCCAAGCTAATTTTCTTAAGAGAAAACTTTACAGGATTCATGTTCTTCCTTTACGTAAGTAGTATTGAACACAAATATTGTAAACACAATAAAGACTTTTCTTCCATTGCCAGCAGAAGAATCAACTTTTGCTATCCTGCATCGAAAAGAAATTAACATTGACCTTTAAATGAGATTTCTAGCATCTGGCCAAGTTCCACCAGACTCTTACTTGCTTGTGAAAAACTGGGTTGCTGTAATACCAAAGTTTGAAAAGCCGACCTTATTTCATTACTATTTGGATCTTCCTGTTAAAATCACTGCCTGCAGATGCTGCATTTTAAGGACACTGTTCCAATTCAACTTCAACTCTAATCTGTTTACTTGTTAATTACTGAGAAATTTATTCGGAAGGAGAGGAAGGAGAGGAAGGAGAGGAGAGATAAAAAGAAGTGCTTGGTACCTTCAGTGATCTTGGAATTTTTGCTCATGATCTGACAGGTCTGAAGAGGAAGGCACCAGTTGCACATTGGACACAAACCTTTGTCACAAGTGGAGCCTGAGGCCAGTCCTACCAAGAACAGAGGCTGAGCAGGACAGATGAAGGTACCTAGTCCTACTTTACTCCATCTGTAACAACAATTGCTTCTAAAATAGACTGTAACCTTTTCAGGAGGATATAAATGCCTGGAAAAACTGAAAATTAAGGTAAGAAGAGAGTGAAATCCCTGCAGACTAACGGACAGCACTGCACCTGCAGCTACAACATAGAGTGGGGACCTCCAGCAGATGAAAAATCATGACTGAGGTTTCAAAGGTGCAAGGGAAATAATTTGGAATTCAGGGGGGAATGTTAAAATCCCAAAGTAAAATCCTTTAAGTTCTAGCAAGTGCCGTTTGGTGAGAGCTGTCAAAGCAGAGGCTGCAGCCGCTGTGCCCAGCGTTTCGGCTCCAGCTACTGCAGCACAGGCTGTAACACAACCAGGGCATCCGAGGCTGATTCAGGCAGATGTGGGATTTTCCCAGACTGATTCGCTGCACGAACAGACACACCTCTGGAATGAAATGCAGCGGGAACACTGAAAACAAACACTTTCATTGCTCCTCCCGACACGAAGGGGCTGAGAGGGGCCGAGCTCAGTAATGACCGCGAGGGCACAGTCAGCTCTGAGAGACGCTCGGAGCAATGGCCAAATACAGAGAGTCTGCCCCAAAAAAACTCAGTGATGCGCTCAGATGTATGCCAGCAGGAGGAACGGACCCAGCAATCACCTGAACAATTTTCCATACCTTCTTCACACAGTTTGTGAGAGCACGAAATCACAAGGTGACAGAAATTCCACATTTAATTCTCACACGGATAAATCCCTGCACAGTGCAAAGAGATTCAAGCCGTGCGTTTCAGTACGGGCTTTTCAAACAGCAGAATAATTCAGATTTATTTCAGTCCCACTAATGACTTCAACAGACTAGAGAATAAAGCATTCAGCTCGTCTGCAGCGGACTGGGGAGACAATTTACTTTTTAGTGCCTGGCAGATCGGGATGAAAAGCCAAAACGAAGCCATTTCTTCCTGCAACAACTTACATCAAGTTTCATCAAGGTTGAAAGGTCTTTCTTTGCTGCTTCGACGATGGCATCGCTGTGTTTGCTGTTGCAGGAGTCCTGCGCGGCGCTGTAATGGAAAACCGCTGAAGGAGTCTCTGTCACCGTCACAGTCTTCTTCAATATGGACTGCAGAGAGCAGAAACACACCAGGGATGGGGTTGGAGGTTAGAATTGGCACCTGCCCAGCACAAACTCACCACAGCATCTGTGTTCTCCATCCACCACAACTGGTGGCCAAGGAAAAAAAAAAAAAAAAAAAAAAAGGCAGCTCGGTTTCCAAAAAAGCAACAGCTTGCTAACTTCATTATCCTTGTGTTTTTTCTGCAAAGCCTGACACTCCAGTCAAACAAAGTTACTCATCGCAGCCCGCAAAAGGGAAGAACAAGAGACTTTTGAGAAACTGGGCAGCTGCCAGCTTGACAGAACTAAAACTTGATCAACACCCCATGCAAAGATGGAAGAAAAGATGAAATGCCCATCGAGGTCACACCGAGCCACAGTTGCTCTTCAGATTTTGGTTTGTAGTTTTATAATTCAAGAGCATTTTTGTGCTGTTAATTTCCAGGTCAGTATTCATAAAAAGCAGACTAGAAAACAAAAAACATATTTATAAAACATGACTGAAAACCTACAGGAAGTTCATGGGCTGATATAAGATTTTAATTCCTTGCTGCAAGCAGTTCTCACAAATAAAACATGGTCTAACAAACCCACCTTTCCAAATAATCCTTTGCATGAGCCAGAGGAAGGCAATACCTAATATCAAGGAGCTGAGCAGTGCTTTCCTGTTACCTGCCAAGGGGAATCTCCACAGAATTTCAACATCTGCACTAAACAGTCACCAAAAATCTTCTGGAAGAGCTGCAAGTTCAAACACAGCAGTAAAGAAGGAGCAGCCCCACCTTGCCCACCACAGGAGCGCTGGCCATGTCCTCCGAGCCAAAGTGCACCCGGGTCCTTCCGTACGCTGTCCCCACCTCCGGCCTTGTGCTGCTGGAGTTACCTACGAGCAATAGAAATACCTTTTTTTAGCACCTCCTTTATCAGTTTGTCACAAATAGCAGACAGCGCATGAACTCGAGCAACATTTTTGCTTGTTTGGTCATTTTTGAACCTGAGGACAAAATCCAAAGTGGCATCCTCATGTTCTTATTTATTTCGACCTGGAAGATCTGATGGGAACTTTGCATCTCCTCATCCGAGCTCATGCCCCAATAGGTCCCAAAATTCCCCCATCCAGCCTTGCACAGAGAACAATTATTATTTTGGAGTTGACAAAACAGAGTCATTTGGATCTGAAGATTATCAGGAAAAGGCAAATCCACCAAACAGATTTTCCTCATTTTTTTCAGGAAATTATTAACCTTTTCTCTACTAAACCAAAGAACTTTTTTTTGTACCTGATATATTGCAAGATCTTTCATAGGGAGAATATTACAATCTGCATCATCCTAAAGTCTCCCCATAGAAAGCACTCCCCCCCACACCCACACCTAAAGTCATTTCAGAGCTTTTCTACAACTCATCCAGGCTCTCCGTGCACGTCCTGTGCCGAGACACGCACAGAATTCCCTCACAGCTCTCACTTCTTCAAATTCATGAATTTGACGTCACTAACGGCGCCTATTCCTTATTTCCCAGCTTTAATAGATCTTAATTATATTGGCTCCCCGGCTGGCCCATCCGCTTTCCAGAAACTTAGCTGAGATAATCAATAACACAACCATAATTGGGAAAAGTTTCCTATTTAATTACCTACAATAGGATACCCACCTATCAGCCTGATGATTTACAGACGAGTTTAAGAACGATGCAGAGATTGCAATTTCCTTTAACAGATAAACCTATCATACTTCTATGCCTGATATTATCTCAAAAATATACTACATTCAGAAAAGTTTAAATCTTCTCCCTTATGCTTTTTTCCTTCTCTTACTATATATTCTTATACTTTTGCTTTTTTTAAATATAAATTGCTGCTCAAAAATAGGATGGGCCCTTAGGAAAAGCAACTGTCTTTGCCGACTGTTGAATTTTGTTACCTAATAAAGAGCTCAATGAAAGAGCTCAAATTTTTAATTTCTCCCCCATTCTCCTCTCTCTACACATACACACTCGAGTTTGCCGCGAATTTCCCTGATCTTTGGAAAGTTACCTTTTAGAAATGTGGAGCTGTCCCGGATTTACACCCTTGTTACATATCATCATGTGAAAATATTCCCCTCTCATGAACAGCTGTCTATAAATTTAATTTTAAAAAATACAATTATTTCATTTCTGAAGGAGCTTGACTCCCATATCTCCACCCCAGCCAGGACAAGGAGAGAATATGACTGTCCCCAAGGTTCAGACCCACCTCAGAGCTCTCCTTGCCACGTTACAAACAAGAACAAATCTTTGCATGTAGTAAATCCACAGCTGCCTCTTGGGGTCAGAACATCATTTAATGCTCAGCCTCCAACCAAGAAACCCAACAACCTGACCCAAAGGTTGTCATCAGCAAAACTTACAAACCATAAAAAAAAAAAAAAAAAAAAAAAAATTAAAAAAGAGCTGTTTATACTACAAAATGAATT
>JAOTQQ010000007.1:11020323-11037575 GCA_026546715.1 Gallinago undulata
CCCTGCTTTGGCAGGGGAGTTGGACTGGATGATCTCTAGAGGTCCCTTCCAACTCTGACAATTCCCTGATCCCATGAGTGATACTAAGGCTACCACACACTAGAGAAATAAAAACCTCAAATGCCCCACGCCTGATAGTTACAAATCCCATGTTCAGGCCTGGGTCAGTGAATCAACACAAGGTCTTCATCCTTTTAAAGCTGTTTTCCTGCAAGAACCACTAGCTTCACAGCAAGCAATTATTACAAACTGGCATAGAATCTATGACATATTATTACAAAATACTGGAGATAGCTGAGAAAGCTGGTTTTAAAACATATGTAACTTTTTTTTTTAGTACTTACTAGACTGTTTCACTCTTCTGTAAACGACAAACACAATGATTGCTATCAGCAGTAATGCAACTGCAGCTCCAATTGCCATTCCCGTCAGCTGTGAGAGTAATTGAGAGGAAACAAGTTAGTAGCTTCTAAAGCTAAACATTATTAAGTACTTCTTGGAGGGCTGAAGAACACTTAGCTCAGTAAGATGTCTAAAAGTCAAACACATTCATAAATACTTAATTTTTAATTAAAACATCACACATGCAAGAAGTTGAAACCACATCAGTATCTCACTCATAGGGTCCCGTGCAAAACATTCAGCATTTTTGCCCCTCAAGATCCATGAGTTGATCAACTCCACAAACGTGGGATGAAACAACAGGAATTAATTCCTGCCTCAGGCACAGTGACAATGAAAACACAAACACTCAGACTATGACTTAGCAGAGTTCCTAGAACTTAGGAGAAGCTCCACACTATTGATGCACACACCAGCCATTCATCCCGTTGACCAAAGCTCTACGTTACCATAGTGGTCTGTATCCTGTCCTCTATGAACTGAAGAATTTGTGTTCCACCTGCTGCTGGCACAGCCTAGAACCAAATGGAAGGAGAAATTAGTTTCCCACAACTGGCGAAAAGCTTCCGTAAAAACATGTCCCCACCCAGTCCAGTGCATACAACACAACTCGGTTGTATTTTCCAGCCAAAGCCCACTTTGCAAACACAAGAGATGCCATGGAGAGGGGTCAGTACTGGAGTTCACTGGTGTGAGTTCAACACATTCCTAAATAGTCATAAACCAGGGTCAAAACAGCAAGGTGATAACTTTTTTGATGACTCGATGTTATTCAGAGCAACAAGAACAAGACCTGGACGTAAAAGACTTTATGAGATTGAGAAAACATGTAATAAAACAGCAGAATGAATTCACTATACAAATAAAGTTATGAGATGGGAAAAAGCTCTGACCTCAGATGTAGTATCCTGGAACCTGAGCCCACTGTTGTTATTCAGGGAAAAAAATGGGAGTTAAAGCATTGTATCACAAAGGCCAGCTCAAAACTCACCAGAATGTGGGAAAAAAGCAAACTAAATATTAGGAACAACTTAAAAAAAAATGAGTATAAGGACAGCTACATCCCCCTGTAAGTCTTGAATCTTCCAAATACTTGAATTTTAAGTACTACACACAGTTCTGGTCCCAGTTTTTGCCCTCAGTTCCAGACCTAGATGACTTCTTAATTTTTAGCTTGACACAAAGAGAAGAATGAAGGTCTTGCCAAGAGTCGCCAAACTAGTTTCTCTCAGGAAATTCATTCCAATTCTGCAGCACAAGTAAAACTCCTGCCTGACCAGTCCAAAGGGCTCGCAGCCTCCGTTTGCCTCTTCAGTTGCTTTAACACAGCGTATCGACAATTTATTTTCCCAGCATTAGTCAAACTAACTCTATGCCTGTTACTACCTGACTATTATCAGTGGGATTGTAGCAGAAAGTCACAAAAGTTTTAAAAAAAAAAAAGTTGAAAATTTGCTAGAACAAATACAACACATTCTGGTAAAATACAGCGAGATGGTGGTATAAATCTGTTGTGGTCACTTCATTTATTTCCCCTTGACTGCGTCAGGGACACGCACAGTTCTGCTGCTGTCCAGGCCTGTGGGATCTCAAATAACATCCAAAATTGGGGTTGCCAGCCGGCACTCACATTGCTGCTACGCGAGCGGAGGAGCCAATTCACGAGTAAAAGAATAAAACACACGTGCACAGAGCGAGCCCTCACGCCTCACCACGGAAAATCAACGAGGGAAAGTAGAAATTCCAATCTTCAAGAAAAACTGAGAGGTTCTCACAAGGTTTCTCACAAACCCCAATGAAAACATGATATTCTCAAGCATGGACAATCCTTGCGGAAAAGCTGGAACGGTTATTGTTAGGTGACAGCTCCCGGGAGAGGTCTGAGGTTACGGTGAAGTCACCAGCTCTGCGGGACCCTCCCAGCACCCGAGCCCACGGGAGCTCCCTTTGCAGGGTGACAGCCAGCACCCACACTCAGGGATGTCCCAGGGGCCTTACCCAGCCCCAAACACTTCTCGGACACAAAACGTGTGTGGAACAACCCTGCAAAGACCCTCACTCCGTCAGGAAATGGAGCAATGACATGCAAAGAGTATCTATTAAAAAGCATTTGTCTGCTTTTTCCAATGATGTTGACATTTCATTAAGAAAAGGAGAATTAATGGTAATTAACAAAAAAAAAAATACAGCTACATAAATAAAGTGCATGCTCCCCCAGAGTCCCAGGTGCAGAACAAGCAGCTCTGCTGAGAGATTAACAACTCCACCAACTCCAAAGGCAAACAGTGAGACATTCCCCAGACAGGGAGGGATAGGAAACACTTTTCAGCACTGAAAGCAGGGCCTTGAAATTCGGGGTGCCCCCCCCCCGAAGATGGGAGTCCTCCCCACTCCTGGGCACACACTCCTGGGCGTCCACACGCCTGCGGCTGACTGCAGGCACTCCAGCTTCCCAAAACTCTTTGGCCCAAAGGCTAAAGCTCCGATCAGGAAAAGTTCTAAGTAAAAGCATCCAAAGATGTTACCCAAATGTTATCAAATTAGGTAGGTGTTGTGGTTTGAAGAAGCCACAACAATTTATCCTTGTTTAGACGATTATTCTCTCACCCGATGAGCCTTCCCTGCCAGGGAAGGGGAGTCGGAAAAAAGAAGGAAACCCAAGAGTAGAAATAGAAACATTTAATAGATAACTAACACTAGATAACTAACATTAGTAATACTAAAGAACAAATACTGATCTTTACACTACTATAAAACATACAAGGATGATAATCAGCCAATTCTATTGGCAGGAAGCCGCGCACTCCCAGATGATGTGGGACTCGGTGAGTGCTGAGGCTTCGGGACGGAGGGAAGGGCTCAGGGCTCCGGCACCAGGGCAAGGAGTTGTCAGGAGACAGAACCCCTCAGCAAACTTCCTAATTTATATAGAATGTGACTTTCACGGTATAAAATAACCCCGTTGGCAGCTTGGGTCAAGTGCCCGGGTCTCGCTCCTCTTCATCCCCCCACCCGAGGAGCTTGAAAACACCGAGACCTTGAATCCCACATCCCAGAGCTGGCGATGCAGTAAATATTTTCACCAATCCAGACACTGGAGTCTTCTAACAGCGCAGCTTTCCCAAGCGTTAGAAGTGACCTTACTGAAAAGTTAAATTCCTGAGAGATAAATCAATCCCGTGTGGCCCGCACCAGCCCAGCACGGGGCCATCCAGCTTCAGGAAAACACTAAGGGGAAAATAAATCTGTCCAGAAGCAAGAGCAGAGTGACTCCTACCTCCAGGCCGGTGCTGTTGGCGTCCTCCTCCTCCTCCATCCCGGGGGTATGGCGGGAGCTGACAGGTCAGGGAAGGCACAGCGTGAGGAGATGAGGCAACCCCCGGCCCCGCAGCCCCAGAGCCCACCGCCCGTGTGTGTCCCCCCGCCCCTGCCCGGCCGAGCGCCACGACCCCGGGGATCGGCGTCCGCCTTCACTCACCGTCCCTCCGCGCTGACCAACAAACCCCGGTGAGGCTGGGGCTGAGGCAGCGCCACCGGGACCGGTGGGTGCCAAAGGCCCCTGGGGGACTGAGGGGCAGGACCTCGCTCCGACCCAAGAGACCTCCTAGAGATCTAGACGATCTCCCTTCCAACTCCAACAACTCCCTGATTCCGTGACCAACCCGGGAGCGCGGCCGCGGTCCCTCCGCGTCCCCTGGTCACGGCGGCCGGGCCCTCGCGCCCTCCCGTTAAAGAAACACGGAACGCTAATGGACAGCCTCCCGCCAGCCCCACAGGCGCCGCCACCCCCCTCAAACCCCAGCCCCCGCCACCGCTCCCCAAACCAGGCCCGGCCCCTCACCTGCCGCCGCGGAAGCCGCCCGGGTCAAAGGTCACCCCCGCGCCCGGGGGCGGAGGTCGCGGAGGGGAAACCCCACCCGCCGCCGTCCGCCGAGGGCAAACGGCAAAACCCCACCCACAGCCCGCGCCTCTCGCTTCTGATTGAACAAGATAGACCCCACCCCCCGCGGCGGCCAATGGCCCGCGCTCCCTGCCGGTCTTACGGTAGGCGCTGCGGATTGGCTGGTGCCTGCTGGCCAATGGGAGCGGGCGGTGTTGGCGTGTGGGGAGGCGGGAGCGCTCTGAGGTGAGGGGAGGGGAGCGGCAGAGGACTCGCCGCGCCTTGGGGTAGGCCGCGGGCGACCGGCCATGGGGCTGCTGACCCAGCTGGCCCGCGGGCTAGTGCGGGGCGCTGACCGCATGTCCCCCTTCACCAGCAAGCGCGGCCCGCGGACCTACAACAAGGGCCGGGGCGCCAAGAGGCCGGGCGTGCTCACCAACAACAGGAAATTCATCCGCATCGAGCAGATGGTGCCGCAGTTCATCGTCCCCGACCTGGAAGGCTTCAAGCTCAAGCCCTACGTCTCGTACCGCGCCCCCCTGGGCTCCGAGCCGCCCATGACGGCCAAGCAGCTCTTCACCGAGGTGGTGGCTCCCCACATCGAGAAGGACGTGAAGAACGGCACTTTTGACCCCAGCAACCTGGAGAAATACGGCTTCGAGCCCACACAGGAGGGCAAGCTCTTCCAGCTCTTCCCCAAGAACTACGTGCGGTAGCGAGGAGGGAGTGAAAGCCAGGGGGTCCTGAGGCTGCTGTGGCGCACGGGGAAGAGCATTACCGTCTGCAGAGACACAACCTGCACCAGCAAACATGGGACAGCTTCTGTCACTGGCTATTAAAAGCAAATCCTTTCACTTTGTCTTTCTGCAATATCTGATTTTAAATGCTGTGGGGAAATGGGGGGTTCAGTTCCCAGTCCTGGCTAAGGAAAGCGTTACTTGTGCCTTGTGCTGTGTGTGTAGCTCTCTTGTGTGAGCGTGTGAGTGTCCAGACAAGAGCTGATTGACCAGGCGCTGGTAATTAGCAGGAAGCAATTTCTTTCAGGCTGCTGAAACATCATTCCTTTCATCTGGAAAAGACTCTGTTTTCTGGGGAGAGGGCACATCTGATCTCCTTAGGAGAGTCTGGCATTCCTGGCTGTGGAGAGGTGGCCGCTGCAAGCCAGCCCCAGTCCAGGAGGGCTGCCCCGCACCCCCCGAGGGAGGGAACCCCTCAGTGATTTACCCCCCACCCCAACGACATGTTCCCCCAAACCAGGAGTGAGACACCCACCAGGCCAAACCAAGGCTGCACCCTAAACCCTCTCTGGGAGAGACTCGTGGCTTACATTGAATGCCACTGTTTTTCCAGACTTTCCCAAGCCTTAAAGCTACTCTTTCTTTTAGAGTAAATCAAGATACAGTCAATAGGTGCATTTCATGTCTGTTCCTTAGTGCAGCTGCTTGAAGCTTCAAGATGACTGTTTACATTTGAAATGTATCTTAAGAATTGTTAATTTTTGACATGTTCCTAGAACATTCTTACTGTTCATCAAATTAAATGGATACAAGTGGCGCTCATTAGACAGTCGGGTAACACTGGTTAAAGTAGAAACTGCTAAATTCCAAATGTCTTTGGTAATAACATGTTTTCTCTGACACCCAAGTGGTGGAGTCTTTTGAGAAAATTATCGCTCTCCCCCTGCTCCCCACTGGTGAGGCCACAACTGGAATCCTGCATCCAATTCTCAGCTCCCCAGTTCAAGAGAGACAGGGAACTGCTGGAGAGAGTCCAGTGTAGGGCAACAAAGATGATGGATTGGAGCATCTCCCTGATGAGGAAAGGCTGAGAGAGATGGGGCTCTTGAGCCTGGAGAAGACAAGGCTGAGGGGAGAGACCTTATTCATGCTTCCAAGGATCTAAAGGGTGGGTTGAGGGAGGATGGAGCCGGACTCTTTCCAGTGGTTCCCAGTGACAGGACGAGGGGCAACGGGCACAAGCTGGAACATGGGAAGTTCCACTCCAATGTGAGGAAGAACTTCTTTATGGAAGAGGCTGCCCAGAGAGAGTGTGGAGTCCCCTTCTCTGGAGATCTTCAAGCCCTGCCTGGATGCTCCTGAGGGATGTGCTCTGGGCAACCCTGCTTTGGCAGGGGAGTTGGACTGGATGATCTCCAGAAGGTCCCTTCCAACTCCAACAATTCCATGATTCCGAGTCGCTGGCTCTGTGACATCGCTCCAGCCTTGTTAACCTCAGCCTGTTGCCTGCATCTCATCTCACAACAGCAATAAAAAAAGCCAATTACAACCTTTTAAGGCAAGAGTCCCAGCCAAAAGCAGTGTCGCTGCAGGATACGCCCTTGGTGCCCGTGCCCAGGCGTGAGGGAACTGGATTGTCTGCTCTGACTCCCAAGGAACATTCAACACCATCAAACGCCCTCAGAGAGACGGAACCACCACAGGACGACACGGAAGGTCCTCACAAGGGCTGACTGTCCAGGGCTTTTTTAGAATCAAAACAACCAAGGAAAATAAACCACTTATATTGATTTTATTTTAGAAACATCCAAAAATAGGGTGCATTTTTTTTTTTTTTAACAAAAGCTCTTGTTGACAATACTAACATGAATCTTCATGTAACAGTGCTCAAGAATGTTTTCTAAAATGCACATTTACCCTTGAAAAAGGCATTTTGAAGCAGTAAAATTCTCCTCTGCCGCATCTTGCTGTAGATGCAGCGCTGTTACAGACAGACCTTGTTGCTGGTGTTTCTTTCCCTCCAGGCAACTCATTCTTTAGGACCCTCAAAGAGAAACCACGATAGCTAGATTTTGCTTCCCTACTTTAAGCTGTTTTTTTCTGTTTCTAGGAAGAGAACAGAGAAAGTGTTCCAGAAACGGTGTTTTTGCTGATGCTTCACAGTGAAAAAAGAAAGCTAATGGAGCAACCATGAGAGATTCCGCAGCCATTCCTGGAGGTAGTTAGGGCAACGCTATAAAGATTTTGGTTTCCGTACGTAGTATTTTGAACTTTGAAAATGTCAGGAAACACTGCTTGGACTTTTTGGAGGTTTTGATCTTAAAGCTGTTCACCTTTACAAAACAGAAAGATCTTGACTTTGGAGCTAAACGTATGTCTCAATGATTTTGTTACCAAGAGGCTGTGGGGAGGGTTGATGGTGGCACTAGGACACAGTGGGGCTCGCGACACCATTTACACTAACCCAGGCTGTGCCCCGCTTGGAGAGCGATAAAGCGAGATCACAATCAGGTGATGAGTCTGATGTAAAAAAAATCAGACTGTGCAAATCAGACCAGAGCCCCCCTAAGACAGGCCCTGCTGGGAACTGCTGTCAGTTGTACCGGTCAGACTGGATCTCCATCTGACAAAGGACTTCTCTCTCCCAAGGAACCCTATGAGCACGTCACACTGGACCATCTGAGCACTCAAGGTACGCACTAGTTGAGAGGTGGCACAGCAAAGCCTCTGCACACACAGTGGAGCCGCTACACACGGCTTTCCCGAGACGCCCAGGAAAACTCGGCTCACGTCCTGTATCTACACGTAGCAGCGCAGCCAAGTTTGGGTTGTGATGGAAGGAGAACGGATCCATCGTGCAAACGCAAACCAGCCTTGAAGGGATTCAACTACAGGGCACGAACAAGCGGTCCCTATGAGGAAGGCTCTCCTACTTTGAGCTAGTACATCAAGGGAAAACTAAATAAACGCGTCTGTGCTCAACCACACTCCTCAAAGCAAAACCCTTCCTCAAGTGCTGAAAATAAACCACCGGTAATTCCATCAGACAAGCTCAGCGATAAAACTGGCAAAGCCCAGCAGAAATCAGAGAGGGCATAAGCTCCGCTGTCGCTCTCCGCACAGGAGTTTCACACCCCTCTGCCCTGGGACTGGTCAGTGCACACCCTGGGCTGCTCCGTCAGAAGGAGACATGGTACCCAACGTCCCCAAGGGACTCACCAGGCTCATCTCCCACTTCCAGACATGGAGGATGTTGTCATAGAAAGAACAAGTTGCTAAAATGCTCGTTTCTTTGGGCCTGTCTAGAGACCTGGCTGAATCACCGCTTCTCTCCAGGCCCATCTCGTTGGGTCTCCGAGTGCCCGATTCAGAACTGCTGGGTGACTCGGGGTCCCCCCCTCGCTCAGGGCCCCCCGGCGAACCCAAACTCCCCTCTAACCCATGGCCCCTAACCAGGGCAGCACCCCCAGACTGCTTAGGACTCCCCTCTGCTTTGGGTGGCAAGGCAGGGCCTTCGCTCTCCTCATCCAGTACTACGTCAAAAGTAGCGGTAGGAGACTCGTAGATTATCTTCAGGTTTTGGACCTGCAAACTCAGTCTCTCATGTCCTTCCTCTGATCTTCCCGCAAGCTCCTCCGCAGACCGGCACGCAGCAGCAGAGTCCTGTGTCGCAGTCAGGGAATCCCTGGGGCACAGCCTTGACCAGTCAGCCCCATAGGCCAAGGAATTGTGCAAGACATAGGATGACAGGATGATGCATTCCTCCATGTTTTCCGCTAAAAAAAAAATAAAAAAATACTGAAATGAGTAGAAATCAGGTCGTGAAATGGTTTGTTGCAGACTGCTCAGAAGCCACTCCAGCCCTGCCCATGTCCTACAGGAAGAATTCTCTGGTTATCACCTTCTCCACGAGAGGTAAGCGTCCTAGGAGAAACGAGGCCCAGCCTCTCTTCACCATTTTTCAGCTACCTCTCATGACCCTGGGTTTTCCCTGGCTCAGTAAGGAGACAGGGGAAGAGGGTTTAACGTGTGTGAGGTTTAAGACCCTCATTATTCAAAACAGCTAGAACGGCTCAAGAAAGACAAGACAGATGCCATGGTGATCCCCACAGAGCCAGAAATGCAGCCGGTGAGATTGTCAGACCAGGTTCTGCTTATTAATAACTTGCAGATGTGTTCTTCCCGTGAGCTGTCAGTATTTGACTCTGATATTAAATGGACATCAAGTTCCTCTCTTCCCTCTACAGCAGAAATGTTATCCTCATTTTGCAAGCTGTGGATCTGCCCAAGGCCTGGAGAAACCCAGGAAGGTAACCATTTTATGCAAGATTATATTTGTAATGTAGATGCAAACAGCTTTTCATCATGTAAATACCTTCTGATTCACACACTTATTCGGGTTATTCTAGATTAACCAGATGGCACAGCACTTCCTTTTGAGGCAACAAACAATTCTCCAGCAGGTCAGTACCTTCTGCTGACAGTGCTGCATCACCTGACGCTCGGAAGAACCTCTGTGACCCCTCAAAATGGACACAGACCGGAACAGTTGTGTCACCAGGTAATGCCTCTGCACCAAACCAAACGGGCTTTCTTCCCATGGACAGGAGTCACGAGAGATTTACACCTGAATCACGGCAGTGCCTTTGCACAACCCATCAGGCCAACAGCAAGGACAGGTCTGGGAAAACTGGAAAACCTCAAGTTGGAATGAAAATCCATGGCCGTTACCAACATTGAGTCCTTTCCAGCAAGCTCAGAGCTGGGGCTCCCCCATTAACCCGGGGGTGGGAAAGGGGAGCAGTGCAGGAGCAGCTCTGTCCCGCTGAACGCTCACCCATGCTCCCGCGACAGTCCAGGATTTTGAAGCCACTCTGCATGCAGGCTGCCAACAGCACGAAGTCACGGCTCGGGTGCCACTTCAGCCTCCAAACTCCCCCTTCCACGTGGGTATCTGCCAGCGGCTGCTTCATGTTCCTGGTGTCCCACAACAGCACGTGCTCATCGTAGCTGGAGACACATTGCAGATAAATAAACAGACAAGCAGCAAAGCAGCGTCACAAGTACAGAGAAAAATAGTCTGTATCACATGCTCTTCGCCACAGTGACTTTCGGAAGAGACCGCCTCTTCAGAGGCAGCACATTCAAAATGCCAGAGGAGGCTGGTCACACTAGGGAGGAGCAGCTGGAAGGGATTTACCTGCCCGTAGCCAGAAGATTCTCCCGGTGGGGACTGCACTGAATGCTGCACACCCCCATTGAGTGTCTGCAAAAGAGGAAAAAGAGAGACAGCAATGTACGATCTGAGAAGGGATCCTTCCTTGAATGCCAAGGATTTTTGCTCCCTATTGCTGCATCAAGGGGTCTCAGGAAAGGAGAGTAAAGTGAACTCAAATTTCAGTCCACAGAGGCAGAGTTCCATCTACACAATCCAACAGCCTTCCCAGGGCAAAGCTTCCACTCATATGCTCTCTCAGCATAAATATTTTCTAGTAATAGTTGTACCATAAACTGCTGTTCAGAGCCCATAAGAATTTCAGCACAACTTCATTCCCAGGAGACTTCCCTCCCAACATTCATATTTCCATAGCGATAATCCCCAGCGTATTCTAAGGTTACATACAGAATGTCACTGGAGAGCTGTGTATATAATCATATTCTAAAAGATTATGCCACCAGAAAAAAAAGAGATTACTTCGAATGAGTGAACAGAGGAGAATAAAATATTTTCTAAAAAACATCCCATCACAGAAATTCCCCAAATAGAAGTGTAAATCAGGATCCTTCTTTTAGAAAGAAGCTACCGCCATCCTCCCGTGTGGAATGAGCAGTTGGTTTAATACGTTGAAGGACACGGAGGAGAAAGTTTCAACCTGAAGTTGTCCTGATGAATAAACCTAACAGCTGTCTGTGACTCCCGAGGGAGGCAGGAACAGGGCTCCGCCGTCAGGACACGTCTCTCACTCCCTGCCTCGGGACAGGGCATGGCAGCAGTTCCCGTTCACGGGCTATGGCTGTGGGTCCAGCTGCAGACACTCACCTCCTGCTGGTGAAGATGGGAGTCTCCGGGCTGCACCTGGTGTCCCAGCCCTTCAGCAAACTGTCATCGCCCCCTGCACAAACACAGAACATCCTTACCCCCAACACCATCAGTGCAGGACATGCAGGCAACACCGAGCTGATGCTTTTCCGCCCCAGGATCTCATAGCATTTAACGGACAAAACAAATCTCATTCGAGGCTCATAGTCCTCATCACCATGGAAGAGACCCACATTAACAACACCCTCACTTTGCTAAGCAAAAAAAAAAAAAAAAAAAATTAGAAGACAAGAAGACTGGACTCTAGAAGCTCTCTTTTGCATACCGCAAGAGATTATCATCTTTTTTTTGCCAAAGTACATTGTAAAAGGTACGGTTTCTCCTAATTAACTCCAATCACTTCCCACAACCAAGAAGCCTTTTACCTCTAGCAGAGGCCCCACCTCTTTCAAGAAGAGTGACACAAGCAGCATGCACAACCCAGGGAAGCAAAATCCCAAGGAACACCCATCCCTAAACAAGGTGGCCCCTCCTCAATGCTCCTAAATCATATTCCCAGCCCTTACAGACCTGAATACACAACATCGATGTCCCAGTAATTAAAAGCAGCAATCCAGGCCTCAAATTTGTGAGCTTCCCACTGGTTCAGGACGTGCACAGAAGGAGCAGATTCATCTACAGAGAAGAGATTGAGCTTCCCCTCTGAATCACTGCTGATCACTCTCAAAGGACATCCGCTGCAGTGGAATGCAAAGAAAACATTAGAAATTACTGAAATCTGTGCCCTAAGAAGGTGTTAGAGTAAAAAAAAAAAAAGCAGCAGTTTGTTATGTTAACGACAGTTAACATAACATAATACTATAGAGGTTTGATTTAAGTAAACATTGACAGAAAACACGAATACACGAATTCATACAGTTCTTCTCAGCTTCAGCCCATCCCATCTTAAAATCATCTACTCTGATGATCCTCATGTCCTGATCTCACAGGGGGAGCAAACCCCTCACGCTCACAAGAGGGAAAGAAAACCAGCCTCGGGTCTTTCTTGCCCCTAGATGCATAACTTGACTACTCAGACGCTTGATATCACATCAATAAACCATGTGAAGAGGGATTTTTATTTTTTTTTCTTCCAAGTCAGACTGACAAGGACTTCTCAGAGTCTCGTCCCTCTTTTGAGAGTCTGAAGAAATGGTTTATTTCCCTGCCGTCACAGACATCTGAAGCACTGGTGGGTCCTGACCTTTCCTGCTCTCTTCCTGGGGCACAGGGCAGTTGGAGTTTCTGGACACAGTGGTCTTGGAGCACTGGCAAAAGTTTTGCAGCTCACAGTGCACAGATTTTCTGACATTCCCTGACATGAAACAGCTTTAATTAGCAAAAGGTACTAAATACTTGTTCTACAGCATTAAGCACGCAACTGCCCGATTCCCCCAGTTTCCAGCCTCACACTGGAGGCACCACGCTCTGCTTTGCACTTAACTTACAAAAAACCTCTTTCAAGGTACGGCTAATTCATGGCATTCCATGCAGTGATGCCATTTCTGAGGTCAAACGTAGGAGCATTCATGAGAGGAAGGAGCCACTTCCCAACCAACTCTCTCCCGTTTCTCACTAACCCACATTTAAACTTCCTACACGTGCTATTATTAGCAGTTCTTAAGCAGAACTTCACGATTTCAGCCGTTCTAAGAGCAGAGCTAGAACCAGTGGGTCCATCTGCATCCCGTTCTGGTCCTCCCTTTCACCAAAGGGAGAGATGCCCCTCTCAGGGACAGATGTCCCTGGCTCCCCCACTGCCATTCCTCAGAGCACACCTCACATTTGTTGTTGGTTTAGTCTCTGTTACAGCGGCCACAGCATGTACTCTTGTTCCTTTGTCACCCTTCTCTGGAAATAGTAACTTCTAGAGAAGGTGCAGGGAGAGAGAAAGGACCAAAAAACTCTTAAGCCACTTCACAAAAAGCCACCAAAGGTGTCAACGTGTGCCTGACAACTGTCACACGCACAGCGACCTCCACTACCAGCCCTCATCTCCCATCCTCACCATTGCTCTCGTCCCGTGGACCAGTCTAAAGACAAGGCCAGACGCTGCACCCCAAGATCGACCCTGAAGCATGGCTCCAACCTGCAGCTGTTCTTCTACTGGAAAGAAAAGGAGTGGGTTAAGGCTGGGAAGACAGCAGGTTCATACCACCATGGATACTGCAGATGCTTTCACAGAATCACAGAATCTTCATGGTTGGAAGGGAACTTTGAGATCATCGAGTCCAACTACACAAAAAAAAAACCAACAACAACAAAAAAAAGCCACAAAAAAACCCACACCCCACCACAACCCAACCCAACACACACAACACACAGAGAGACAAAATCCAATAATCTCAAATGTTAGAGCATGCCCTGA
The DNA here is from genome assembly GCA_026546715.1 of Gallinago undulata. NCBI lineage: Eukaryota > Metazoa > Chordata > Aves > Charadriiformes > Scolopacidae > Gallinago > Gallinago undulata. Next base: position 11,033,790 of record JAOTQQ010000007.1, read on the forward strand.
AGTGCCATGTCTACACATTTCTTAAATACCTCCAGGGATGGTGACTCCATTCTCTCAGTAAAGTAGTTCTTCCTGATATCTAATCTAACCCCCCCCTGCCCCAACTTCAGACCATTTCCTCTGGTCCTGCCGTTATTCCCTTGGGAGAAGAGGCCAACCCCCACCTCTCTACACCCTCCTTTCAGGGAGTTGTAGAGGGCAAGGAGGTCTCCCCTCAGCCTCCTCCAAACTAAACATGCCCAGTTCCCTCAGCCTCTCCTTGTGTGACTTGTTCTTCAGACCCCTCACCAGCTTGATGGCTCTCCTCTGGACATGCTCCAGCACCTCAATGTCCTTCCTGCAGTGAGGGGCCCAGAACTGAACCCAGCACTGAAGGTGAGGCCTCACCAGTGCCCAGTACAGAGGCACCATCACTGCCCTACTCAATTCCTGAATTGCCTGTCCCTTCATCCGAAGGTGGTAAACCCTCCTTTTTTCCCCTAAGACCCATCAAAAGCTCTTTGTTCAACCAGGCCAGCCATTTTCCCCAGCCTTTAATTTTGTGTCTCATGAGGATAGCCTGCTCCTGGGTCTTTAGGATTTCCTTCTTGAAGAGCGTCCAGCTCTTCTGGACCCCTTTGCCCCGCAGGATTATCTCCCAAGGGACTCTCCCAATCAGGGTTCTGAACAGGCTAAAGTCCGCCCTCCACTGGGTCCCACACTGAAGAGATGAAACGTCCCACAGCAACATGCAATCACTTAGTCCTGGCTGATGGTTAAATACACACATACATGGGATCCCCACCCTCTCCTTCCCACAAAATCCTCCATAAACTTTGCTTGTTCTCAATAAATGATGAGGTGCAGGAGAAGTGATGACCTGACTGCTGAATTCCCTTACAGACCTGCTTCTGCTTCCTTCACCCTGTGGGAATGGCTCTTCTGATGACTTCCTTCTCTCAACCCAAAGACACACCTCTCCAAAATTTTTCCCTCTTTTTAACAATTTTGCATCTTCTGCTGTGTTCACCCGTTAATCCATACTCTCAAGAGACAGTTCCCAGGGTTTGCTCCTGCCCCTCTCACACCTCTTGTCTCCCACGTTCTGCCCAGCCAGTCCCTCTGGTGCCACGAACAAATTTGTGGGATTTATGAGAAACATGATCAGCAGACAGATGAAGAGTTTAAAAAGCTACGCCCTGAAAACCACACAGCTTCCCTACAAATCTCCAAACACCGCTAATAAATCCAGAGGAATATTAAATCTGGGTAAGTACAGCTTCAACAGCAGGAGGTGTTACAGCCACCTACCTCACTCCCAGTAAGGTAGCAGAACTCCACAGCACCCATCGAATTCGCGATGCCAACCATGGGGTGTTCTGCAACGGGAACGTGGCACCTGAAAGATCAAGTCAAACAGGTCTGGAACATCCATCTTCCTTGTATCTTAAGAGGAAAGCAAAGTCATAACTTTTATTCCAGGATGCACAAGGAGAAGGTACTTGGATCAAAAAAAAACTCAGGAAGGAAATCTAAGGCTCCTTAAATTTCCACAAACCTGTGTAAAGGAGACTATATGTAGGGGACAGGTACTATATTATTATATAAATAAAAGAGGTCCACGGTCACTGACCAGTAGAAGAGCATAACAGAAACGAGCACAACCATTGCTCACTGGAGCAGACTGGAGAATACTTCCCTCCAAGACGCCAGGGACAGGTCAGTGAGTAAATATTACTGTTGCTGCCACGCCAACAGCCAAAAAAAGGATCCCAGAGGGGCAGACCACATCACCGTGAGCTCCAAGCCTGGAGGGACCAGCATTACCATTTGATGTCCAGGATGGCAGCAGTGTCAATCCTCTGGATTTCAGTCAGCGGGATGTAAGGCTGCTCCTCGTTGTAGTGATACAGGTAGAGGCGCCCGGTCCGGTCACAGGCCCCATTGCTTCCTCGGGAGTCAGTCTGCATCAAAAAGTAGGAAGAAAAGAGTAAGCTTAGCAGCAATTCTGCCTCCCCCAGCACTCTCCCCACCCAGGATCTTGCCAGGACCAGCCGGTGGGAGCAGGGCAGAGGGTTCCCACTTGTCAAGTCCCTCTCTTGGGGCGTTAAATCCCCCACAGTGCCCTCAGCCCCAGCCATGCTCCCCGGTGAGGCCCGCTCAGCCCCACACACTGCGGCCACCTTGAGCCAGCCCAGCTGGGACAAGGCACGGCCCCACAGGAGCTGAGGCGCTGAGGTGGCCGGGGGGGACACAGCACCTGGCTGAGGCCCCCAGTGGTGGCTGAGGCGGCCGGTGAAGGGCAGGAAACCACCCTGGGCCCGGTGGAGGGGGCTGGGAGTGACTCCGGGCCCAGCTGAGGCGGCCAGGGGCCACCCCGGGACCAGGTGAGGTGGCTGAGGTGGCAGGGGGTGACGCTGGGCCCGGCTGAGGTGGCAGGAGCCACCCCGGGTCCGCCTGAGGTGGCCGGCGAAGGGCGGGAAACCACCCCGGGCCCGGCTGAGGGGGCTGGGGCGGCCAGGAGGGACCCAGGGCCGCGCTGAGGCGGCAGGGGGCACCCCCGGGCCCGGCTGAGGCGGTCCGTGAAGGCGGGAAAGCGCCCCCGGGCCCGGCCGCGGTGTGCCGGGGGGTACCGGCGAGGGCGGGCGAGCGTGTCTCACCGTGGCGGGCGGTCGGAGGTGGTAGGTGCCGCAGGCCAGGATGCTGTGCCAGCCCTCCACTGGGCACCACTCCACTGTGTCGGCGCTGAACTCCGTGTCCACCACCTGCAGCGTCCGCGTCCGGCACGGCGCCGCCATCTCAGGGCGGGCTCATGCTGCGGGGCGGCTCTCGGGAAGGGCTGCGGGGCCGGCGCGCAGCGGAACCGCCGCCCGTCTGCTTCCCGGTCAGGGGAGGGCCCGGCCCCCGGGGCTCCGCGGGCAGAGCTGCCCCCGCCCCGCCCGACCCTGCCGGCTGCCCCGGGCCGGGCTTGTCAGAACAAGTGGCTCCGGGGGGTGGTGGGCTCCCTCAGCGCCCTCGGGTGGGGGTGATCCCGTTAACTCCTCGGCCGCCGCCTCCAGGGCCCACCGTGTCCTGCGGAGAGGGCCCTGCAGCTCGGACCCCACCGGGAGGTGACCGGCTGCCGCTCGGTCCTAACCCGGCAGCTGTGGTTAAAGACAAAACCGTCATCGGTGTTCTCTCGGCATCCTCCCTCTTAAAGACCTTCCTCTCATCCCTGTCCCTCATTTTGTCTTCCGGAGCAGGGATGTGGTTGTACCTTCACAGAAGCTCAACAAGTTTGTGGACAGTGCCAAGCTGTGTGGAGCATTCAACAGGCTGGAGGGAAGGGACGCCATCCAGAGGGACCTGGAAAGGTGGGACTGTGCCAACCTCATGACGTTCAACCAGGCTGAGTGCAAGGTCCTGCACCTGAGTCAGGACAACCCCAAGCACAAATCCAGGCTGGGCAGAGAATGGATGGAGAGCAGCTCTGAGGAGAAGGACCTGCGGGTGTTGGTGGACGAGAAGCACAACATGAGTCAGCAATGACCTGGGAGCCCAGAAGGCCCCCCACAGCCTGGGCTGCATCCCCAGCAGCAGGGCGAGGAGAGGGGGATTCTGCCCTTCTGCTCTGCTCTGGGGAGACCCCCTTGTATTGGTGCCTCCAGCTCTGGGGCCACCAACAGCAGAAGGACAAGGACTGTTGGAGCAGGGCCAGAGGGGGCCACAGAGATGCTGGGAGGGCTGGAGGCCCTCTGCTGGGAGGACAGGCTGAGAGAGTTGGGGGGGTTCAGCCTGGAGAAGAGAAGGCTCTGGGGAGACCTTAGA
>JAOTQQ010000007.1:11045008-11056689 GCA_026546715.1 Gallinago undulata
TTCAGCAGGGGAGTTGGACTGGATGATCTCTACGGTCCCTTCCAACTCTAATAATTCAGTGAAATTCAGTGAAATTTATTAATAAAATAAGTAGAGTTAACATTGTATTTAGCCTGTTAAGCCTAAGGCTACACATACGCTTCATATAATGGATGTTTTTAGGGTTATTTAAGCCTAAATGCAAAATAAGTTTAAAAGTATCTATCAAGAAATGCTTACAACCAGCAAACCTGTTTCTGTGTAACTGGCTTGAAGTCTGTTTCTTGTTCTTGAACTCCCAGCACCATTGGGAGCATCATCACCGGAGCACCACTGCCATTCACGACATCTTCTCAAAAATCACTCTCACAAGCTCCAAACACCCCTATTTTGTGGGTGCTGCAAGCATTTGAAGAGAAGTGTCCAGTGTGATGTTAAGTCTATGGGTCTCCCACCAAAACCAAACATGCCTGTGCTACATCAGAGATTAACCAAACCTAATGTTACAAGTTTGATGTGCTTTGAGTGCAACACAATGCGTAGGAACTTCCCACAACCTACTAGTGAAAGGAGATGGGAGCTGATCCCAGGAACTCGTTCTGATTTCAACCCAGATACACGATTGCAAGTGGGAGCATTTTGACGCTGCTGGCTTCTACAGGTTGTGTTACAAGTTTGGTGCCTGAGGACAAGAGCCACAAGCCAGCAAAATCAGCAGGCTCCACTCAGCGTGCCCAGATGCCCCTACTCAGGTGGAAGGGATCACAGGCTGCCTGCTCCACTGCAGTGACAACATCTGGCACTGCAGGATCTCTGCATAATAACACTGTGGTCCCTTCACAGCCAGCATGAGCAGCGTTAGGCTCTGCTCCCCAGGCGAGGAAGCTAAGACGTATAGTGATGTGTGAAGTAGCCAAGGTCAAATAAAAAAAAGACTCTGCCAAGATGAAAATCCCTAAAGGAAGAAGGTAACAATTTAAGATATTTTCAATTTTTTCAATGGCAAGCCCCTGCCGAATATTGCTGTACCTTTGTTTACTAGAGATTTCTTCAGCTTTGGGTTTCCACCCCCAAGGAACCAGGCGCAGATTGTCTAGGCGGTTGTCCACTGTCACGGAATTCAGATGCACCACCTGAAACCCAGGAGCAATCCCTCCCCGGTGTCTCTCCCTGGAGGAAACAAAAAGCAACCTGAAGGTCAGTAATGAACAAGACTCCACAGCTAAAAAAGCAAAGAATCATACTAATTCCAGAAGATACGCTGCGTTTGAGCCTGCTGTGTGCTGTCACTGAAACAGTCGCGGTAAAACATGGGTCGCCAACAGACATCAGTGGCTACTCTGGATATATCTCCTGGAACAAGTCTCTTCTGGGAGTTCTTTATTTCCAATTATAAATGGGCTGAATCAAACGACAATCATGGTATATTTTAATTGTAAGAATATTGCAAAGTGAGTTCCAGAGACTTACCACTCCGGTTACTGCAAGAGCCCCTGTGTAATTACTGTGTTCCGTGGAGCAGACTTGAAAGGAGGCAATACTGCTTTATTATTTTAATGGGAAATTCTATCACACATTTATGCCTGTTTGGCACTGGAGTGAAGTCACAGATTTTGCTATTTATGAAGAAATGCCTCTTCACAAGCAACAGGACAGAGATTTCACCACCCAGTATGCAAATGCTTTTTAGACTTTAATTGTGTGTAACACAGAGAGAGCCCGCGGTGACTCCACGACTGACTGAAACATGCTCAAAACCGCAGCAGGACTATCAGCAAGGAGGATGGCTGCACATTAAGTCCTACTGCAATTCCTCTCTATTGCCTTCTAATGGTTTTCATTTCCCATTCCACCTTCTTTCACCTCTTGTTTCTCTATTTCATGATGGATTAAGTTCGCTGTCAAGCAGCCTTACGCCTGGACATGTTTCCCTGTCGCTTCTTGCGGGAATCCCCGTCCCACCTGAAATGTCAGGCTTGGGCAGGAGTTGTGTCTCTGTGTGTTTGGTGTGCCATGATTAATTTCACAGCCCAGGGAGAACACCCCAGCTGCGATGAAGGACAAGATACAACTGTCCGAGGGTTACCCAGCATCTCCTTCTAGGAGACAGCTCCAACAGCTCCTTCGGGTGCTGCTTCCAGCTCAGTGTTTACTGAACATTTCAGTAAATGCTCATCCAATTTTGAAGAGATACTATTTGCTCAAGTTAAAAAATCCCCACTTTTTTTTCTCCTCTTTACAAATCTCTAGCATTATCCAGCAGAACAGGGAAATTCATTTCAATGCAACCGACAATGAAAAACGTAGTCTTTTGTTTTCTCTGTGAAAATTCATCCAGATATGGTTAAATTATATACCTTGGGGAAATAAAAACACTTGCAATTGACATATGCCCCAAACTTCCTAGAATTGAAGGAGTACAGTTCCCTTAGAGAGGGTCTAGGAAAGGAAACTGGGAACCCTGAGGGCTACAAGTGGGAACCCGGGAGGTACACTGATCCCAAGGGATGGAGGTGAACATCAGAGACAGGGAAAGAGTTAAGGTTCTCAGAGTGGGCCTGGGACAAAGTGCCAACAAGAGAGATGGGATAGATATGAACGAGGAATCTAGAAGGAGGAGAGAGAAGTTCAGAGCAAACTGTGCTGGGGGAAAAGGGAGGAGAAGAGGCCAAGACCAAGTTAAGAAATGTTTTGGAAACAGACTAGATAGTGAGAGTTTAAGAAAGGTTGGAGTTGGGGAAAGCCAGAGAGGATTATGAGATTGTTCATGAGAGCAGGAAGCCCCAGCAGTGGCACACATCCACCGCTGCTCCTACAAAGTCTAGCTCTGCCCTCGCAGCCCCCCACAGGCAAATATTGATAAAATCCACCACCACAGTGAGCTCACCTTCCTCGCTTTGTAAAAACCCACATTCCTCCACATTGCTATCAGTTTTTCTGTTACCTCTCATGAAAAAAGTCTTGGAATAAACATGGAAATGGGACCTCACTGATGACCGGTAAAAGCGTTAACACGATGCCCCTCGGCTGAGATGCCAGAATTAGCACTCGCAAATCCAGGACGGTCCCTTTTCTCCATACATAATCAAGCGACATCTGAACGCACACACACACACTCCTCCTCTCCCCACACCTCGGCTTCTGATGTGTGTGGCATGGACCATTTCCAGAGGTTAATCAGAAATGTGAAAGACAGGCTCACGGAAGAACCTGCCCTCTCCCATGGAAAAGGGGACAAAGAAGAAACAGCTTCAGTAGCACAGCCAGCTCTCCCGCAGAGCTGGAGCTTCTACCTCCCCCAGCACACCCTACAAGCTCCTACAAGACGCCAGACAAAACACTTTAAACTTTTCAGAGCACTAACTGGATACTGCTCTTTTCATATTTCAGCAGCCAACTTAAGAACCGAGGCCCGTAATAGAAGTGCCAAATACAGACAACGGCAACTCCAGTCAACTGGAGCCGTAACTGAGGGGGTTTTAGGCAGTATGATGGCAAGTGCTCTAAAAAAAAAATATATATATAAAGAAATCAGGTCTTAGATGTCTTTTTGAGTGCACAGTTAGTGCTACTTATGACTAATCTCCTGATGCTGCTATTCTCCAGGGAACATCACTGCACCCAGCCAAAATACAGCAAGCTGGGATTTCTATACCGGGAACAGGGCGAGAAGACGACAGACTTATTCTGCAGGTCCCCAGTCAAGAGACATCCAGATCCTGCTTTGGAGGAGCCAACAGTCCATTCTGGAGACACAGCAGAGCCTGCAGGAAGTTCTTCCTGAAAGAGTATTTGCAACATGTGTGGGTATTTTTCAGATCTTGGTTCCGCAGTTCAGGCTCTGCAGAAGTCAAGAGGAGAAGGTCCCTGTCACTGCTGCAGCTTTGGGAGCCACAAGCTGCCTGTTCTGAGGGTCTCACTACCTCAGCAAAGATACCTGACTAACTAAATTAAATAAAAAAAAAAATTAAAAATATTTTTAAAAAAATAAAATTTGCTTTATATATAAAAAACTTGCAATAGCATCCAGCACATGCCTACTCACTCCAGCTTAAGTGCACAATCAGGTTAGTTTTTTCAAAGTTAACTGATTTTTTTCGGGGGGAGAAAAATTACACACCTCTACCTGCAATAATTCAAATTCTTTGATTTTAATTTATCCAAGAAGCAAGGCTGGTGCTGAAAAGAGCAGTGACCACTACTGCCCATCTCTCCTGTCTTTAAAAGACTCCAAAACCTTCAGCGTTACTCCTTCTCACAAAGGGAAGGACCTGCCACTAAAGTACATTTCTGGTTTGTTTTCAAAGCAGCCCCCAGTGCGGGTGAGTAAAACTGACCAGTGTGGCTGGTCTGGTTGGGGGGGGCAGTAACTGCATCGCATCCATAGCCAAAAAACTTTCTACAGACATCAGGATGGATACTGACCTGCACTGCGTTGGCTTGTAATTAGAGCTCACAGCAAAAGACATGCCCTCAGAGGGATCACACTGACTTTACAGAAACATCTGAAATACTTTGTATTTTCTAGTGGAAGAGTTTGACTTAGCAACTTCAGAACTGCAGCCAGGCTTGCCTGGTAGCTTACGTCCCCCTGCCTTTGAGATGCTCAAAAATCCTCATGACATGCATCATCTCAGACTGTTTAACACCAGCACACGCTACAGCGACACGATTTGGATCACCTGAGTATGTCAGTATTCTTACTTCAGTTTTCCTAAATTAAGTAAAACAAAAAACAGGAGAGGCAATAACTGGGCTGTGTAATAAGCAAACAGCTGGACTGGCATCATCTACACAGCCTGCAGCTGGAACAGTCAGCTGCAGTAATTTGAAGGTGCTGTTTAGTGCTACTTGCAGACAACAATCGTTGCTGCATGAGGTTCACAGCCAGCAGGAGCTGATAGGGATTTACCACACACGCCGTAGCCAACTTGGTAGTAATTTTCACCAAAGTTACATGTGCAACAAGGTTAAATATTAACAAGCACAGGTTAAAATCCATATTTAATGAGCAGATTGTAAATAATAATAATAGCCTCTGATATTCATCCTGTCTCCTTCCTCTTGTACAGAGACTATTTGGGGTGGAAAAAAGTAACCTGGAACAAAAGAAAAAGCACAGCTGTACCTTGGGCACTGCGACTTACAAGCATAGATTATGGAAAAATGTATAGAAAACATGCTTAATTTCTCAAAAAAAAAAAAAAAGGCTTTTAAAAGGAATAACCTTCTTTGGGGTTCTCTTTAGCACACCTCAACTTTTCTGCATGCCCATGAACACATCTAGAAAGAGCAAGGTATCAGCTCACCGGATGAACTAACCCCTCACAAAAAGCTGGCCTCAGAATCTAAACCAGCAGCTACTAAGGATATCAAGCAATGATTCTTAGACTATGGGAAATAAGACAGAGCAGCAGCAGATACAGGATGAGCGGCAAATGGCTTTAAGCTGGAAGGGAGCAGATTTAGACTGGAGATTAGGAAAAAGTTCTTTCCAATGAGGGTGGTGGAGCACTGGAAGAGGTTGCCCAGGGAGGTGGTTGAGGCCCCTTCCCTGGAGACATTCAAGGGGAGGCTCGACGAGGCCCTGGGCAACCTGGTCTAGTTGGGGGTGTCCCTGTGACTGCAGGAGGGTCAGACTAGATGGCCTTTGGAGGTCCCTTTCAGCCTGGATGATTCTATGATACAAAGCATCATCAGTATCACTTCAGGCAGCTTTCCAGAAGGCCAAAGACAAAACCACAAAGTTTTAAGTTATCACAGGTTCTCTCTCTCCAGCGATCTGCCAATTCTCACTGGTGCCAGTAAGATGTACCTGGTTATCACGGGACAAAAAAAAACCAAACACCCTCCAAAGGTTAGTCTTCACCTATTAAATGGAGACAGTTTCCTGCTCTCCCCACCCCAACTGAAGTTTTAGTAGCATTTCTCAGATTTAAACAGTGACAATTACTTGAATAATTCTCACCTATCGCTGCTTTCCCTGCATGTGACATTTTTACAGAGACTCAGCTGTTTGAAGAAGGCTCAGCGCAAAACCAGACCATAATAAGATCCGTGGGCACTCCTGAGGCTGTGTTCCCACCTGAGCACGGCTGCAAGCCTCCCAAGAAGAATTAAAACATTACAGACTGAGAAATAAACTCCCTACAAGTTGGTGGCAGCAAACTCCACCTCAGTGAAGGCTCGAAGTATTTAGCTCTCCTTAACGATACCTACCAAAGCAGCTCGTGCAGGAGACGGCCGGATCCCCTTCCACGATTTTTGTCGAAGGCATAAGCAAATATTTTAGCACCATTTCCATCAGCATCTACCTCCATGCGAGCCTAGAGAAAGGGGACAGGCTGTGAGAACACCCAACACACTGAGCAGCCGAGCACATGCTCCACGGGGACAGGGGAAGGACCCAACATTTAACACTTGTCTCCTAGAGGTCACTTGACCTTAATGGAATTTGAGTTGTTTCAAACCTCCAAGGGGAACCAGCCCGCTCAGCTATTGTCGTTTAGGAAGATGGGAAAGGGAAGAAAGGCGGCTGTGCACAGCGGGAGTCCCGCTTGGACAAAGAACAGCCACCATCCAGTTGTGAGCCTGTAGGGCCAGGATCCATCCTCCACTCTGGTGCAGATTTTCTGTACAGCCATCAGAAGCCACCCCGGCTTTGTTTGCCGTGGTGCTTTACACCCATCTCATCAGGGGTGGCCAGCAAAAGGAGTGGTCCTGCCCTCTTTTCTCCACTCCGTAACTTTGTGCTGGCCCTAACGCTCCCCAAGTAAGGACTAGATAAATTCAGGATATCCATGGCGTATTTCCACGCTCATATTCCCACTCTGGGTGATAGCACCCAGGGAGCTGCCCCGGAGGATTGGCCAAGCACGGTGGGGTTTGGGAGCAGCACAGTCGCAGGGCTTAAACTGCGGCTTTGAAGTACCTGCTGCACTGCAGGCACTAAGCAAAAGATGCTCCCTCCTCCAAAAAGAAAGCCTTAGTTTTAGATTTTGTAGCCAAAAAATCTTTCCCTTTCAAAGTCTTGGTAGAATCCACTTACCCTTTTTCAGTGGATGTTCAGGGAAAACATTATTTCCAGTGCCATACGATAAAGTAAGTTTTTCTCATCCAAGAGAGAGCACAGAGTGAACGTTTTTAGAGTTTCCCAAACCAAGTAAGGGAAGGCTAATTATTGTTTCTTAAAAAGTATATAAATAGAAAGATAAAAAGCTATGTAATAAATTAATTTGTTTCAAATTAATGATTGTTTAAAATGAATACCCAGAACTTTTCCTGCTGGAAAGAAAGCGTTCACATCGGGATTTCTACAGTTTCAAACTTTTTTTTTTTCCCTCTCTGAAGCAGGAAAGTTAGGGGGCAGGACGCTGCTGAGCGCCGTTTGATTTCGGCATGTCCCACCGAGAGAGGAAAAAAAAACCCCTTCAGCAACAAGATCGCGGCTCCCTCCCCCCGGAGCACCGCGGACAGGCCCCGGGGGCGGCGGGGGTGGGGACCGAAGCGGGCTTTGGTACCGCGAATAAAGAAAGACGGGAAAATAAAGCGGCGGCGGAGCGCGGGCAGCACCGGCGGGACGGGCCCGGGGAGCGGGAGGGAGGTCGGGGGGCCAGGATTACCGGGGAACGGGGGCAGCGGGATCGGGGGGACAGGGGGGCGCCGGGAAGGGGGAAGCTGAGGGAGGGGAGGAGGGGGGCGGAGGGAGCGGGGGCAGCGGCGGGACCGCACGGGGGACACACAGGGGGGCACCGGAGGGGGACGGCGGGCCGCTCACCTCAAAGGAGTAGCTCTCCACCAGCGGGATGTCCTGCTCGTCGATCAGCGTGTACTTGGTCTGAAACACACCACGCTCGTCAGCGGCCCGGCCCGGCCCGGTCCTCCCGGCAGTGCGGCCCGACCGGACCCCGACCCCCCCTCAGACCCGTCGCCCCCCGCTCCGCTCCGTTCCGCTCCGCCCGGGGCGGCCGAGCCCGGCCCGCAACGCCCGGCCGCGCCCCCCCCCACCCTCGCCGCCCTCAGGCCGCGGCGCGCTCACCTTGCCGGCCACCCGGCCGAGCCGCACGATCCCCAGCTTGAAGTCGGTCATGGCGGGGCCGGGCCGGGGCCGGGGCCGCCGCCGCCCGCGCTCGCCCCTCACAGCCCGCGAGCGCGAGACGCCGCCGCTGCCACGCGCCGCCGCCTCGCGCACCGCCGGGGAGGAGGGGGCGGGGCGCCGCACCACCTCCCCACCCGTCCACCGCCCGGCCAATGGCGCCCCGCGCCGCCGGCGCGTCGCTCTGACGACGACGCCGGGTCGTCCAATCGAGGGGCGGCGCGGCGCAGGGTCACGTGGGAGAAGAGGGAGGGCTGAGCGGGGGGGGGAACCGCGCGCGGGCGCGGGCTCGGGAGCGGGCTGCGGGCGGGAGGGGGCAGGCGCGGGCGGTGACGTCACGTTCGCGGGAAGCTTTGTGCCGCCAGCACAGGAGGGCCGTGGGGGCAGGGCTTAAAGGGGCCGCGCGGGCCGGGATCATCCCCCGAGCCCCGGGATCCCCGCTGGGGACGGAGATTCTCCCCTCGGGGCCGGGGATCCCCCCCTCAGCCCGGGGATCCTCGGGGATGGCGTCCTCCCCTCAGGGGACGGGATCTTCCCCTCAGCCCGGGGATCCTCCGGGCCGGGATCCTCTCCTCAGGAGCTGGGGATCTCCTTCGCCGCCGGGCCGGGGATCCTCCCCTCAGCCCGGGGACCCTCCTCTTGGGGCCGGGGGATCCTGTCCCCGGGGCCGTTCCCCAGCCGCAGGCTGCCCGTTCCGCTCAGCTCCGTCCCTCGGTTCTCCCCGGGGGGACCCGCAGCCGCTCGGGGGGAGCTGGCGAACGGCCAGGAGGGAACCAGCCACCGGGCGAGACACGGGGGTTCCTGCGGGGCACGGGAATCCTCCCAACCGGGCCCTGGTACCGCAGGGACACCCCCGGGGGCGGGGGGAGGGCCCTGCTGGGCCCGTTCTGGCGGGGGGGGGGGGGGCCAACGGGGGCAATGCGGAGGGGGGGGGGGTTTGTTTCCTCCGCCGTCCCGGCCCGAGCAGGACGAGTCTGCGCTCCCTTATTCCCATGAGCCGATTGTGGCCGACATCTAAACAATAATACAAATTGCACGGCACCAAACGGTTAATCCTTATTTCACAAAACTCGGGGGGAAAGGATTTCCCTCTCCAAGAGGGAAGAGCTGAGCCCTGTCCCGGCAGACGCCTCCGGAGCTGCTGAGTCTTCCCGATGGACACGTTGGCCTCCTCGGCCAACACCTGAGAGGTGGAACAGGGAATCCCAAGCGCAAATCGATGGATGAAGCAGCCAAGGAGGGCAGATGGAGAAGCTCCCTGTGTACAAAGGCACACATCTCTGGGGCAGAAGAGGACAACTGTGTCCTGAAGAACACGAGTGACAAGGAAAGATGGGTTTAAAGCTGTGCCAGGAGCATCTCAACGAGACAAACGTTCCATCTAAAGATGAATCTCGGAAAACTTTCTTGAGACTTTCATCCCTGCGAGGGAGCGGTCCCACGGAAGAGAGGAACACGTTAAGGCTGGAAGGGAAATTAAACACAAAGTTAATTGGAGCAGTCCCTCGTTAACATGTGGTCCCACAAGATCTAGCGGGTCCCCAACTCTGCACTTTGGGCACAAACCCGACCTCTTTGGTCACTTCAGTGAACCAGACAGGAGAACCCTGGCAACAGGACAGGCAAAAATCACTGTGTTTCATGGCAAAGCCAATCAAGTTGTGAAGCTTGAAACAAAATACCTGCACGGTAAAAAGAGCATTTGCTTTTTACAGAATTTGTAAGGGGAAAAAAACATAAATGAAAGAGGGAAGGGAAGGGAAGATTGGTTTATCAGGGGAATCCCTCAATTTTCAGTGATCGTAGGGTTTGATGATGGTGGCTGTACCTCCGAAACAGGAGCCCGTGGTACCACCATTGCCAAAGCTGGTGTCTGGTGCTCGTCCCACCGGGCCTCCACCAGGCTGGGTTCCCCCCAGCACCACTCCTCACAGGGGCTGGAGACACAGCGGGAATCGGGGGATTCTTATTCCCTGGATGGGGAGAAGGATTGTCCGGGCCAGGGGGGAAAGGGGAGCGATGCTGGTGATGCCGATGTGCCCAGGGGTGTGTGTGAGACCTGGGTGTGAGCCACGGTGACCAAACTTGCTGTGACCCACCTGGGGCTACCAGCCCCAGCAGCGGCAGGAGACCTGGGGGACATTTCCTGGGACAAAACGCCGCTGTGAGGTCGTGACAGGGCAGGCGTCACAGGGTGGGGGGAAGCTGCCCCCATCGTACCTCACACCCAGCTCTAACAAAGCTCAGCTTTTCTATCCTAACCTTTCATAATGCAGGAAGACACGAATCCCCCAAATTTGGCTTTTTAGGGCCTGTTTTGCCTCAGAGAAGTGAGAAAACTCATTTTCCTCAAAGCACACAAAGCTCTCAAGCCACGGGAAGAGCTCAGCACCTCTCAGTGTCCCTTCCCTTCATTTCTCCTGCAGGTGCAAGTCACCAGAGTGGGAAGAAACCCTGGCTCTGGAGCACAACCCCAGTTATGAGAAGATGGATTTTAAATGTGAAGTCGATGTAAGTTGTTACTGTCTTTACCAAGCCCTTTGCCTCCTTTCTAAGAAGCCTGGTTTGGAAGAAGATGAATTATTGGCAGGGTAGTCCCCTGCTGCCGAGCTCATCGCTGCCACTAGAGCACGCGCCCGAAGGTGGCACGGCAAAGGTTATGGATCCTGCCCCGAGAGAATATCCCTTGGGCAAAAGAAATAATTTCTCCAAGTTTTTCCAGCGCTGACAAGTGAGGGAAAACCCACAGCGTGTGTGTGCAGTGACACAGGGGAGAGCTCTGGGCACCGCAAGGCTGGCGGCTCCCGAGACTCTCGGAGTTCACACCTAGATGAGGGGTCAACACACATTTTAAACCTCTTTAACTAAAATTGCTGCTAAAAGGAAGCTGCAGGCCCCTGCCAGGCTCTCCTGCCTCCAGCGGTGTAAGGATTTGTGAGGTTTTGTTGTGGAATTGCTGCAGGAAGGGACCCAACCCTCTGTCCAGCCCAGTCCCAGGCTGAGCTCTGGGTGTCCTTGAGGATGGGGACCCCACCACCTCACCGCACCCCCTTTGCAGCCTCTGATTTCCCCCCCCCCATACCTTATCAGAATTTATTGCAATCCGTGTCCTTTGAGAGGCAGGGAAGCTGGTGGGTCACAGAGCACGAGGAACCACTCCTGCCCCTGCTCCAGTGAGCATCCCAGCACTCCTCCCAGCCTGAAACGTAGCCAACACCAAGCCAAGGAATTAAAGATGGCAAGTGGCCGGGATTTCAGCCTTGTTTATGCTTTATTCTGATTTATTCTTGGCGGCAACATGCCCTTGTGGCCAAGAGGGCCAATGGGATCCTGGGCTCCGCAGGGAAGAGTGTGGCCAGGAGGTCCAGGGAGGTCATTCTCCCCCTCTGTTCCGCACTGGGGAGGCCACAACTGGAATTCGGCGTCCAGTTCGGGCTCACCAGTTCAAGAGAGAGAACTACTGGAGAGAGTCCAGCGTAGGGCAACTAAGATGATGAAGGGATTGGAGCATCTCTGCATTCCATCTGATGGAGGAAAGGCTGAGAGAGATGGGGCTCTTCAGCCTGGAGAAGAGAAGGCTGAGGGGAGACCTTATTCATGCTTCCAA
>JAOTQQ010000007.1:11061741-11076423 GCA_026546715.1 Gallinago undulata
TTTCAGTGTCAAACCCTTCCCCCTCCTCCTATGGCTCCCCTCCCTGATCCAGAGTCCCTCCCCAGCTTTCCTGGAGCTCCTTGAGGGACTGGAAGGGGCTCTAAGGTCTCCCTGGAGCCTTCTCTTCTCCAGGCTGAACCCCCCAACTCTCTCATCCTGTCCTCACAGCAGAGGGGCTCCAGCCCTCAGATCATTTTTGGGAAAATCTTGTCAAAGCAGCAGATGGGGCAGCCACAGCTTCTCTGGGCAATCTGTACATTTCCAGTACATGAGGCTTTTTTTATGATGCAGAGTTTTGTTCCCAGCCTTTCGGCACAGGCCTCCCCACAGCCAGAAGAGGACTGCTTCCTGGACTGGGGCTTCCTCTCAGCTCACCACTGGAATACACCAGCCATGGGACTGAGGACAGGCATAGTGGCAGGTGGCTACAGGAGGAGGTTTTGCAATTACTGTGCTGCTTGACATAGTTTTGTCCTGGTGAGATGTTCCATAAAAGGAACAATTTATCTGCAATGGGATAAAGGGTCAACTTCTGCCCCAAACAGATCCCTTCTTACGGATTGCAAGCTGGTGACACACACACACACACCACGAGCCAGTGGTGCTCCAAGGGCTCACACAGGTGTTTTAAGGTCTTTCCCAGAAGACCCCCACACAGGGACTGTGTGGAACTCATTTTATCCACCTCGGAAGGATGAAGGGCTGAGTGGACCCTGCCAGGACTTTGGCCAGTGGCGCGCGATGGCGCTGGCACCACGGGGCCGTCCCTGTTGGCGTTGGGTACCTGTGCTTGCCTGTTCTGGATGGTGAGCTTCACCGTGATGCGCAGCCCCTTCCAGTCACCCGTGGCCTTGGCGATGTCATCACCCACCTTCTTGGGGGACTAAGAGGAACAACACAGAGAACTGTCACCCAAAGCACCACAGCAGCAGTGCCACCTCCTGCCCTGTCCCTCTGGGACAGCAAAGGGGATGACACTCCCAGTCCATCCCGGTTTCCCCCCCCTCACACACCACCTCCGTGTCCCCCTGCTCCAGTCCCATCCCTGTGCCCATCTTCCCTCCCGCTATCGCCCGCCCCCCCCCCCACCCCCCAAGTCCTGGTCCCGGTCTCCTCCCCCCTTCCCCCGGTCCCGGTGTCCCCTCTCACCCCCGAGTATCCTTCCTACATCCCGTCCCCGCTCCCTTCCCCACGTGTCACCCCTCCCCCCGACTCCACCCCGCCCGGAGCCGCGGTACGTACCAGCCCGAGGGGGCCGATTTTGGGGGCCAGAGCAGAGGTGGCGCCGACCTCCCCGCCGGTGCAGCGGAGATACACTGCGGGCACAGCAACGCGCGTCAGCCCCGCGCCGCCGGGCCCGGGCCGCCCTCACGGAGCGGCTACTTCCCTCTCCCCCCGCCCAAGCCCCAGCACCGCCCTCACAGAGCGGCCGCTTCATCCCCACCTCCCCCAGCCGGCACGTACCGACTTTGATCTCGTTGGGGTCGAACTTGGGCGGCATGGCGGCAGCGGCGGGGCCGGATGGCGGCGGATGGCGACAGACCGACGGCCTAGCGGAGGCGGCGGAAAAGGAGAGGGAGAGCGCGCGGGCACCGGATATACCCGCCGAGATCTCGCGAGAGGTGTGGGCGGGGCGCGGGGCGTGCGACGCTCCCGCCCTCGGGCGGCCGGGACGCTGCGCAGAACTCGATGGTGAGAGCGAGGCGCTCTGGCCTTTCCACTCGATGGTCGCTGTGGGCTGGAGATCACGTGACGGAGGGGCGGGAGGGGAGGTGTGGCATCATGGCGGCGGGGATCGGTGAGCGGGGCTGGGTTGGGACAGAGGGGAGGGTCTGGTCCCGCAGGGCTTCGGCAGCTTGTGAGGGGGTCTTCCTTCCTCTTTGCGGAGACGCGGGGCCGGGTGTGCGGCGGCTCGGCAGCGGTCTGAGCCCCTCCCGAAGGTCCGGAGGGTGTGAGACCACCGCGGGCCGCGCCTGGGCTCCCCAGAGGCGTGAGGGAAGGCGCCAGGGCACGGTGAAGGCGCTTCTGCCGCCTCCGTGGGGACGGGAGTTTGGGAGCAGGCGGTGCCCGAAGCTGCCGGGGTGTTTGTTGCGGGAGGAGACGCTGCCTTTGCTCATTGTCGCTGCTTTCCTCAGGTGCCGGGGCCGGTGCGGGCAGCGCTCGGGCCTTCGGGCACGTCCCGGCTCCGCTCTGGCTGGTAAGAGAGTAAAGAAGAGGAGGACCCAGAAAGATAGCCTTTGGAAGCTGTGTGAGGGGGCCGCTGCAGGGGATCCCTAAAGAGAAGAAGAAGAAGAGAATAGTGACAATAAGGGAAAGGGAAAGGGAAAGGACTGAGAAGCAGAGCTGGAGGAGAAGAGAGGAGATGTGTTTCGGGCATTGCCAGGGGAGGTCCTTGCCAGGATCGAGCAGAGCCTGCTTGTTGCAGGGGATGGTACAGCCGTGCTGACAGCTCCCAGAGCCAACGGGCTGCAGCAGAGTTACAAAGCTGCAGTTTGCTTTCTGGCCCCTTCCCAAATCCTGTTCCAGTGCATGTTGGGCTGCAGGGCTTGCTGCTACCGCTGCCTTCACTCGGTAACTTCCTCTCAGTGAGCAGGACCTGCTGCCTGAGAGCTGTCTGGTGACACCTCTGTTCTGCAGGACTAGGTGGCATCCCTGCAGGAGCCTTGCTCAGATCCAGATGCTGGCTCACAGCTGTACTGCTGTGCTCCTGAGTGTGTTTTCCCAGGGAAAATAAAATCTCTTTTCCTTCCAGACCCCCAGCCTGTCTGTTACAGTGCCATGCTGTGTTTATGATGTTCAGAATGTTTTAAAAATTGGGGTTTGCTTTGGGTCCTGCCATGTTGCTCTCTCCCCTTGGTTACATTTGTTTGTAAGATTGGGGGGTTGTTCTTACTTCACTCTCAACGTCCAAACAGCTGCAGACTGTAAAACACCCGGTGGCCGTTCCCCTGCCCTCTCTGACCCCGCGTGTGCGTTGCTGCTGCTCAGGCAGAGCAGGCACCTGCAAAGACGAGGTGCTGGCTTCCTCAGGGATGAGGGTTTGGGATTTATGGATGCTCACTTCCTGCAGGGTGGGTGCCATCCCAGGAACTTACACATAGTTCTTTCAATCACTCAGTAAGTAAAAATGGCATCATATAAAATACAGTCTAATGCCAATGCTTCTCATTATTGACTGCTGAGTCCTCATCTCGCTTAAAATTGAAGTTCAGTGGAGCACCCAAAGCTGTCATCACAGCTTTGCTGGTGCAGATTTGATGTGTGTTTTCACTAAGGCAAATTTCAACGTTTAAAGACAGTTCAATCAAAGTCTCTGATCTTTTGACCCCTGAGAGGATTCTTTCCCAGTTCAATTGTCTGTGGTTCATCTTTCGTGTCCTTATGTATTTCCTTGGGTGAAATGTTAATGATCTTCCATTATCCACACGACTAATATAAGGTATCTAGCTGTAATGGGGACGGGTAAGACACAATGAGGGGATGCATAAGTCCTCAGCAAAAAGTTGAACAAGGTCGGCAAAGTTAAGGGTACTTTCCTGCAGGTGCCCATGTCCTTCTGGTTTCTCATCTTTAAAATTCTTCCTTTTGGTTCTGTCCCTAATGGTTGACTCTTGCTTATGGCTCTTGATTGCTTTCCTGCCTTTCCAAACATTTCCTGACAATGAATTTCCCTTCTCACCTAATCTGAATTTTTGCTCTCTGTTCCCCTCCATGGGGGAGGTGATTCTGAGGAGCACTCCAGCAGCCTGAAGTTGTTAAAAAGACAGAAACTAAGTTTCACGGCTCTTTCCCTGCCGTCTCTGTCTTTTTGTTTGTTTCTAAGGCACAGAATAAGTTTGTAGCCACCATCTGCTACATCTTGTAGCTTCTTCCAGCAGAGTGGTGGGAGCAGTGCAGTGACACAGGACATCCTTCCCTCCTTGTCTCTGGAGTGAAATGAAGGGAAGTTGCTTGGATGCATTTAGACTGAGGTTATGTTTTGCTTTTACACTAAGGATTTATCTGCATAAAGCTCTGTTCAGTTTTTGGCAGGGATCTCCATGTGGCTGTATCCTGTGGGCGCGTACTTTTCAGAAGCTTCAGATGAATTTGTAGACACAGAGCTGGCAGAGACCCAGCTTTTTTTATTTACAACTTCACTGAGCACTAGATTAATGGCATTGTCTAGTTGTGCCGTGAACTGGTGAAATACTCAGGTTTTTTGTATTGTTTTTGCAGTTGCTTATTAGAATGATGTTTAAAAAAGTGTCATTGCAAAGTGACACTTCCAGTGCAAGCTCCATAACCTGTATCTCAGTTTGGACTTTCAGCAGCTGTGGCTCCCCCCAGGCACACTCTCTGTGCTCTGCAGTGCTGGTCACAGATCCTTAGGTTCCTTGTGTACCCCAAGGCTTCTTGCCCGTCTGGTTCAAGTCTCCCCCGTTGGGCTCACTGCTGCTCTTCTCCCACCTTACCCCAGTCTTACCACCAAGCCGGGTTCAGTCCCAGCTGCATCACCTCCCTTTGTGAGCCCTTGTTCGCCAGCGACCAACTCTTTGCCAGTTTTTGCCCCCTGCTCTTGTGCAGCATCAGACAAAACCCTTTTCCTCCTTGATTTTATTGCTCAGCTGGGCCCCATCTCTCTTTTCCCAGCATCCCAACTGGTGCCCATCTAATCACCAGATGGTGTGTCCATTTCTTGTCCAGCCTCAGCTTTCTGCCCTTCCCACAAAATCTGCCAACTCATTCCTTTTTTCTCCCCCTGCTGGTTCCAAGTCCTCTTCCAGAGCTGGCTCTAGCTTCTGTTACCCCTTCACCCACCTCCAGGTCCGATTTCAGGAGGCATCTCACTGCAACCCATGCTTTCTGGGTCAACTTTTCTTCCCTTTACACCTGGATCAGCTGGTGGCTTTGCATACAGCCCAGTTGAATTAAGAGAAAAGCATTCTTTGGCTCTCAGTTCTGTAGTGACCTGGAACAAGTGTTTTGGGGAAGGTCTGGCTGCCCTGTAAGCCCAAGATGGAGTTTGGCCACCTCACCTTGGGGGGACAGCCTGGGGGAAGCTCCTGCATGCCTGGGAGGGCAGATAGCTCACCCCAGCATGTGGTTGGGGCAGCAGCAACTGCCTCTGGTTTGCTGTCAGGGTTTTTCTAAAGGTAGGTTCTTTTAGCTTTGCAGACAGTTATTAGGCTATTGTAAAATTGATTTGGCTGTATTTCATGAAAAACCTGACTTTAAGCTATTAGGTGTTTAAGCAGAAATTTGTCATCTCACTGTGTGACTAAAACAGGGAAACTATTCCTGACAGCTTCTGCCTAGAAATCAAATTAATCAAGTGTTTTGTTGGCTTGAGACAGCCCCTGCAGCTGAGAAGCAAAGTTTAACTTGGGCATCCTGGTGCCGGTGCCTGTCTGGGGTCCCCGGGGGGTCCCGGGAAGCGGCAGGGCTGGGCCAGGGCAGGCTCTGCTCCACTCGGTGCTCAGCAAGTCCCTTGCAAACAGCTACCTGCACTTTGAGCTGCACTGGGCTCTTGTTTGTTCTCACCTGCCCTGAAAGGGGAAGGTGGCTGTGTTGCTCCTAGGATTAGGATGTTTTCACATTTCTAGCCTAACTTTATTCTAGAACATTTTACAGTTGCTTATTTTTGTGTCAGAATTTACTTTGAGTTTAAATATTTATATTTTTTTCTGTCCTCAGTGCTTGATGGCTTGATACAGTTACAGCTTTTTTAGTTCCTATCCTGGAGGGGACCCTGTGTTCTCTCCTGATCACTCAATAGCCTTTCTCTGTAGCTGTTCCAGCTTGACTTAATTTATCTTGCATGGGGATGACCAAGACAGGCAGTGAGTCTCAGAGATACGGCTGTGTTGGCACTTCCAGTGTGGAGGTATGCTGGAACCAGCCTGTCTGATCAAGCCAGAGAAGGGCTTAAATAAACACAATTGCTGAAACAGTGATTTTTTTTTCTTTTTTTTTTTTTTCTTTTCTTTTTTTTTTTTTTTACTCCCTACACTAGAGTGCAGTTCTGTAGTCCAGGCTCCCCAGCAAATGCATACTCCAGGAGCCCTCTGCCTTTATGCTGATCGTTTGTGGCAGTGAGACGGAGCTATAGTCAAAACTAAGGATGCCACTCTTCTTCCGTAAGAAGAAACCCAGTGACGATGCTCGGAAGCGCCTTGAATACCAAATGTGCCTGGTAAGCATTGCTGAGGTCTTGTCCCTTCCCTTCCCCTTCCCTTCCCCTTCCCTTCCCCTTCCCTTCCCCTTCCCTTCCCCTCTTCCCTCTCCCAGATACATTGGTATGTCCCCTGCGTCACCAATAATGACGTCACTGGTCTCACTGAGACAGCAGGTCGTGTTCCTCATGTAACTCAGAGGATTCCTGCTTTCCCCATCTCCCTTTGCCCTCCAATCCAAGGTCCCCTTCATGCCCCTTCCATCCCTCTCTGCTGCTGTGGTTCCACCCCACTGCCAGCCCTGCTTTCTCCTCTATGCCCCCTCCCTTACCGATCTCCCAGTTTGCTTTTCCTACCAAGGAACCTGTGACATCCCCTTTTCCCATCATAATTGGCTTTCCTTGTGTCCCTCTTTTGCCTCTCATGATTGTTTTATTTCTTCCTGTCCTTCAGAGGATTAACTTGTTAGATGCTGCTGTTTGTTTTCCTGGAGGAGGACTCAGCCAGGACGCTCTGGGGTAGATCCTCAGCAGGTTGCTGTCATGCCAGCACGGTCGGCAGAACTGCCTGCCTTACAGCAGCCACGGATTTAAAGCTGGCTTTCTGAAAGCAATCATCTTTTGAATTATTTCACCCATTCTGCTGTAGGAGCTGTGGACAAATGCTGCCACAGGGCATCTGCTGTGCTTTACCCCAGAGGCACTTGCATTGTAAAAATGACAAAATGATGCCTGTTGGATGTCTGTAAGGTTTTTTTGGAAAGGAAGGCTTTGTTATGTACCAATAATGAAATAATGTACCAATAATGAAACCAATTTTACTGAACCCCTGTGGGGCTGGGGAGGGATAGCTTAATTTGGCCATTCTAGGGTTAGTTCTGTATTGCATGTGCTTAGTTTAGGGTCAGGATATCCAGTTTTGAAGACTGAACAGAGGCACTAACACAAGCAGGTTTTATTGCCTTGTGCAATGCCTTTTATTTAAGGAAATAACTCCAGAGATGCAATGCTGCTCCCGGTGAGGTCTGTCCAGTTTCATTGCTGTTACCAGCTGCATTGGGTGGAGTTGATTTGAACATGGACAGCCACTTTTGTACAGAAGCAGTGAGTCCTTGCTCCTTCTTCCACAGCAGAGCTGCCTCTGCAGGTCCCATGGAAGAAAAAAGGCAAGAGTAGGTTATTTTGGTCTGTTTGTACAGTTCAGAAGAAAGTCTGTCTCCTGGGTGAGACATGCCAGTGTCTCTTTACAACTGGGATGGCGCTGCTCTTGTTCCTAGGAAGTGCCTCCTTTGAGAACTTGTCGTTTCCTTTCCATATCCTTCTGGTTAAAATTGCAGAATTAGGATGTGCTTTGGTTCTTCATGCAGAAATTCCATTTATTGCAACAAAAAGCTTTTTCTGCACTTTGGTTTCCCAGTTGCTTTTGCTTGCTGCAGTTGCGGCAGCACACCCTTTGCTTCTAGCATCATCACTGAATGTCACGGCTGCGGCAGAGAGCTGTAATTGCATTTTCTGGGGAGGGGCCAGTCAAGTAGCTTAGTCCATAGTGCAGCAAAAGGCCGTGTGTTTCTGCGTGGTCTGGTTCTCTGGATGTGTCTCTTCTGTCTCCAGGCAAAAGAAGCAGGTGCTGATGACATTCTCGACATATCCAAATGTGAACTCTCAGAGGTACGTTCTCCACAACTCCCAGTATCAGCTCAGAGTCTGAGTTCTCTCTCTGCTTCTTATTACCAACTGTCAGATTTAGTGTCACGTTTATGAGCCCTGAGACAGAAATGGCCTTGTTACTGGTTCACTTCTTCCTGTGTCTGCTGAGCTCTCCCCCTCCCCCTTTTTTTTTTGGTTTTGTTTCTCCTACCTGATGCTTCAACATCATTGTGTCCTGGGAATCCCTTTTCATCTGACAAGATGGGAAGGGCAGAGCACCCTCCACCAGTACCATGGCAGGACCCCAGTTTGGGACCTCACAGTCTCATTTTGCCAGTCATAAGGGAATTTGTTTGCCAAAGGCTGGCTCTTTCTAATCTTAGAGCTACAAAGTCTGCCACCTGCACTTATTTTTCTGTGTAAGTGAAAAATCCTGGTTCCAGGCTTCTGGTTAAGGGTGGAAATCTCACTTCCAGCTTGGCTTCTTTTATGGCAGCCAACTGAATGAGAAACAAGCTGTCTGCTGGAGTGCGAGCAGTTTGTGACAGACTGCCGGGCTGTCGGGGGAGACACAGCTTTTCATCCTGGCAGGCAGGCAGTCCTGTTAAGCAGGAGCCCGTTTCTACTTCGCTTTCAGTTTTTATTCATTGTCCCGTGTCTCTAAAACACGTAGGTACCTGTGTAACCTTTTTGTCACGGGATGCCTTTGCCAAACAAGCTCATAGATGCTGCGCCGTGATTTGGGAGCGTCCTGGAGAGGATGGTGTCTGCTGTGCAGCGTGAAATGGCTTTGCTGAGACTTTGGGATGTTTTGTTCTGAGCTCAGAAAGCTGCAGTATCTTGTGTGTAGGTGTGTGGGCTGCCTGGGGCCGTCTGCGGCTGGTCTGGGTATGGCTGGCAGACAGAGGATGCACCGAGCCAGCTTCATCCAGATCCACAGCTGGTCTTGGATGCCCAGCAGCTCCCTTTGCATTGGTACCATCAAACTCTGCCTTGCTCTTTCTTTTTAGCACTTTGATATTTCAGTAAATAAAACAAGCCATCATTTTGCTCTTAAAATCAACTCTGGGCAAGAGTTTGATGCGGCTTCTGTGCTGCAGAGCAGGTCCCGGTGCTCAGCCTTGGCTGGCACAGGTGGAATTTGGTGGCATGTCCCTTTTCTGAATGCCCCTGTCCTGCAGTGTCCTGGCACATCCGAGGACACTCACTCCTGCCCGTGGTTCCCCTCTCTCATGGAATCTGTTCCAGCCGGTTTGCCCGGGTTGCAAAACCACGGAATACATTTGTGTGATGACTAACTGGAAATAGGCCTGAACTCTTGAGTCACCTGCCCGTTGCACATTAAATCACACAAGACTTGAACTTCTGCCTGTGCTCTGCACGACAGCTCTCTTGCTGTGGGGAGCCACTGCCGGCTGTTTAAATGGAAACAAACTGGGAAGTACTGGCATCTCGTGCCAAACCCAGGGGCCCGTAATTTTAAGTATCGCTTGCGTTTTCATTAAAGTTACTTATTCACACTTTACAGGTGGATACTCTAGAACTGCTTATGAAGGTAGTATCTTGAGAAGTCTGACACAACTTGTTTTTAATTGTTTTTAGGTTCCTTATGGGGCATTTGCAACTTGTAAAGTCTTGCAAAAAAAGGTAATGTTGCAATCAGAAGCTATCCGATAATTCTATTATTATGCTTGAGTACTATTGTGTTTGAGATGACTGTACGTGGTTGTTCATATGTTCCTTCAGAAAAAGTTTGCTTGTAATTAATTTGGCCACTTGTACGATGCTACATAGAGAGCAGTTTGGGTCAGACTAATCCTGTCTGTGTGCTTTAGAGCTAACTGGTGTCATGGAAGATGAGATGGTTGTTTCTATCGTAACCTGTCTAATGATGTTACTCATGTAAGGCTCTAGTTTAGATCTCATCTTAAATGTTTGACCTTCCATGAAAATCCATTTACTATTGTAATATTTTATGTGATACTGAGTAAGATGTCGAGCTCTTACACAGCCTTCGCAATTAAATCTCAACAAACGCGCTTGTTCTAGACGGCAGTGGCTCTTGTGCTCATATTTTGTTGGGATTTTTCCTCCTCAGGTGCTGATTATTCATACGAATAATCTGACATCTTTAGTCCCGAAGTCCTGCAGCCTCCTGAGTCTCATAACTGTGAAGGTAATTGTGATTCTTAACGGTTACTCTGAAGCCTGTTTTCCTTGCATTCTAGCTGCATTAAAACACACCAGCCCAAATAAATCCCTTCTCTCTGTCTGTCTTCACCAAGAATCAGTGAATGCCTTTCCTGGCTTTCCCTCCCAGGTAGATAGATATAAAACCATAATCAGTCCCAAGACTCATTTATCCTCTTCTCAATCCCACAGTCCCCCTCTCAACAGCCTCTTACAGTGGTGGTCAGTGTGTTGGGGGTAGATCCGTCCCTCTGCTGCACTAGTGAAGCTGTGATGGGTGATGGTATGTGAGGGGCTGAGGGCTTTCAGCTCCACCACCCTCCTGCTCTTGTCCCACAGGAGGCAGAGTCATTCCAGCAGCTCGCTTCTCTCCGTGGAGGGAGGTCTCCAGGCACAGTCCTGCCCTCTCCCCGTGCTGCTGTTGGAGCCGTGCAGCTCCCATGGTTCAGCTCATGGATCCTGCAGAAAATGTCTTTCTTGGCCAGGCTGGCTCCACGAAGATGATTTATCCGGTTGGCTCATGCAATTTTGTGGAGCAGCTCCCTTGCTGTCACTGCTCTCTCTAGTCTTTTGTTTGTTTATGGATATATAGAGGTTTGAGTTTTCAAAAGACCTGCAAGGATTAAGTGCTTATGTCTCCTTGAAAACTTAAGCCACTTTCAAAGCCCCATTGGAGGGAAGTACTTTTAATTGCTAGATAATTCATGACCTTTCATTCTTGCTCCATGACTTCTTTTCACAACCTTGTTTGACAAAATCATCTACTCTTCCAGGTTCTAGACCTGCACGACAACCAGCTGGCATCGCTCCCTGCTGATATTGGTCAGCTGACATCTCTTCAGGTAAAAGATGTGCAGCCACATCCCAAGTGTCTGTAAGGGGCTTGTTACGGGCGAGCACAACTATGGGGTTACTGCTATTTGATTTTAATTAATCACAATTCAAACGATGGTCCTCAGAATGTCAGATCTACCTCATTGACTTGACTGTGGGTGTTGCACTGGCTTGTTGGAGGGGGAGAGCAGGAGAAGAGGGGACATGCTGAACTATGTAGAGCTTAGGGCTCTCAGCCGAAACGGCTCACACTGCCAGTGCTGTGAGCAAGGGCTGGAGCTTCCAGTCCCGTTGATTTCCCAAAACACTCAGGTATTAACTTTCTCCCCGGTGTGATTATGTTGAGAACTCAGTGCAGAGGGTCATAGTGCTTGCTGAGGGTCCCCTCTCCTCGGGGTGCAGCCTTAGGGTCAGTCTCAGCTCCCCTGGGGAACTGGGGAGAGGGAGCACTGCCCCGGAGGGGAGGACACTTTGCTTCCCAGTTCCTGCATCAGGGTCTGGCACCTGCTGCTGCTGTTGGTTGTGAATGGAGTTTCTCACCAGACCTACCCTGTATCCGGGGCTTCTGGAAAATAATTTTATTTTTAAACCCAGAAAGTATTTTCTAAAACCAATTTCAAGTTACCCTTCAGGGCCTGAGAGTAGTGCTAACAGCATAGATGTGTAGATGACCTGACACTTTGCATAAAGAATATCTTTAATATCTTTTCTGTTAAATACCTTAGGTCCTAAACCTTGAAAGGAATCTTTTGAAATGTCTTCCACAATCTATAGGAGACCTTGCTCAGCTCCAGGTGCTCAATGTGAAAGGTATGACACAAGTTTCTTGTCGATGTTCTGTGCAAAGCACCATTTATTATCTGGGTTGTGTTGATGATAATCTAGATGATCTCTAGAGGTCCCTTCCAACTCTGACAATTCTGAGCTGCATTTGTGATTACTCCTCTCAACCAAAGCAAGCACCAAATGTTTTCCACTATGAATGCTAAGGAAGAACACAAGAGGGATTTGAATTCAAATAGTTGGCAAGGCAGGAGAAATCATCTAAGCTGAAAATTATTCCTAAAAGTTCCCTGAGTTATTTAGGAGTTAACTGGGGTTGTTTGGCTGCTGCTTAGCAAATGCACACACTCCCTGCCTCGGTTCCCTGCCGTGTGGTTCAACTCATGGCTCTTGCTTCAAACGTGCTCCATGTGATGTTTCCATTCAGCCCGTTGCCTTTTCTCGAAGGGGAGGTTGTTGGGGCATCGTGCCCGATCTCAGCAGCTGAAAGCTCACTTGTGTGCCTGCACGTGGGCAGCGTTTCGGAGCCCTGGCTGCCTCCTTCCTGCAGTGTGGAGAGTGCCAAGAGGGCTGGAGGAACACAATTTCCTCCGGGAGCATGAGACCCACCTCGAGCTGGGAGCGCTGTGTGTGCCCTGCCAGAGGAGTCCCAGGGCTTGTCCCCCTCTGGGTAGTGATTCAGACCAACCTAAGAAATCCGTCTGTGGATTCAAGTCTAAGAAAAGCAGGAGATCTTTGGCTGAAGCAGTTCAGGAAAGCAGGCAGAGCAGAGCAGTCAGCCCCAATAAATTGAATTATGATTGAGTCCACCGACACCTAGAACTTGGTCCTGTGAGCCCGTGTAGCCCTGCCAGATTTGCACAGCCCTAACACAAAGGTCACAACTGTACCTCTTCTCAAGACTCCTGGGCATTTTCTAGATACACAGTGCCATAAATTCGTGAGAAAAAGGAGACTTTGTTACAGGGAGTTGTTGCTGAAACAAGGAAGGAAATGGAGGGTGAGGAACTTGGCAGTACAGCTTAGTTCATTGCCGTATCTGTCTGCAGCACCTGGCCTCTGAGCCCTAGCTGTGCAGTCCCACACTCAGTCCCCTTTTCCCATCTCTGGAGCTTACACCAAAGGCAAGGAGACTCCATGCTACAAATATTCTCTTGATTCAGAGCACAGATGCAACCTGCAGCAGTGACCTCAACTAAGAAGGTCCTTTTGGCATGAGGAACCACTGCTGGACTTGTGCACTTGGGCTGAGTGGAGGTAGATCTGGATCCCCGTTTGCCTTGGTGGGTGATGGCAGCATTTGGAGTCCTTGTGTGACCCAGGACAGCCCCATCAATGTAGCGGAGTATGGAAAATGAGTCATACGTGTGATTATGGTTTGATGTTCCAGCAGATGAACTTGCTGGGTCCCACTTTGGAAAAAGTTCTGTGGTATTGAATGGCTTTTCCCCTCTCTCTAGGTAACAAGCTGAAGGAGCTGCCCTCTACTGTGAGCGGCTTGCGGAGCCTGCGCGCTCTGGATGTCAGTGAGAACCTGCTGCAGGAGCTGCCGCGGGTGCTGGCTCACGTCCGCACGCTGGAGGTACGCACCCAGCCAGCCCTGTCCGTCTCCCCTTCCCACTCCCTCCACACGATAAGAAATTTAGCATAGAAAGTTCATTTTTAAGGCTTGAGCAGGCATTGTAACGAGGCTATATGCGGTTTGTGGTGTCCAAAATAAGCTTTTGCGTACCCTTCTTTTCTGATTGCTTTTTAATCACGACACAAGTGATCCCCAGGGAGCGAAACCCCCAGGTGTTACCTGCCAGGGCTCTGAGAGCACGAGCTGTGCCAGTGGGCTCAGGCTGACTCAGCCGCTTTCTGCCGAGGCTGATTCTGGAGGAGCAGATGGGATATTTCCGATGACTTTTTCAGCCTCCATTACTGTGGCAGGTCTGTGACTCATTGACAGCCTCCGTGGGTTTCTGGCTCCCTGGAGTGCACATTCAGAATGGGACAGGCATCAAGATTTTTATGGATGTGTTACCTTCTGGCTGCCAGACTCCTCAGTACTAAATGGCACAAATGTCAGGCAACGGGGCTGACTCAGACACCAGCATGGAGGGTGCGAGTAATCGCTCTCCTGTCTCAAACACACAACATCAGGCTTCATTTCTCTTACGGGCAGTCTCTGAGATGAGACATCTGTGCCACTTACTCCCCTTATCCTTCATAAAGTGGTTCTTTTCTGGGCCTTCCTTCTTTGCTATGCCCTTCTCCACAGGAGGCTACATTAGGTCCTTTTGGTGGCCACGGTGGACAAAAAAGCAAGTGGTCCTTCCACTCGTTCTTTATAGTATCCTCTCTGTGCCCTTTGTGTCACTGTCCCTTCAATGCATCACACTTAAGGGCCCCAGCAGACTGAAATGTGGTAGAAAATTGCTGTAGTTGAGCAGTGCTGCGCCTTCTTGTACCTAAACACAAAGTAGACATGTCTGCACATGGGGCTTGTTGCTCTGAAGGGCCAGCTCAGAAGCTCCCAAATAAGGGACACCTCTGAAAGGTGTCCAACACTCGGCAGAAATTCAATCCAACCTCGTATTTATGTCAGTATTTACGGTAACATTAAGTTATCACCCCATAAGTGAAGTTTTGGGGAGCTGCAAGGATAGCTGCAGTTGGATTCTCTCTGGGCCATCAGAATAACCTGGAACTCTGGGTGTTCTTTTTTTGAGACGCTGACCCTGGACGCTTCTTCCATGACCTACCCATCACCTGATGTTTGCAGTGCGGGTACAGAGTCCATTCAGCAGTTCCTCTGCAAAGGTGAGTGCGAGGAGTCTGTGGGGGGCAGTGAGAATTTGGGGGGCTGCGCTGGGCTCTGACCAGGTGCTGTGGCATGTTTGAAGGTTGCATTTATCAATCATAGAATGGTTTGGTTTGGAAGGGACATTAAAGACCATCCCGTTCCATCTCCTGCCCTGGACAGGGACACCTCCCACCAGACCAGGTCACTCAAAGCCCCTTCCAACCTGCCCTTGAACCCCTCCAGGGATGGGGCAGCCACAGCTTCTCTGGGCAACCTGGGCCAGGCT
>JAOTQQ010000007.1:11076523-11088056 GCA_026546715.1 Gallinago undulata
TCCTGGAGCCCCTTTAGGGGCTGGAAGGGGCTCTAAGGTCTCCCCGGAGCCTTCTCTTCTCCAGGCTGAACCCCCCCCCAACTTGCCTAGAGTGTGCTTTTGCCAAGAAAACTTGGACCAGATGATCCCTGAGGTCCTTTCCACCCTGACATTCTATGGTTCTAGAATGCTTCTATGTCAGCCATGGGATCGGCTCTGCTTGGGGCGGTTTTGGTGCCACACATGGCAGGCTGGTCAGTGGGTTATGTGTCTTTGCTGGCAGACAGCAAAACAGGAGTCCTTCCTTGAGACTTGTTTCTTGCTGTCACACTGAAATTTATAATTCATCAGAATAGCTGAGTCAGACACTGTCTGAGTGACAGAAGTCATTGCATCTCCCTGCGGTTTTATTTTCTCATTTGTATTTTCCCAAGTGAGAGGAGTAGGCATCATCCAGGTAGAGCTGCCTTGGGACAAGGATGTAGACTCAGCAGTCACTTGAGGTCCCTTCTACCCTCATTTTCTATGAGAACGGACTTGGGGGCCGCGGACTGATGGTTTGTTAAGAGAAAGATGAAACCAGGTGGAAAACTCATGGGAGTTTTTAAACACCGAGCTGAATATAGGCAGGAAGGTTTTATGGAGGGGAAGTGCCCGACGTTGTGCCAATCCTGAAATAAAAGGACAGTCAGAACTTGGTTTAATGTGGGCAGTAACATTTGCAGCCCTGCAGAAGTCAACATGCCTGTACTCGCCGGAAGGAAGCGTTTCTCTCTCAGCTTTGATCATCTTCCTGGTGGGAATGGGGTGGCACTATCTCCTCTTGGACCTGCTTGTTGCTAAACCTGCCTGAGGTGAAGGAGCTCTTTTGGGTGCTGGTCTGTGCGTGGGGAGAGGGAGCACAGTTGGGAGCAGACTCACGCACCAGTCAGCCCTCGGCCATGCTGCCAAGGAGGTCTTTAAGTTCTTGTTCTGTGTCTGATACCTTCCAGAGTGTGGAATTCCCTACTACCCTCCCTCGCAGTATCCGCTCCCGACGCTGGAGAGTGATGGAGGAGGGACATCAGTGGATGGGGTGGACCGGGTGGTGCATAAGTACTTGGAGGAGGAGAGCGAGTGGCAGGTGAGGCTCCACCTGGCATGTGAAGTTGTGTGAGAGGGTTTTGGATTTGTGTCTCTGCTCCACCAATGGATCTCACAGCACTTAGCACATCATCCCTCATCACCTTGTCCCCATGAGATGTATCTTTTGGGACCCAGAGAGCATCAGTGCCCAGACCCAAGCCTAGCGCTGTGGGTGTGGGTGGCTCGTCACCTTCCTCAGAGCTGAGGATGGTGTTGCCACTGTTGGCTTCTGGAAGACATATCACAAAGACCTGTCTCCATCCTTGAAAATAGTGGTGCAGTCAAGGGACAGGGGTGACAAGGTGACGCGGTGTGTGCAGCATGGGGTTTTTGGGGGGACAGCAAACTGCAGAAGAAGCTTGTGACTCCCAGCCAAGTGCTAGGCATGTCCAGCCCTTGCTGGGGAAAGTCAGGCTCGGTATCTCATTATGGTAAATTGCACTAATTATCTAGTACAGAGTAAGTTGACCCTGGAGAAGCATGAATGACTGGACTTTGTGGCTGTGGGTTGATGTCTTTACTCAGCCAGGGGAAGATACAATGTAGGTTAATAATGTCAATAAAAAAAATTAAATGTCTGCTGATATTACTTATTTTTCAGAACAAATTCTTGGATTATGAGAAGAGGAAGGTAAGGATGAACCCCTGCAAATGCTTCCATCTGCTTTGTCTTTTACTTTTTTTCTTGCTTTTTCTTCCTTTATCTGGTTTCTCAGCCAAACCTGAATGTTTTGAGAACTGATTTCTTGTAAAACCCTCCCCCCCAAGAGCTGCTCACTCCTCACTGCAGGTGAGAGCGTGGTGGGACCTGGGGTGGCCTCGTCTGACACACTCAGCCCATGAGCTGCCGTCTCTCTCCTGAGCGCGCGGTTCCAGTTTAAATCAGGAACTTTGCAGAGTTGCTGTTTGCAGAGTTGGATCTGGGGGCTTTTGCACCACTTGGCTTTTTTCTTACCTCTGTGTGCTGAAAGCTCAGTTTGTTTTTCACATGAGGTGGGCAGACGTGTGTGAGCAGTCCCTGCACAGGCTGCTCAGTCCCTTCCTTGGCCCTTTGGCTCCTGGTGCTGGTGTGCTCTCTCCTACTGCTCCTTGGTTCTGTCCTCACCTGCCTGCATTTTTACTTCGCTTTTCTTTTTATTTCACTGTCCTGTCCCTTCCCCCATGCAAGGCTCACTTGGAAATGATCAGAAGCTCCTGTCATGCTGTTCACCCCCCACTTTGGCTAGAGCTGCTCGTAGCGAGCTGCTGCCTTCACTCTGTTGTCTTCAGATGAAGGAGTCCCCTTTGCCATCTGGAACCGATCACAACCTTAATTTTGGGCTTCCCTCTGGCTGTTTGTACTGGCTGATTCTCTTGTATGGGTTGATGCCCAGGGGCTTTGGCTTCATGACTATGAAATGAGTTGTGGGAAGTTTGGAGACTGTCATAAAGAGAGCAGCGGCTTCTGCTTCACAGTTTTTGGGTTCCTAAGGAGAGAACGTTTCCATCCCTTAGTCAAGCCCGCTGGTAGCCATTTGGCTTGCTTTCTTGTAACTGAGGGAGTTACTGTGCCTGGGTTTATGGTTTTGCCAGAATTTGTTCTTGCTTGGGAAGGAGCGGAGCCAGCACTCTACTGATTTCTGGCATTCATCTTTCTTCTTATTCCTCTTCAGGAAAAAAAAATGCAGGAGAAGCTGGAATTTGAGCGGCGCCTGAACATGGGGCAAAGAGAACACGCTCTGCTTGTTCAGCAGGTCAACAGTCAGAAGGACGAGATACTACAGACAGTGCGAGAGGTAGGTCTCCTCCGGGCCAGCCCCGTACATGACACTGCCTTTCCTGAACTGCCCATGTTCTCCTTGGGTTCTCTCTTGCGTTGGCCTAGGACCAGCTCAGGCTGGAGGAGGGTCTGACAAAGCACCAGCGCTATTTGGAGGAGGAGCGCCTGAAGCTGCTGCAGCAGTTGAAGCAAGCGGAGCAAGGCATCGCCAGCCGTATCCAGAAGCTGCTGGAGGACAACCAGAGGTCAGGGTCCCAGGGTCTCTTGCAGAGGTCTCTGTCCCTCGGGGGCTCGTGTTATTTTGTCCCATTCTGAGCAGTTCATTTGACCCTTTCTGAGCTTTAAAGGACTTGGTGTCCGTAGGTGATGCTGTAGCTGTTGAACTGCCAAAGTCCCATTTAAAGAAGTGGAATTTGGCACCTTAAAAAATTGTGTTTTGCACATATGTGTGCTGTTGTGGAAAAAATCTGAATTTCTCATGGAGGCTGCATATTTGAACAGAGGTTCTTAGGTCCCACTGACCTAGACCTGCTGGATCTCCTGCTAGTGCTGATGCCAGGTTACCAGCCTGCTTCGAGCTGCTCTTCTCTTCATGACAAGCAAAGTCATTTTCTGCCCTCTGGGGCAGTAGGGTGTCTTGCTCAGCTTGATGAAAACCTCTTGTTTTATCTTTTTTTTTTAGGCAAAAACAAAGTGCAGACATTTTGAAATCCTTGGAGAATGAGAGGTGAGTCTCCTTGAAATGGGCTTTTCTAGAAAAGGTGGCCAGAAGCTGGGAAGAGGGCTGGGACCTTCCTTTCAGTCTGAAGCCATCGTAGATCAGGGGAGGTTCATCTCGTGGTTCTGGTTGCTGTTGGAGGCAAGACACTAGACTAGATGTGCCTGGTCTTACCCAGGCTGGTAAACACTGTGGAATAGTGATTTTACCTCTTTTTCATCTTGTCACGGCCCTAGCTAAGGAATTTGGGAACAAATCCCTGCATTCCACTATCAAGGACCAACAGAAATCCTCTATCTCTTGGAAAGCAAGGCATTTATGAAGATGGTCCAGTCGTGTCCGGGCTGGGGGGAATACACTGGAGACCAGGCTGGCTTTGAGCTAGCTGACAATCACCAAAAGTGATTGTCCCCAATTGTCCCCTGCCTATATGCTGCTCCTTCCTCCAGCCACCTATTTGAGCTGTGACAGAGTAAAGCGGATGGTGGGACGGACCTGGCTGAAAAATACTCCCTTTGTGTGTCAGATAGTTTTCCAGCCGCACCAGTACCTGATCTGTTAAGTGGCATCAAGTGGGTTTGTGCTGGGACAAGGCCACAGGAGGTTTGGATGGAGGCCAGGCTGCTGCTGTCACTGGGGCTGTTCACTTAGGTGCTCGTCAAGCCTGAAAAGAAAGGGAAGCCAAAAAAAAAGGTCTGGTGCTGTGTCTGGTGAGAGTGTGTGCATGTTATAGAGATGTTCTGTTTCTCAGAAAGATCCGCTTCCTGGTCTAAGAAGCAATTGTCCCCGTGGTTTTCAGCAAAACTGTTGTTGTCTCCCATGGACTGAGAGGCCCCTTGCCATGAAATCGCTGGGATGTGGGTGTCTCCGATAAGCTCGTGGCTTTCCTGAGGAGATGGCAGGGGGAATCTGCCCAGCCCTCAGGCTCCGAGCTGGGTGGGCGGAGGAGGAGTGAGATAGTGCTTGGTTGAAGGAGTGGCTGAATTCTTGTTTGCTTGGCAGAATAAGGATGGAGCAGCTGATGGCAATAACACAGGAGGAGACGGAGCATCTACGCAGAAGGGAAGTGGCCTGTAAGTCCAGACAGCTCTTTGGGGTGGCAAGGTGCAAGAAGGACCTGGTTCCTCTGGAGATGCGCTGAATAGGTGACATCCTTGTGGGAGGTGCTGTTGCTCGGTGCAGTGGGGCAGAGCTGCAGGGGGTAGGATTGCATGGGTACCATTGCTCTCCTTGAGGTGCAAGCTCTGCTCCTTGTGGAGCTACAGCACGTCCAAGGACTTTGTGAGGCTGGGTATAAGCACACAACGTGCTTTGTATTTCAGAGGAAACAAACAGATGTTAGCTGGTTCATGAATCAGGAGGTATATAGTACAGAAGAAGGGTGCCAGGGAGCCTTTTCCACTCATGATGGCCATGACCAGATCTGCTGGGGGTGCAAGGGAAACAGGGGGGTGTGTCGTCACCCCAAGGGAGGGTTACTCTGAGGATGAGCCCCTCAGAGGGTCGGTGGGCAGTGTCTGGGCTCCTCCGAGTGCTGCAGAGATGCAAGTGCAGGCAGAGAGGAGTTTGCTCCTCTGATTTCCCAGGAACTAACTGTGATTCTTGCAGCTGAATGATTCTGCTCTGAAATGAATGAAATGGAAAACAACAAGGACAGGTTGGAAATGAGAGAGAAGGCGCTGTTAATTGCAAGCGGTTGAAGCAGCAGCGGTAGACGAGCGCCTGTTGTAGCCGCCCGCTCCTGCTGCAGGCTGACAGCCCTTCTGTCTCCTAGCTGCCATGCAGCAGATGCTGGCTGAGAGCTACAAGAACAAGCTTCTCCAAATGACCTACGAGTCTCGTCGGCAAGACCTTGTCAACCAGGCCTGCTCCAGGTACGGTGGGAGAGGTCTGGGGCTGGTGGTGCCGTTGTTAAGTCCATTTCTTTCCAGCAGTCCCCGGTGTAATTCCCGAATGCACACCCAGGAACTCCTGCTGGGATGCAGCAGCACAGCTGGGCAAGAGCAGGTGAAAACGTGGTCTAAAGAAAATGTCAAACTTGATTAGATGAACCACCTAACCACAAGAATATGTGTGTTAATCACACTTTGGATTAACTATCACTTTTTAACACTGCTTATTTTACTTTATACATTCTGCTGAATATGGAGGATGAAATGAGACTGGTCTTACTGTTCCATTGGCCAGTTCAGTGTCAAACTTTAGCATAGAGCTCCTTTCCTCACCTCACGGGGTTGTCTCGAGGTCGCTGTTTGTATCTACCCAGGACTTGTTGCATTGCTGTAGGAGCAGGGAGCGTTCTGGCTCTCTGTATTTGCAAGAAGGTGAGAAATTTCCATCTGGCAGCGTCTGGCACTGAACAGAAATGTCCTTGTGCCTGTGAGCTGCCCAACAGAGGGCAGTGGCAGACACAGTCCTGCCTGCAAGTGTGGGCAATGTGTGGCCACGTTGGAATCATAGAACCATGGAATCGTCTGGGCTGGAAGGGACCTTTCAGATCATTGAGTCCCACCATCAACCCAGCACTGCCGAAACCACCACTAACCCATGTCCTTCAGCTCCACGTCTGCTCGGCTTTTAAATCCCTGCAGGGGTGGGGACTCCACCACTTCCCTGGGCAGCCCAGTCCAAGGCTTGATAACCCTTTCCGTGTGACAATTTTTCCTAATATCCATCCTAAACCTGTCCTGGTGCAACTTGAGGCCATTTCCTCCTGGTCCATCACTTGGGACTTGGGAGAAGAGACCGACCCCCCCTGGCTACACCCTCCTTTCAGGGAGTTGTAGAGTGAGAAGGTCTCCCCTCAGCCTCCTTTTCTCCAGGCTGAACACCCCCAGCTCCCTCAGCCTCTCCTCGCAAGGCCTGTGCTCCAGACCCTTCACCATCTTTTCTTCTTGTTTGCATCAAGAGTCTCAGACCCAGCTGTAACACCACGGCACGTCCATTTTCTTGTAGCCTTGCCGAGATGGACCAGAAGTTCCAGCAGATCCTGGCCTGGCAGCAGCTGGACCAGAACAAAGCTGTCAGTCAGATCTTGCAGGAGGTAAGTGAGGGAGCAAATTCCTTCTGGGGGGGGCTCATGGGAAAGCAACTGCACACAAAAGCAGGACCGAGAGTGAGTCACAGGAGTGACAGTGGCTGGGCTGGACTGCACACAAAAGTTGTTTTATTTAAGACTACCTGCTAAACTTTAAGAATCTCCGGTATTCTAACAAACTGGCTTGGGTGGTTGAAAGAAAAATGTCCTTATTTTGAAACTAGACAGCAAATTTTTGGAAAAGACAGCAGCACAGCCCATGGGAAGCAAAACTGATCTGATGATTAATAGAGAGGATTGTGGGACAGAAGTCCTGTCTTTTGGGCAGGTTTCCTGGGTGACTTGAGACAAGGTGCCTACAGGAAGCATTTCAAAGCCTCTGCTCCTTTTGAATACCTCATTTTGAACCCGAAACCTGTGCAGCTCATTTCTCAGAGGTGCTGGGCAGCCATGCCCTGTTGCACAGCCTGGGGGCTCCCTGCTGCTGAGGAGGAGAGGTGGGGATCATGCAGAGTGTTCACAATGTGTGTTTGAGGATCTGGAATATCACTTCTGTGTCTGTAAAGGGGGTTTTAGCTTTCGGGGCTGTGGGATCTAAGTCATGGTGTAATGAGGACGCTGTTGCCCAGAGGAAGCACTTCAGGTGCTTGAACTTGAGTCACTGGGAGGTAACAGGGATTCCCAGCCCATTTGCAGCTGCATCAGCAGCCTCACTAAGCAGGATTTTGCCTGTCCCTTAGATTGAGATGCAGAAAGCTGCCTTTGAAGCTCTCCAGGTGAAGAAGGATCTTATGCACAGGCAGATCAGGAACCAGGTGAGTCAGCAACAGAAGAAAGAGCAGCCAGCTCTTTCTCAGCTCAAATGCCGCTCCATGAGATGCTTCTGAGGAAGATCAAAGCGCCGTGAGTGTAGAGCAGGGTCTGGAGGGAATGAAGAGCTCTGGTATTGCTAAGAGCTCTGTGACACAGCGTGGGGTGGTGTTGGTTGGTTAAAGTACAGGCTCCCAGCTCCAGAGGAGGGAGATAATGCAGGGTTTAGATTCGGGGGAGTGGTGGAATGGCCATTGCTTCAGTCACCTCAGCGCTGCTGTGGAGGAAGTGCTGGAGCGTGGTCACTAGAGGACAGACCTGCGTGGCCTCTGTGGGGTGATCTGCAATTGCAACTACAGTTTCCTTCAGGCTGTACTAGGGAGGGCTGCTGTTTCCACGAGTCACTGCATCTCCATCCAGCGCATCGGAACCGCACCTTGAGCCATAAGTTCACCTTTTCTTTCCCATTCTCAGCCTGCCTTTCTGAGCTCCATTCCGCAGAAGGTGCAATGCCGTAGGCGGGGGGAAGAGGGAGAGCTGGTGGAGAGAGTAGTGGTGGTTGATACATGAAGATGGGAAAGTGGTGGTGGTTGTTGGCGGAAGATGGGTGGCTGGTTTCTGACACAGTACTCCAGAATCTCCTCATCTGATGCTCACAGAAATGTCTTAGGTCGGGAGCCAGTGGATAAGCTTAAGAGCCTGGATACATTGAGTCACTCTGGATTGTGCTGGAAGCCTATGGAATATGCATGGACCATCCAGGAGATGAGCCTAACAACCCCCCATTGCTCGAGTTCGTCAATAAGAGCCCTGCAGTTTACTTGCATTTGCTCTGTACACAGAGTTTGTTCCTTGGTACCATGGCTGGACCCTGGACCTTTTCTTGTTGAAATCCAGCCCATCCCACCACATTCCGCGCAGGCAGTGATCGGGCAGGAGCCCCAGGGACCACCTGCTGCAGAGCCCTGCTGGCAGCAGGAGTTTGGTGATGGGTGGCACGCGATAACCAGTGTGACTTGGGGGTTGTAGATGGCCTGGCAGATAGGTGAGCTGGGCTCCCATCTTGGCTTTGCTGAGGGATCTCAGGCAACTCACTTCACCTCTCTGTGTCTCAGTTGCCCCACCTGAAAGAGCACGTACCATTATGGGATTTGCTGGAGGATCTGGAAACCAGGACCCTGCCCCAGTTGCAGGTGTTGCTGGGAGGTCTTTGACAATCAGTTGCTGCCTTCCAGAGTGGCTGCAAAAGGTTTGGCCAAACAAACTGATTGCAAGGGGCTTCTAGACTCGAACACAAAGTGTTTAGAGCAGACAGACTATTAGTGGGGGACACAGCTCCTCAGAGGAAGAGCGACTCTAAGAGCGTGCATCAGGGGAGGGCATTGGCAGGTTCCTCACACTTCTGGGGGGCTCTGCAGTGCCCTCTCTCCCAGGGCAGGAGCTAGGCCTCGTTTTAAAAGAGCATCAATTAAAGTCATTACAAATGTCAGTAAAAAAATGTTTCATCTTCTGTTTAGATTAAATTAATAGAAACAGAGTTATTGCAGTTGACACAGCTGGAGTTAAAGAGGCAAGAACTGGACACAGAGACGCTGCAGGTATGTAGGGCTCTGGGGCTGCCCCACCACCCTCTCTCTGCTCTGGGATCGCAAAAGCTCCACTTGCTTCTCTTGCTCCTCGCAGTTTCCAGGTGGTTTTATGCTTAGGCAGGAGGGTCCTTCCCCCCAGGACACCACACACCCCTCTTTGTCATGGTAATGGGGGAACGTTGCTCTGCTCCCCCCTCAGTGGGTTTCCAGGGAGGAGATGGAGGAGCTGACAGCAATGGGTGGCTCCAGGTTTGCCGGGTGGGGAAGGAGGTTGCCGTCCGGTTGTTGGCTGTCCCAGAGACACCCGCCCGCTGTGCGTCCCATGGCTTGCTGTGTTGTCGTGTTGTGCTGTGTTTTGAAACACCCGCCAGCACCGGCTGTCGGCTCTCCCCCGCCATTTCCCAGCCTTGTCCCCCCACCATCCCACCCTTCGATGGGCTGCCTCCATCAGCAGTCACACCTTGAGGAACCTCAAGTTTGGCTTAAGCAGCTTGGCTTCAAATTTAGTTATTATGGCTTTGCATCAGTTGTTTTTTTTTGTGTGTGCTATTTGCCAGATTAGGTTTAGTAGCAAACACCCTACAGTTTCCAAGAGCAGTGCACCCACAGGCTGAAGCGCTGACTGAAGACAAGTTTGCCTTTGAGCCCTGTGCTGCTCACCTTGGAACATCAGATTTGGGTTACACTACCTTAACTCATCCAGCTCCTCCCTGTAATGCTGCAGTGTTGGAGGTCTGATGGTGAGGGACCACCCAAAGTTCATGCGGAGAATCATTGTAGAATCACAGAATGGTTCGGGTTGGGAGGGACCTTAAAGCCCATCCAGTGCCACCCCCTGCCCTGGGCAGGGACACCTCCCACCAGCCCAGGTTGCTCAAAACCCCATCCAACCTGGTCTTGAACCCCTCCAGGGATGGGGCAGCCACAGCTTCTCTGGGCAACCTGGGCCAGTGGAAGACCAAGGAACCCCAGGCAGATGTAGTTCAAGTGAGAGAGGTAATTCCTGTTAGGTGACCTCAGGAGCTCCAGGGGAGAGCAGAAGACGAGGCTCTGCCCAGCAGGCAGCACAGCATGTTTGCAGCTCCAGCACTGGATGTCAGGAAATGAGGTGAAAAATATCTTCATCTCTCTGGGTACCACTGTCTGCAGCCCAAGGGTTCCCTGCTGTGACTGGACACCCCCCCCAGCAAACGGGCAGTGCCCACAGGCTGGAGCTCTTCTGCAGTCACACTTGATACCTCCTGTGAAGGAGGTAGTTGCTTCCTCCCTGAGTATGCAGGTGCTTTAGCAATGAATTTGATAAATCCTTGGAAAGTGAGAAGAACCAAAAGCACCCTGAGAAGGGGAGGTGTTTGTTTGCACAGGTCTCTGGCAAGGTCAGTCTGGGAGAGAGCAGTCCCAGCAGGAGGGCTCATCTCAAGGTCAGCTGAAGCTGCCCAGGTTTCTGGTTTGGAGCAGTTCCCCTGTGTTGTTGGTTGTCCCTCTGAACTTTCTGGAGATCCTGACACAGAAGAGCTTTCCTGCCTCCATCAGGGTGAAGCATCTCTGATGGTTTGGTGGATTTTGCCTGTGAGAGACAGGTGTTCCTGTCTCCCGCTTGAACAGAGAACCTTGTCCCTGTGTAGGGTCCAGGTGAAGGTTTCTCCACACTTCTTTAGGAGGTCAGCCTTCTAACAGAGTCCTTATCCCTTTGTCCATGGGCATCTGAAGTCCTTGTGGATGATGACTACTGGCCTCTGCTCAGTTAAAGGTCCTCCCAGCTGGTGTGAGCTGCCTGGGACTGAACCATGCAGAGATGCCCCATGGTCTGAGAGGTTCCTGAGACAATCAACCATCTCCTGCAGCAATGACGTGCCTTGCCCTGGTACCCAGCAGGGCTTGGTGTGAGACCCCAGTGAAAGCATGGGGGGGGTTGCTACCTGTCCTGCATCCCCACAGCCTTCTAGACCTCGTTTTGGGTGGTTTTTCTCAGTTAAGGAGGGAGACCATGAACACTTGTGGTGCCATTGACTGAACTTCTGCTGGAGTGATGAAGAGCTGCCACAGACCAGCATGGGGGTGCTGGGGGTTGACACCACCAGATAATGGTCAGTGCAGAGCTGAAATAAATGAGTTCAGTGTGGCTCTGGA
Source organism: Gallinago undulata (assembly GCA_026546715.1). Lineage (NCBI taxonomy): Eukaryota > Metazoa > Chordata > Aves > Charadriiformes > Scolopacidae > Gallinago > Gallinago undulata. The sequence goes on from JAOTQQ010000007.1 coordinate 11,087,671, forward strand.
GAGGACTCGGGCCACCCACTCAGCCGGGCCGAGGGCTCTGGAGCACAGGGCTCCCATCTGCTGGGGTGGGCTGAGGTATGGCACGTGCTTTGTTGGTGGCTTGGAGCCGTAGGGGATGGAGACATGGGTGCCAGAGTCCTTCTGTTGCAGGGGGTGATCACAGAGCAGCGCCAGGCACTCGGCTACCTGCTGCAGCAGCTGCTCAAGGAAAAGAAGCAAAGGGAAGAAGAATTGCAACAAATACTGGTAACGAAGGCCCCTAATTAGGCGCTGTAGATAGAATCATAGAGTTGGAAGGGACCTTAAAGATCCAACCCCCCTGCCCTGGGCAGGGACACCTCCCACCAGACCAGGTTGCTCCAAGCCCCCTCCAACCTGGCCTTGAA
>JAOTQQ010000007.1:11088156-11100983 GCA_026546715.1 Gallinago undulata
GTTGCTCCAAGCCCCCTCCAACCTGGCCTTGAACCCCTCCAGGGATGGGGCAGCCACAGCTTCTCTGGGCAACCTGGTCCCAGGTTGATGGGGAAGAGAAGGGGTTGGCTGCAGGGAGAGAGTCTGTGGGTCAGCATGGGGATGAAGGGGGGCAGAGGAGGGCTCTAAGGGGTTGTGTCCAGATCCAGAGACTAATTTAATTTTGAGAAGTGCTACTGTAAGCTCTTGGGGACACAGTTACTGCCCAGCCCTGGTGCTGCGTGAGGCACCATCATCATCATCATCCATCTCCCCCACCGGAAAGGGAGTCATGGTGGGGGATGAGCACAATCCCCTGAGGGCCCTGTGTGAGGTCTTGTAATCCTGAAGATCTCCGGACTCTCCTGAGCTTCAGGCTCCATTCCTGGGGCAAAGCGAGGGGAGGGAAGAACAACCCTAGACTGGACGTGGGGACCAGAGTTGGACCAGCCTGCAGGAGGCCAGCAGTGCCATGGCCGTGCTGGCTCTGCACAGCCCAGGGGGTTGGTTTCCCTTCCCACGTGTCTGACTCAGGCTTCCCTAAATACCACTGGAATGTTACCTCGGGCTGTTAATGAGTGAGTTTGTTTTTCAGCTGGAAATGGAGGCAAAGAGCGAAACCAAGCAGGAGAACTACTGGCTGATCCAGTACCAGCGCCTGCTGAACCAGAAGCCCCTCTCCCTCAAACTCCAGGTCGCTGCTGCAGTTCGTGCTGTCCCCGTAGCTGTGCTCTGCCCTGCGGAGTGTGGGGGGAGCGAGGGCAGCCCTGCCCGGACCCACGGGTTCAGCCGAGGCAGGGAGAGGGGTACAGACCCCTCAGGCAGGCCGACAAACTGGGGGGGGGACGGGACTCTGGGCTTCCTTGCATTTAGCCATCGTGCTCTGAGTGGGGGGGCTGTAAGGAGGCCACCCCTCAGCTCTCTGCGCTGCCATCCCCCCCCCCCCCCGCCGTGTGCCAGGAGCAGAGGGCTCTGAGCACCTTCCAGGCAGGGCTTTTTATCCCAGCTGAACCCCCAAACAGCTCCGCTGGGCTCCCCAGGCTGCCCTGCGAGTCCCTCCGAGCACGAGTCCCGTCTGTTCCTGCTCCGAGAGTTGAGCCAGGACTTTGTGCTGTTAAAACACCCGCGGGGGTGGCCACAGAGGGAAGGAGCTGAGCCCTCCCCGACCTGCGGGGACACTCGAGTTCGCAAAGCCGGTGCTGCTGCAGACGTCGGCTGCCAAAACCCTGCTGTTTCATTCTTCCCCAAACACAGCATTTTGACTTGTGCTCATAAAGCACCCAGGGCAGAGCTCCTCCATCCAGCTGCTGGGCTTTGGAGCCTCAGTGGCCTCAGGGATGAGAAGTGCTTGGAGCGGGGCGCGGGGCAGGGACGAGGACGCTGCCTGGCCCTGCTGCTGCCTGGCCCCGTGCTTTTCCTGGAGAGCCAAGCCTGGAGCTCCCTTTGTTTTGCAGGAGGAGGGCTTGGAGGGGCAGCTGGTGAACCTTCTGGTCGAGCTCTCTGCCGAGCGGTACTTGCCAGTCTTTGCACACCATCGAGTTTCCCTGCGGGCGCTCAGCACCATGACTGCCCGCGACCTGGAGAAGGTATGAGACAGCAGCACAGGATGAGACCCACTGCGCTGGGACCTCAACCTGCCCTTGCTCTGAGCCCGGCCATGCTCATGGCTGTGCCCGTGGTCTGGCAGGAGGGAGTGTCGGTGCTCCTGGTGTCACCTCCCGGCAGGGAGAGGTGTCCTTGGTGCTCTGTGCCCCATCTGAGTAGGCGAGAGCTCTCCCGGAGCACTTGCAGGGTGAGCTGTAGGTTGGGGATGTCTTTCAACATCCCTCGGATGCTCTTTGTAGTAGAAATGGCACCAGGGGCATTCCCTCCTCTGGTTTTGGCACCTGGCAGAGGTGCTTGCCTTGGCGTGGCTGGGTCCTGCCAGTTTGCGGTGTCCCCTTGGGGACGTGTGTCTCCTCCTTTCCCCTCCGAGAGCTAACAGCCCTCCTCTTGCACCGCAGATCGGCGTGACGGAGGCTGGCCTGCAGCGAGCCATCCTCCAGCGAGCCCAGGAGATCCTGGCCGTGGCCAAGACGATCCCAGGTATCACCAGTTCTTTTCCACCCAGTCTTCGACACTCAGCAGGCACCTGAGCCTTGAAGGGGGGAGATCTGTGGGGCCAGATCCCTCCCTTTGGGGAGCGGAGCCGCCGTGCAGGGCTGGTGTGCGAGGGGAGGCAGGGATGGCTGGCAGAGCTCAGGCTGCACTGTCACCATCTCTGTCACCATCTCTGTCACCATCACTGTTGCTACCATCGACTTTCGTATTTATTGGAGCCCTGAGCTTGGAGCCAGCCCAACGTGTGCCAGGTGGGTGGGAGATGGTCAGCTCAGATGTCCTGCCTGTGGTTGCAGAGCTGCTGAGGACGGTGGACGCCGAGGTCCCTGCAGCCCTGGAGCCCAGCGCTCCCCTGGAGGAGCCTCCCAGCCCCGCGGTCCCAATGGCCCCCCCGCTGCACTGGGATGAGAAGAAGTCAGAGTGTGTTGTCTGTATGGAGCGGGAGGTGAGACCCCAGCACACGCGTGGGGCTGGAGCAGGGGGTGGAGTGAGGGGAGAATCCAGCACATTCCCATATTGGTGTCCCCAGCCTGGCCCTGGGCAGTGCCTGGGTGGTCATCCCTCCAGCTCTGCAGTGCAGCTGGGCTTAGGCACCACAACGGGGAGGGAGGACAGGACAGGGAGGGCTCCCAATGGGTTCAGGGAGGAGCTGGTGATCTCCTGGGCCAGTCTGTCCATGGGAAGCTTTTGTGGGGCTGCTCAGTTTGGCCCTGAGCCATGTCCTTCCCTCCTGCACACATAGCGTCAGGCTCTGCCCAGGGATGGAGGTAGGGATGCGGGGTCTCTGTCTCCCACACCATGACACCCCTGGCTGATCCCAGTCTCCTCCAGCTCCATTCCCCCTGTGCTGGGATGTGTGTTACGGGACAGCAGCACTCGCTGTGTCCACTGTCTGGATGGTCCCAAGGAGTGGTGCTCAATGGAGTTAAATCCAGCTGGTCACAAGTGGTGTTCCCCAGGGCTCAGTGCTGGGACCATTTCTGTTTAACGCCTTTATTGATGATCTTGAGAAGGACATGGGGTGTATCATCAGCAAGTTGGCAGATGACACCAAGTTAAGCAGGAGTGTTGATTCACATGAGGATAGGGAAGCTCTACAGAGAGACTGAGATTGGATCATTGGGCCAACATTAATGGGATGAGCTTCAACAAGACCATGTGCCAGGTCCTGCCCTTGGGCCACACCAACCCCATGTATTGGTACAGGCTGGGGCAGTGTGGCTGGAGCTGCCCGGCAGAAAAGGACTTGGGGGTTCTCATTGCCAAGCGGCTGAACATGAGCCCGCAGTGTGCCCAGGTGGCCAAGAAAGCCAATGGCATCCTGGCTTGGATTAGAAATAGTGTGACCAACAGGAGTAGGGAAGTGATTGTCCCCCTGTACTCAGCACTGGTGAGGCCACACCTCGAGTGTTGTCTCCAGTTTGGGGCACCTCAATACAAGAGAGATCTCGAGGTGCTGGAGCGGGGGCAGAGGAGGCAACAAAGCTGGTGAAGGGCCTGGAGCATAAATCTGATGAAGAACGGTTGAAGGAGCTGGGGCTGTTTAGTTTGAGGAAGAGGAGGCTGAGGGGAGACCTCATCACTCTCTACAACTACTTGAAAGGACACTGTAGAGAGGTTGGTGCTGGTCTCTTCTTGCAGGTAATTAGTGACAGAACAAGAGGGAATGGCTTCAAACTCCAACAGGGTAGGTTTAGACTGAACATTAGGAAAGAATTTTTCAGAGCAAGAGTGGTCAGACACTGGAAGAGGCTGCCCAGGGCGGTGGTTGAGTCACCATCCTTGGATGTGGAGTTGGGGGATATGGTGTAGGGGAGAACTTGATAGAGTAGGGTTGATGGTTGAACTTGATGATCCCAAGGGTCTTTTCCAAGAGAATGATCACCTGAATGATTCTATGATTCTGTGATTCTCTTCTCTCTCTCTTCTCCCAGACCCAGATGGTTTTCCTGCCTTGTGGCCACGTCTGCTGCTGCCAGACCTGCTGCCACCAGCTGCACGCTTGTCCCCTGTGCCGCAAGGACATCACACAGCGCATCCGCATCTTCCACAGCGGCTAGGCAGGGCGGAGGAAGGGGACCGTGCCTGGCACTGTCTCTGTCACCCCCTTTTCCCGGAGTGATGCCCCCTCTTCTGCTCCATGTCAGTATTAAACGGATGCCCACACAGCATGGCCAGCACTTGCCCCCACCCCGTGCTCCCAGCCTGGCCCGGCTGCATCCAGGAGTCTCAGCATCCTCTGTGTTCCCCAACGGCTTCTCAACCTCTGCCTTGGGTATCTCCTTCATCTGTGTCCCCTCCTCCTTCTTGCACCCAGTTCCATCAGCTGGGTGGCCGCCCAGCCTCCTCTTGCCTGGGAGCACCGGCTGATGGAACTGGGTGCAATTCTTGCCCTTTCCTCTTTGGCTGATGGATTTGCCTTCAAAACTGCCCCTCCCTCAGCAGGGACACAGTCAGTGCCATCTCTGAAGCCAGAGGTGGGTGAGGATGTGACCAGGAGCGTGCGATGCCCTTGATGGGGCTCTGTGTCACACCAACAGTCTGGGACTTCTGCTCTGGTGACCCAGGGGAGTGTGTCTGGGTCTCTGGTGGCCATGGCCATGGGCAGGGAGCTTCCCGATCCCTTCCATTTGCCTTCCTCTTGTAGGGGAGAGAGTCCCCAGATCTGGGACTGGAGGGACCCTCTCTGGCCAGAGGAACCCGGCGGGGTCCCTCATCCGAAAACCACAGGTGGTGGTGGGAAACGTGGCTGCCACCCAAGAGCCAGCACGAGTCCTGTGGCCAGCGGGTGGGCTGTGCCCATGCCCAACACAGCTCTGCACGGTCTCTGCACGGGCGCAGGAGGGTTCTTCGCCGTTGTCATTAATAAGTAACATCCCCTGTCCCTCTTTTGGCTCTGGACCTTGAAGTACAAACCCCTGAGAGAAGCCCAGTCCCAGCCGTGAAAAAGCAGCTGGGCTCTGGGGGGTGGGTGTTTTTGCTGCTTTTTTTTCCTTCTGGCACGGGGGGAGGACACTTGAAAGGCAGAGCCACTGTCTGTCCCCCTGTCCTGGGGTCGTCTCTTCCTCTCCTACCTCAAACCAAAAAGAATTTGAGGTTCTTGGATTTCTCCAAGAGTGTTGCTCACGGCGCAACAGCCCCGGGGGCTTCCAGGCGGGGACAGACCTTGGACCCTGGGCTGGGGCTGCCTCGTGCGTCCTACGGCCACGCAGGGCACGTGTGTGGCCTCGTGGAGGTGGCCAGTGTGCAGGGACACGTGCCACCAGACACCCCGGGGGCCAGAGCTGCCTGGCCCTGGCTGAGCCCCTTGGGGACAGCTCTGGGGACGCTGTGTGGTGGGTGGGAGCTGGTGGGTCCCTCCCAGGGGCTTGCTGGGTTTTTGGATGGGGACGTGGCAAATGGGCTGGGGACATGGGAGCCGCTGGCGTTTGGGGTGCATCAAGGGGAGCCCGGGCAGGGAGAGTCTGACTCTGACCAGCCAGGGAATGAGGCAGCAGGGACGGGGGGGTGGCAGGTCCCAGCCATGTGCTCTGGGCAACCCTGCGTTGGCAGGGGAGTGGGACTGGATGATCTCTAGAAGGTCCCTTCCAACTCTGACAATTCCCTGATTCTGTGATCATCTGCAGATGCCCCAGCCCCCCAGGGGCCCCCCCTGCACTTCCAGGGACCACGCTGAGAGCCCCCACATGTGCAGCTGGAGAGAGACAGAGTCACTTCAGTTCTGCTGGGTGCCCCGAGACCTCCTCGGCGGCAGCAGTCACGCTCCAAACTGTCCCCTCCATCCCATCCCACCAGCGGGCAGCGATTGCCTTACGGGGGGGGGGAGGGGGGGCGGGGGGGATAATGAATGACAGGAGCCCAGGGCAAGGTCCTCCGCCCGCCCGTAAATAAGTGCCAGCCTTTCCTGGGGCATCAGCGGTGCCTGGGCTGTCCCTTGTCCCCAACCCCACCGTGGACGGGGGCACCACAATGGCTGGAGCAAGGACTGCCACCTCGTCCCCGCTGAGCCATGGCCTGTGTCACCCAGGCTGCGCTCAGGCATTGTCACTGACCCGGGGCTGGGGGGGGATAAAAAAAATAAATTAGAAATAAAAGCATCGTTGCCCTTTTTCCGCACCCTGGAGCCCAGCGGGGCCGGGGTGCTCCGAGCCCCTCTTCGCACCACGCAGACCTCTCGGGGGACAGGTTGGTGGCAGGAGGGTGGCCGTGGGCATGTCCCAGCCCAGGGGACAAGTCTGCCCCACGTCTGGTGGGAAGTGAATGCATCCAGTGGGGGGGGGGGAAAGGGGGGGAGGGGGGGGTCTCTTGTCCCCCACTGGTGAGCTTGCCCTAAAATAAAATAACAAGCAAATCCGCACATTGAGCTTGGGAAATGATCAGCAGGGAGCGGATCCGGGGAGGGAAAGGGGAAGAAAAGCAGTTTTTGTGTGTGGGCAGCCCCTTTCCTGGGCCGGGGGGAGGAGCGTGTCGGTCCAGCGCCCGCCGAGCACCCCAGGGCCGGGGTGAAGTTCAGCAGGGGGGTGGCCGCCCTTGCCCCCCCCCTCCCCATGTCACCTCCCCCCCTGCCTGTGCACGGCCATCACCCGCCTCCTGCCTTCAAAAGCCGGGGTGGCCGGGCCGAGCGCCCCCGGAGCGCCATGGCGGTGGGGCCGGAGGCCGGCGGGGAGTGCGGGATCTGCTACGAGGCGTATCGGGGCGCCGGGGGGGTCGGTGCCCCCCAGCAGCTGCCCTGTCGCCATTCCCTCTGCCTGAGCTGCCTGCGCAAGCTGGTGTGTCGCGCCGCCGCCGTCGCCTTCGTCAGCTGCCCCTTCTGCAGGACGGTGACGCTGGTGCCCGAGCTGGCGCCGGGGGGTCCCGGGGCGACGCCGGCCTCGGGGACCCCAGGAGGGGAGGAGGAAGAAGAGGGGGAGGAAGGCGGCGGTGCCCCCCCAGCCGCCCCCCGAGCCCCGTCGCGCTCCGTGGAGGTGGCCTGCGTGACCCACGGCCCCGTCTTCGCGGTGAGCGGGATGGTGTCCCCCTGCGGCCTCCGCCGCGGCCCTGAGGTGCCCGGTGCCTTCGTGCTGGGGCTGCCGGGGCGGGGGCTGCTGCTGGACACGCAGCCCCCCCTGGCCTCCATGGAGAACCTGCGCCTGGGCTTCGCCGCCGGCATCCTCGTCCTCATCGTCTCCACCTTCTTCCTCCTCGTCTTCCTCAAGTAGGTCCCATGGGGGAGAAGGGGCTCCCCCCCTGTCCCCACTGGGGGCAGCCAGGATGGACCCAGCTGTGGGGCAGGGGCTTCTCGGCCCCGGTGACATGGGGCAGGGAGAGGGCCCGGGACGGGGCTGGGGGCTCAGCGACCCCCCCAGGATCCAGCCCGGGCGCGCTGGGGGCCACGGGACACTGGGCTGCCCCACACACGAGCCCCGGGGGCATCAGACTCTTTGAAAATTAACTTATTGCCTGCGCTCTCCTCCGGTTTATGAACGCTCCCCCCGGCGGGAGTCACGGTGTGGGGGCCACACGCGATGCCCAGTGTCACCATCCTGCAGGCTGGAAAATTCCCCCCCCCCCAGCTGCGTGTCAGCCCCTGTCACCCGTGGCAAGGATGGGGCAGAAGGGGATGGGCAGGGTCCCCCCGTGGGATTTATCCCCCCCAGGAGAGTGCCTCGTGGGGGACACACAGAGGGACACGGTGGCCAGGGAAGGACCCAGCCCCGTGGAGACACGAGCCATTAAAGCCAGACGTTGGCTCAGCGCTGGCTCCGGTGGTTTTTCTCTCTTTGCAGCAAGAAAAAGTTGCCGCCTTCCCTCCCCACGGGCAGGGCTGGGTGGGAAAATCAGGACCTGGGCACAGAGAGGAGGGTCCCCTCTCCTTCCCCCAGTCCTACAGGGAGCGGGTGTTGAGCCCAATCCCACCCCACAGCACCCTCCCTCCCTCTGTGGTACCGTGTTCTCACCCCCCAGCCCCAAATACCGTCCAGAAGCAGGACGGGCCCCTTCGCAGCCTCCCCCACCCTGGTGGCATCTGCCCCCTCCTCGGGAATGGGCATCTCCATTGCTCCCAGGGCCCAGGAGCCCCAGAGGCCACTGTCCCCCCACCAGGAGCCCAGAGCTTTCTCACCCCCACCCCCTGTGGGCACAGGGGACAAACACGGTTTATTTTAGGTCCCGAGATGGAGCCAGGAAAAAAGTGGGGAAAAACCCAGAGGTAGGAGGAAATGCCAACGTGGGGAAGGGGCTGTGGTACCAGCTGTACCCACCTTCTAGAGGGACAAGCGTCAAATCCCAACCCCCCCAGAGCCAAGCAGGGACCCTCCCGCACCCACAGACCCCCCTGTGAGAGACCAGGCTGCAGCAAACCCCCGGGAGATGCTCGAGGGCCCTCCTGGAGAACCTGCACCATCATCTTCTGTCCTGCAGCTTCTCACACCACCACAGCACAACCCAGCAGCCGCCGGAGCCGCAGTCACAGCACGGAGGGACCCTCCCTCCTTTCCCAGGAGAGGGTTTCACAGCAGATTTTTCTACATCACATCAGTCTCCAGCCAGAGCCAAGTCAGTTTTCAAGGGCGTAGAAACTTACGGAGCCAGACGATACAGCAAAACCCACGCAAGCAGAATCACACAGGTTTAATTGCACTTTATTTTTTGGGAAGTGACCGGCGAACGCCTGGGGTTGTCTGTCTGCCCCGGGAAGTGTCAGTACCAGCACCACCCCCCCCAGGAGCAGGGCAGGGGGCTCGGGACGGGCTGTAGCTCGGGGGAGGCCCAGAAAACCCGGGTCTCGCTCCCTCCCCTCCCCCACCAAGTAACTGTTTGGTGTTTTAACTCGGGGAGCAGCTCCCCAAGGATCCCCAGCTGAGCCCTCCCTGTGACACAAGGGCCTGGGGGGCAGCAGGGGTGGTTCTTCTACAGCTGTGGGTCTCATCCTCAATTTTGGCTGCATTTGGCAATTTGGGAGGACAGGGACCTGCCACGCTGAGGAACAGGAAGCCTCAGAGCTCAGTTTTTTCCCCTTCCCCACCCAACAAATTGCATTTAGGAGGACACAGCTCAAATTCTTATCAGAAATAAGAGGCAGTTGTAGAAACTAAACTCTAGTGGAATTATTTTAAGCGCTTCCATTTTATTAAGAGAAGGGGGGTTATGAGTTTTAAAGACACTAGGACCTGCTCACAGGTTCAAGCTGCGTTAGTGCTGATGAGTGGAGAGGTCAAGGTGCTACGAGAACCCCAAGGTGCAGGCCCAGCCCTCGCTCCTCCATAGCTTGGTCCACTCAGAAGTTACTCCCCCACCCCAGGCTGCCCCACAGAGCCCTAGCGAGGCTGGTGACAGCTTCTGTCTCCCTGACACCAAGTTTTACCTTGTGCTGCAACTGTCACACTTCCAACAGCAGCAGAGAAAAAGGCACGGGAGAGGGGCTGGGCTCCCTGCAGGGACTCTCCTCTAGAGAAGGGGCACGTTGCACACCTCTATTGCTGCTTCCACTGCCAGGGAAGCACGACCCAGCAAAAAAATAACCTCCCCTCTGGCCACAAAGAAAGAAGAGAGGAGTTGGCTGCACAGGGAATCATTTCTGTGAGGCCTCTGGGAGCCTCGGGGTCCTCCCTAAAACCCAGCTGGGGATTCACCTCTCACACCAGCAGTTAGAGGATGCTACATCTCTGCTCGGAGCATTGGTACCCCGGCGGGGGGGTCAGTGAGCACCGCAGAGCACCCAACAGCACCCACCTGAACTGCCCCAGCCCTGGAGATTGCCCTGAGCCACGGGCAGGGAGCCGCTGGCCCATGGAAACACCCACCTGGGGGCTCTGGGCCATGTCTCCTACCACACATCACTAATACCTGGGGATAAACCAGCGTGGAGTCCCTGGGAACTGGTGGGAATCTTCCGAGGAGACCTTCACTGGGGGAGGAGGGGAGATTTTAGTCTGTTTTTTTAAAAAGCAGTTATTCCTGCAGGGTTCTGCCAGGCTTGTTCTTCTGAAGCACTTCCCAAAGTTCACATTTGCATAAGGTTTCAGATAATGAATGGAGGGTTGGCAGAAGTAGGACAGCAATAGAGAGGTGCAGTGAGACCCTCAGCCCCTGCCCAGCCTCCGCGTCTCTGGCCGGTCAGAGCGAGCGCCAAGAGCCACCTGCTCTCAGCCCCAGCGGTCGGAGGGACCAGAGCCTGGCAAGTCCCTGGTGGTTCACAACTGTCCCATGGCTGAGGCTCGTTAAGTGCCAAGCACACCAGAAGAGGAGAGGGCTCACAGGCGCTCACCAGCCCGCTCTTCATCCTAGCCAGTCCAGGTCATCATCGTCATCATCGCCAAAGAGCGGAGCCGGAGGGGGACGCCCCTTCATGCTCTGGAAGTAAAACCAGAGGGAAACGTGTCAGTTTCAACAGCTTCCCAGGATTTAGTAACTGCTACACAGCTCTGGCTCTGGACTCTCCAGCAGCTTTAGGAAGATGATTTCAAGAAGCCTCATTACTGACGTTTTTGTACTGTTCATACAATGGCTTAATATTCCAGGAGAGAGAATTACGGGCTAAATGGGACAGGAGAGGGGCGAGATACTAAAACCCTGCAGTGACCCTGGCAAGTCTCACTGATTTCATGCCCGTGGGAGTGTGTCATCACTCCCGGCCCCGGGAACCCTTCCAAGCTCAATGAGAAACAAACTCCAAAACACTCCCGATTTATACAGAGAGCGCAGGGGAAGCTCTGAGCTGGGCCAGCAGGAGCTGGGCAGTCCCCCACCACCATGGGAGGTGTTTCAGACACGCTACAGGTTAATGCCTGAACCAGTTTAGTAACAGTGGAAAGACACAACCACCTACCACTTCCTCCTCATCCTCCTCTTCAGAGGGCACGCGAGGCTTCAGTGGTTTAGGAGATGCTGTTTCAAAGAAGTCATCATCCTCAAAAAGGCTAGAAGAAGATAGAGAATTAACAGCTCACTTGTAACACCAGGATCCCATTATCTGAAAGGTCTATTAAAGAGTGATGTAGAAGTTTTGTCACTGAGCCACACTCTTGAGGCACATACTCTTTACCAGAGCAGAATGCTTATTTATCAATCCTTATAAATCCTTAAAGGGTGGGTGTCAGGAGGACGGGGCCAGTCTTTTTTTCAGTGGTGCCCAGGGACAGGACAAGAGGAAATGGGCACAAACTTGAATCTAAGAAGTTCCACCTAAACATGAGGAGGAACTTCTTTCCTGTGAGGGTGGCAGAGCCCTGGCAGAGGCTGCCCAGAGAGGTGGTGGAGTCTCCTTCTCTGGAGACATTCAAAACTTGCCTGCACGAGGTCCTGTGGGACCTGCTCTGGGTGGCCCTGCTCTGGCAGGGGGTTGGAGTGGATGATCTCCAGAGGTCCCTTCCAACCCCATGTGATTCTGTGAATGATAATGGGACCTGGCAGCCACCAGTATGAGGTCCCAGGGAAGGTTCATGCTCCCCTCTGCACTCAGGTTAACTCAGGATAACAGCACCAGTGTCCCCCGCCACGCTGGCCTGCCCTGCAACCACCCTCCCAGCAGAGCCTGGCCCCAACAGCTTGGGCTCTGCCAGCACCGTGATGGTGCTTCAGCCTCCCCAGGCACTGCCCCACAGCCAGGGCACAGCCCTACTGGCCCCTGGGCACGCTGCCGGACCACAGCCAGGGAATCAGCAGGAAAAGGGGACTGTGGATGCCCCAGCAGCCAGCCCTCACCTGGAATCTTTCTGCCTGGGGCTGGAGCCCAGTTCCTGCTGCCCCAGGGTTTCTCTGAGAGCTGGGCTGGGCGCTGAAGAAGGCTCCTTCTCAGAGCTACTTCCATCTGATGGGTCTGTGCAGTTCCCTCCATCGCCATTCAAGGGAGGGGGGTCTAAAGCCCCCACGGGCTCCTCTGCCTCCTGCTCTGCAGCTGGCTTTTCTGGAGGCACTGCCACATCCACTTGTCCTGGCTGGGCTTCTAGAACAGAAGGTTCCGCAGCTTCTGCCTGCAAAGATACTCTGGAGGGACCACATTCAGTCTCAGCTTCCTCCATGGGACTGCTCTCCTGCCTTTGCTCATCAGGGACAGGGTCTACATCCACCTGGGGAACAGGCTGTCCTACAGGATCAGGACCCAGGCAGGATTCAGCTGTGGAAGAGAGAGGCTCCCCCTGGACCTTCTCCTCTTCCGACACCCCACTGCTCTGCATCGCCTGTTCTTCCTCGGCAGTTCTGGGCCTGGCAGACAGAGGAGCAGTCTCATCTTCCTGCTCAGACACCGTGGAGCCTGCAGTGGCTTCCCCAGGACCAGCTGGGAATGCCACACTCTGTGCTGGGCTGTGCTGCACAGGCTCTTCATTGGCAGTCTTTGCTCCAGGTGACGCCTCCTGTCTCGCTGCTCCTGTTCCAGATTCCTCTTTTTTACCATCATCATCTGGTTTCTCCTGCTGCCTGCTGAGTAGGTGCAGTGTTACAGTCTGAAAAATTGGGTAGAGAGAACATAGGTTATACCCTAAACATAAAAAGGTGCCTGTATCATCTTCTGCTCCTGGGCTGCTTTGCCACCCACAACAAGTTTCTGTTGCACAGTTAGTTCAGACTCACAAGAGAAGTCTGTGTTTTCAGCCCCAGACTCATTGTCTCACACCCATCACCCCATCTCTCTCATCACTCTCGTACCTTACTCGTAGGGTGGTGGAGCACTGGAACAGGTTGCCCAGGGAGGTGGTTGAGGCCCCTTCCCTGGAGACATTCAAGGTGAGGCT